>OY992886.1:24387368-24487368 GCA_963921405.1 Cepaea hortensis
ACGAGAGGAAGTGGGCACAGCGGAAAATGACAAGGTGGAGGTTTTCAAGCGCTGTGCTGCAGAGGCCAAAAAGGCAAAATGGGAATGTTTCCTGAAGGAGATTGGAGGTGATAAAACACTGCAAAAATTCTGGAAACTGCACAGGCAAATGCAGAGAAAAGATTGGCCGATGAAAGTGGGAATAATCTATAGAGATGATGGTGTGCGCATGACAACAGACAAAGAGAAAGGAGAAGCGTTTCTCCAGAGGTTTCTTATAGAGCAGACCAATCATAATGATGCGGACACCAGGGATGCAGTTAGATAGGAGCTATCTGGCACCAGGAAGAAAATGCAGTACGAAGACACCATACGGGTGGAAGATATTAAAAACATTTTGAAAAAGGCAAAAGACACGGCACCAGGGCCCGATGGGGTCAGGTTTGGCCACATGAAAGGTTTGAGCGAAGCAGACCTGGAGGAGATGACCGACTGCTTTAACCAGAGCATTAGGACAGCATCAGTACCGCAGGATTGGATGCACAGCTATCTCATCCCTCTCCCAAAACCATTCAAGGATCAGTCAAAGCTTAGCGGCTTTAGGATCATCACCCTTCAAAATACATTTGGGAAGGTTTTAGAGAAGATAGTCGCTGTTAAGCTGCAGGATTTTTTGGAAAGGGGGAAGCTTCTTCCAAGAGGCCTGGGGAGCTACAGGCCAGGAAAAGATACCTGGTCTAATGCAGCCACTTTTGCCTTTGATGTTTATGAGGGGTTCCAGAGTAGACAGGAAACGATGGCGGTAGCGCTTGATCTCGAGGATGCGTACAGTAGAGTTCGATATGATATTTTGATGACCGCATTGATGGAGAAGGGGGTCAATCCCTGGTTGGTGAACTGAATAGCAGCCGTCCTGCACTCACGTCGGGTTGCTCTCCGTCTGGGCGCATGGACCTCAGAGCCACATATGTTAACCCCGGGATTGCCACAGGGATCTGTAGTCTCACCGGTGCTCTTTAATGTATATAAGAGCAAGATTGCAAACCTAGAAGCACCAGGGGTTGGAAGAATACTAACATTATCATATGATATTCTTGCATATAGGCATGGGAGAGATAGGGAGCAAACAGCCCAGGAACTAGAGGCGATAGTAGATGAAGTGATTGACTGGTGCACAGAAATGAGTGCTGTCATCCACCCGGAAAAGGCGGCTGTTTTGTGGTGCTCTCTGGACAACAGGATTGTAAGAGCTGATGTCCCAAGCCTCGCGATAGATGGTAGAAATGTCAGCAGAGAGAACAAACTGAAGTATCTGGAGATTACATTTGACAGGAGCCTATCCTTCAAGGACCATGTGGAGACGGTCGTGACAAGAACTCAAAAGGGACTCAATGCACTTAAAACTATGGCTGCAATGGACATAGAGCAGAGAATGATTTTTACACTATACCAGCACTTGATCCTCTCAGTAATTGATTATGGATTAGGTCTGCTCACTGTCTCAGAGAATCAGCTGATGAAGTTAGAGCGCATACAGAACGAAGCTATGCGGGTCATTCTGGGATGCACTAGAGACACCCCAGTAGTGTGTATGCGTTACATCCTTGGTCTGCCGACTGTTGCTGGTAGGCTCAAGGTGATGCAGGCAAAGGCATACCTCAGAGTAGCTGCAGACACAGACCACCCACTGCATGAGGCGCTGGATGCAGGTAAGGGTCAGCGACTGATAAGAGGGAAATCATTGATGGTTCAGGCGGAGGATACGATCAGACAGGTGTGCCCCTTGGAGAACATTAGGCGTGGAGAGGAGTGGGTCAGAGTGCCAGCGGAGCAGTCAGACTTGTGCAAAGTTATAATCACATTAAGCCGGGAGTGCAGGGAGTGGCCAGCAGGGGCCACGGAAGTGGAAATCCAGCAACTAATTCAGGACAATGCTCACTCGGGTGATGTGATTATCTACACAGATGGTTCGGTGTCAAGAGGTAAAAGAAGTGGCTGGGGGTTCATAGCCAAAGCTAATGGTCAATGTTTGGGGCAGGAGAGCCTGGCATATGATACCACAACATCCATCTTAAGAATGGAGGTGGAGGCAGTCACTGCGGCTCTCCGCTGGATGAAGAATACGACACACACACACATCGTGATTGTAACTGACTCAGAAAGCATGCTGACGAGGGTGAGGACGGGCAGGCTTCGTGCGGAGTGGCTTGCTTCGCTTCGGAGGTCACGGGTGACAAGCATCGCCTGGATCTTTTCTCCGGGGCATGCCGGTGTGCTGAGAAATGAACAGGCGGACAGATTGGCTGGCTCTGCAGAATTTGGTGGAGTACTGATACATGACAAGGCAGACGTGGTTGCAGCCTTGTGGGAGCACGTGCACACCTCGGAGGAGCAAATGGATTACCATTGTCTGGCAAGAGTGAGACAATGAGGAGTGACGAAGGGATCTGGCCGACGCTCAACGCTCAAAGGAAAGGCGAGACGGACTTATAATCAGATTGCTACTGGTACTATTAGTGTTTTAACTCTTCGCTGGCTGCTGAGGGTGGGGACGGAGCACTTATGGGAATGCCCCGAATGCTGTGATGTCGATTCCTAAATCAATCAATCAATCAATCATGTTATTACTGTTCCGAGATAATTGTACCTATTCACTTGTTGAAGAATATTCCCATTTACTTGTATATTGCATTGTGGTATTTCGTTCTTCCTAGTGACGACCATAATCTGTGTCTTTTTACAATTTAATTCTAAACCTAGTTGTTCACTGTGTGTAACAACCGCATCTACTAAATGTTGCAGGTCCTGTTCATTGCCTTCAATCAAGACTGTATCATTTGCATATCTAATGTTATTGATGCATAGTCCCCCAATGTTGATTCCTTCCATATCTTCAATATTTCTGAAAATACTTTCACTGTACAGGGAAAACAGATCTGGAGACATTACACATCCCTGTCTCACACCTCTCTTAATAGGCTGATATTGTCCTACTTCATTATCAACTCTTATGGCAGCTTGTTGTTTCCAATATATGTTTCTTACAAGTCTAAGGACTTTTCCATCACTTTGTAGATCTTCAAGCATCCTTATCATGTTGACATGTCTCACTTTATCGAAAGCCTTTGTGTAGTCAATAAAGCAAAGGTGTAGATCTTTGTTTACTTCTATAGAACGTTCGATTACGGTTCTCAGTATATACACAACATTTACTGTACCCTTGCCTTCTACAAACCCACATTGTTCTCCTATTTACTACTACTACTACTACTACTACTACTACTACTACTACTACTACTACTACTACTACTACTACTACTACTACTACTACTACTACTACTACTACTACTGATACTACTACTACTACTACTACTACTACTACTACTACTACTACTACTACTACTACTATATATATATATATATATATATATATATATATATATATATATATATATATATATATATATATATATATATATTAGGAACGTTCATTTGAAACCCGTTTCAATGGCTTTATTACAAAAACATGAAAGAAACGTTAATAGGTGTGGTAGAATTAAACAAAGCATTCATTTCGAATGAATTATGCACCATGGGTTGGTGAAGAAGTCGCCATAGGCATTCAGGCAAGCATCTCATTGCTTAGGTAGGCGGCTAATGCAGACCAAAAAATGGATCGTGATTTCTCACTGAACCAAGTGTTTACCGCGTTCATTACGTCTGCACCTGTGTAAAATCGTTGTCACTAGAGAGCTTTTCTTAGAGGTCCGAACAAATGAAATTCATATGGTGAAAACTCAGGACTATAGGCTGGATGTTGCAGAATTTCCCACTTCTTCCTTTCTAATGCTTCATGCACAGTCTTTGCGACATGCGGACGAGCATTATCGTGCTACAAAAGCACACCGCGAGAAAGCATGCCGAGTCGTTTATTCTTGATGTCTTTTCGCAGCTTGTCTAGTGTTTGCAAGTAATGGGTAGAGTTGGTGTTGGCACCAGGTTCTTTAATGTCGGCCAACAATAGCCCTTCATGGTAAAAAAAAAAATGCGCTCAGCATAATCATTCCAGTGGAAACCTGTAACTTGAATTTGTTGGCTTTTGGTGATCCAGCATGTTTCCATTGCATGCTCTCTCTTTCGATGCTCGGTACAACGTGGTGACACCATGATTCATCGCCTGCCACTATGCGGAAGAGAAATGCATCACCCTCCACTCTGTAACGCAGCAAGTGGTTCAAACACCATCCCATGTGTTCCTCTTTTTGGTGGTTGGTCAACATCCCTGTTACCCACTGTGAACACACCTACCGATATTGCAGTTTCTTACGAACTACTTTTTAAATTGTCCCAATTTACAACATGAAATTCTTTCGCTAGCCAACGTATACTTCGACAACGGTTCATCTGTACTGCTATATCAATTTCGGCGATTGTTTTTTCTGTTGCAACAATATGCACTTGACCTGGCTGTCGAAGATATGTCGTAAACTGACGTCCTTTCCGAAACATTCGTGCCCAGTCTGTCACTGTTGTCTTCGACACACATTTTTGCCGTACGCTGCCTGCATTCTTCGATGAATGTCCACTGATCGACATCCTTCAAATGAAAGAAACTGAATCACCGCTCTTTGAGCTTCTTTGGACGGAGTTTGGATCACCCGGCCATTTTCTCAACGGTCAGAAACAGAACCTATGCATCATGGGATGATAAGCACGTGCTCTCTTGTTCTTTGGTCAGTATTTATCACATTGCTATGACATGATCATGTTCAGCATAAGCAACTTGTGCGCACGAACGTATTTCAAAAGAACGCCCGATATATATATATATATAATCAAATAACACAGAGTAAATATATAATATAATCCGAATAAGGTAATTCTACACACATTTGTCTACACGCGTTACAAGTCTTGCTTACACCGTTCTGGATAGAGTCGCCTGGTATGAGATGTGATCATGTATCTGTACAATCTGTCCTGATGGTGTAGTTTTGATGACATTATTTAAATGTATTTACTAAGTTCCTTCAACACTGAAAGTATATGGCTTTCTATCACTAGCTTTCTCTGTTACTGTATGTGATTGTAAATATTTAATCAGTTTCTTTGACATCATTAATATGCGTCTCTCATCTTATAGCCGATGTGAATTGGAAAAAAATAGGTATATTAAGCTCCCGTGAGAAGAAACACACTAAACACAAACACGTTGCACATACCTTACCTTTTTCTGCTCCCACATGGAAACAGTGTAGTGGTGCTTTTTTTTTTTTTTTTTGGTATTTCGTTGTTTATATATCTGTGTTGTCCTGTCCTTGACAAAGATGCTGAGAATCGAAACGTCGGCCGTCCTGTGTGTCGTATTGTACCCTTTGTGTGTATTTTATTGTATTATTCATTTTATATATTTATTGATTACTTCTGATTGTGGATTTTCACCTGTATTCCGGTATACGATGGATCTCCTTGTAAGGTATGTGCAACATGTTGGTGTTTAGTACGTTTCTTCTCGCAGGAGTTTAATATATCTATTTGTTCATTTCGTTATATCCTGCTGCAGCCGCTGCGTTTTCTTCTATTATATTATAGTCCGATGACTTTTAACCCTTGGTTGGAATACATAGGTTTTATTTTTTTTAAAGAATTGTTTAATGTTCGCTCGCTTTGAACTTAAGCATAGTCCACACACGTCCTATTACTAATGGTAGTTGGTACTACTGTCAGTGCACTGGACTAACCTGTGCATGAGTGATCGCTTTCCATATTAGCAGTGTTCCCCTCCCCCCTCTCCCCCTCTCCCGCCATCAAAGGAAACCTTCTCATACTCAAAGCTACTTTTCATTTACGTCTCCAAGACAAAGAAGAGAAGTCCATATTTATGTTCCATTGACCGATTTATCCAATGAATCCGCCAGCCCGCGTCCTTTAGATAAATTGTAACTCTGAGCGTGTTGAATGTCTCGTCCACGCCAGCCTACAAGTATACTTAGTTTGAAACAAGCAATAAATAACACAACCCCCATTCAATATTATTAAAAAAATATAATATGCTGTCCCATTAGTACAAGTGTAATACGTATATAGTGTTAAGCTTGGCGTGTATATTACACTCATGCAATTGTATGAAAACCAACGCAAGGTGATTTGGAATCAGGCCGCTTTGCACTAATTTCCGTACAATGATAAGACTGCCCGTTGTTCAGAAAACAATGGCAAGCTACTGAACGTCAAAATGCTACGTTTGACTGTGACGTCATGTAAAAGGTTTGCAATTCATCATTATCATCTTCCACTTTTGCCGCCAAGTGATGTCATTATCATCAAGTGTTGTGCCGACTGGCATAGGCGTTCATGACTCTCCACAGATCTCGGTCTTTGGTTTTGTGGATCAACTCTGCCGTTGATATTCCTCCATGCCACCGTCGCAATCCATCCAGCATCATTTCTCGTGGTCTGCCTCTGCCTCTCTTCCCCTCGATCTGTCCAGTTGTCAGGATGTTCTTCAGCGCCTCTCTTCTCACCAGATGACCAAAAAAAGCTGTTTGTCTCTTTCTTATTGTTGTATATAATGTTCAAGTTTCGACAGCCACTTTGAGGCATTCGTCGTTGGTTACTTTGGCAGTCAAAGGAATTCGCAACATACGTCTAAGGAACCACATCTCTGTTGTTTCCAATCTCTTCCTAATTTGTTCATTTATATTCCAAGATTCACAGCTATACAGCAAACCAGTTTCTATATAGCTCTTTAGTACTCTTTTTCTTACATTCAATGATAGCGACTTATTGCATAAGATATTCTTCATGTTTTGAAATGCAGCCTTTGTTTGCCCTATTCTGATCTTGATCTCTGTTGTGTATCTTCCATCTGATGTTATAAATGTCCCCAGATACCTAAAACTATACACTTTGTGAAGAATTTTCCCTTCTATCTCTATTTCACATTTGGGTGTCACCTGTTTCATTGATATCACCATTGTTACTGTTTTCTTGATAATCAAGGAGAGTCCTCTCTTTGCACTCTCTGTTACCACAATGTCCAACAATTGTTGTAGATATGTTGCATTATCCTCTATCAATACTGTGTCATCTGCATAGCGTATATTATTTTCAACGGCAACATTGGATTCCATTTGTGAAGGTACAGTTACGATAACTTCTAGGTTGTGGATAGATTGAATTGAAATCAAGCGATGTAGAGAGAAATAATTGGCGCTCCAGCTCACGATCGGTGGCACTGGATAATGTAATTCCGTATCAATGTACGGTGTCATTGATGTCGTCAATCCATTTTCTTTTGGGGCATCCTCTTACTCTCGTAGCAGACGTTTATTGATGTAGGGCGAGTGATGATAGTAGAGGGTGTTGCATTATAACAAGATGGTAAAAGTATGTGTTCTACTGACATTCAATATGTGTGGCACAAGATGTTGATCCCACTCTCTGTCTGATAACATCATTTCTTATTCGTTCTTGGCTAGTGAAGATGGCAGCTCTCCTCAAGCATCTTATCTCAAGGATGTTAATTTTCTGGAAGTGGGATTTGGATGACGGATGTGCAACTAACTAATTTAATTTACAGCTGGGATTTGAGTACTGACCATTTCTCAGGACCATGGAACCGCATTCCACCATCTATGTAGAGTTTCTCACCAGTAATAAGACCAGCAGCATCCGACACGAAAAACAGCACAGCTTCAACCACATCTTCGAGATTAATAGGTCGTCTCTTCAGCACTTGCCTATTAAGCTGTCTATTTTCAATTGCTTTGTTCACGGTATCCATTTCATCTTGTAGATATCTCATAATCCTGGTTGGTATAAACCCAGGGTTTACTGAATTCACTCTGATTCCTTTTGGCCCCAGCACAACTGCCAAGTGTTTTACTAGTTCATCAAGAGCCATCTTCGAGATTGAATAGATTGTTGTGTGCGGATCTACTAAGTATGTGGCAACAGAGGAAATGAAGACAATATTTCCTTTGCTCTTCTCCAGATGTGGTACAGCTTGTTGTGTCAGAAAAAACGCAGATTTCAAATTAGTGTCCAGTATAGCGTCATAAGTTTCTTCTGTTGCGTTTAACACAGATTGTCTGGAGCTTGTAACGGCAGCGTTTAACATCAGGATGTCCAAATGTCCAAACTTCTCAATAATCTGTTCAATGATCTGTCTATGAACTGCTCTATCGTTTATGTCTCCTTGGATAGCCAGGAATCTGTTCCGTTCTCCATGACTGATGTCCACAACCTTGTTAAATACAGAGTTCAGTCTTTTGGCATCACGTCCACAAAGCGTGATCTTCGCACCCAGAGAGGCAAACTTGATGCTTATGGCTTCCCCAATTCCGGAGCTTGCACCTGTGACAATGGCAACCTTGGATTCCATTGGAAAGGTGCAGTTACTCTAGCTTCAAGGGTTTGGATAGAGCGATTTGAAATGTGACCTGCCATTGATAAGAAGACATGATTATTACTTGAGTACTATGGAGTACATATCTTATTCACACAAGCTAAACATTTAGACATACCGGCTTCGTGGCCGAGGGGTTAGCAGCTTTCTCCGCTAACCCCGAATACTCTCGTTACGTGACGCGACGAGAATTAACAGTGGTTCGAATCGCAAAAGTGACTTATGAGAGTATGGAGCCGGTCGCTCAGAAAGTCGTGGCGTGCTGATGAGCGTAATCTAGCCTAGGAATCAACATACAGCTGAAAGATGCTGGTGTTGACCGCAATATCATGAAACAGGATGGAAACGCGGAAAAAAAAAAAAAAAAAAAATAGTGTTATAAAAACCATGAGCAAATTAGTTATTTTTGTGTATTCTTTACCTCTGCGTTAGTGACGTTGACTTTTTTTTTGGGGGGGGGGGGGGGGGGGGGGGGGGGGGAAGGGGGAGGGTTGTTGAATATCATTTACAGGACATCGCTGTCAACATCAGCATCTTTCAGCTGATTGTTGATTTCATGGCAAGATTACGCTCAGTAGTTTTCCATTGCGTTCTGAGCGGCCCGTAAGTTACCGACGCGATTCGAATCACTGCTGATTCTCACCGACGTCACGTTACTTACGAGAGTATACGAGATTACGGAGAAAAGTCGCTAAATTCTAGACCAGGAAGCCGGCGTGACGTTGATAGAGAACTGATAATGTCAAGGGCACGATCGGACGTTGTGTCGTCACCTGCTAAGTGTTGAATAAATTGGTCATCTATCCCTAAATTCACGCCTGCAAAATATCACATTACATACCCTGAGAGGAAACCTGCTTCGAATATTAATTTTTTATTAAACCGTTGTGACTTATTAGGAATATGTTCTTAACCCAATATTTATATATTCCGATTAATACATCATGTGAAGGCTTCACTTCCAACATTTCCTGGCACTAATTTTAGACTGAATTAACCTGCGAGCTAAGGTTAATATTAGAAATAAAATGGGAATTTGAATACATGATTACCGGCCTTGTAGGAAAGTGTGCTAGCACCTGCTCTGTATTAGTATACTGGATATATATGTGTGTGTGTTGGGGTGTTTGTGTGTGTGTGTGTATGTGTGTGTGTGTTTGTTGGAGTGTGTGTGCCTGTGTGTAAAGGTGGCAATATTATTGTTAACTTGACTATAATGTTGACTGATTAATTGTGTGAGCAGTTCTTTTATTTATTGTGTGATTATTTGATTGACTGATTGAACAGAATTGGCGTTATGACACTTAAGGAACATTATCCTGTGTTCTGTCTCTAATAGTAAACATCAGAGTATAGAAATATTTATTGTCCCCAGTGGTATACTCATTGTAAATATCAGAGTATAGAAATGATGATTGCCCCTAGTGGTATTTTTGTTTTATAAGTTGCATATCCTTTACAGGACGTTGCAGTCAATACCAACAGTTTTCAGTTGCTCTTGATGTTCTTAGCAAGATTACGTTCAGTAGCTTGCCATTGCTTTCTGAGAGACCGGCTCACATAACCGGTAAGTAAGAAACGCGATGCGATCCGCTGTTAAATCTCGCGCAGCTGTGTTCCTCACGTGGAAAAGGAGATTACGGAGAAAGTCGTTATATGCCAGGGAGACCGGCCCCTAGTGGTATTCTCATTGTAAATATCACAGTATAGAAATGCTGATTGTCCCCAGTAGTGTACCCATTGTTAATACACTTAGATTGTCCCCAGTGGTTTACTCATTTTAATTCTTTCTATTTCTGTCCTGATGTTTTATCACTTTTCATTCTGGCTAAGTGTTCTGACATTCCATGCGCCAACATTTAATCTATTTTTAACATTTAATTTTCATATAGTCGCATAATGACGATCGTGCACCACCTGTAGCATATGCTCCCTACCGGAAGAAAATATGCCACTGGAATCGCCATAAACCTCGTTATCCTTATCAACTTTTGTTTTAAAGCTTGAGTATCATGGGGCAATACAGCAGTGGTTTTCCCTCGCCCTCCGTCATATAAAGAAGATTTGTTCTCATTGTACAATGGACTGTTCAAAACCAAACCAAACCAACCCCCCCCCCCACCCCCCCCCCCCCAAAAAAAAAAAAGAAACAAACAAGCAAACAAAAATAAACAAAGAAACGCAATATTATTGCATTTTCAACTGCAGACTTGTATCAATATTTCATTTTACGGAATTAATGATTCAATCCTGACATGACGACACTTTCCGACTTTAACAATGAAATGATGTCATTATATTTGGTTTGGGCTATTAGTCTTTGAGATTGAAATCTCCGTTAGTAAGGCGTATGTTCTTATTTATACGGCCTTTATCAAAGAACGATATCTCCTTGACATGAATCCGATCTGTTGTTGTGGGATGGCTGCCCACTCTTCCCGCAGTGCAAGAGGCAACTGTCGGAGATTGGCTGGAACCACGTCTCGCTGGCAGAGTTGTCTATGGAGTTCATCCTACAAGTGTTCTATGGGGTTCATGTTTCATGACATAGCTGGCCACGGAATGGTCTAGACGTTGTTGTCAGCGAGGAACTTGCTGGTGCGTAGTGCCACATGTCGCCATGCGTTAGCCTGCTGAAAAATCGACCCTCGTGCAGCCAGAAGTGGAAGGACATGAGAATGAAGAATTTCAGCGATGTATCGTTGGACATTCAGGCGCCCTTCAATTTGCACCAGGTCACTTCTTCCCATGAAGTTGATCGCTCCTCCATCCCACATCAGTACACTTATATAACAGTAAGGGATCTAGGTTAGTACTTAGAGAGTTAATGAATGCGCAGCATTCATTAACTAATGGGGAAATAAAGTTAGTGAACGCGTGAGCACGAATGGATTTAGGTATCTAGGGGTTGCTCACGCGTCACTGGGGATTCGGCCATTGAAGAAACAACAAAGATGTCTGTATTTACATCGGCAGCAGGAAAATGTATTTGAGGACTCAATAAACCTTTATACACTACAACGCGGAGTTTGTCATCTATGTTGATGTCAGCCACTAACGATTCACAGCCTGGCCATGTCCACACTGTGATATGACCTGATTTGGCGCCGAGTGTACCAAGATTCCTGAATCGTGCTGTCGCGGCCACTACTGATCACAGAGGTCATCATAAAAGAAATCAAATTAGAATATAGAAGTCAACAGAAGTCATGGAAGGTTGTGTTGAAGACCTGCACTCTGGAGGAACAACTTATGTCGTATTTTCAAGTCTTTGTGATGGGGTTGATAGTTGTTAAAACCGCCACACAACACATAATGTTCCGAGTGGTAAAACAGAGCAGCCATCGTCAATGTGGAATCCTGTGTTGACCTGCTCGTTTTTATCGAAACGTATGGATGTTCCAGATATGCTGCCGTGAAATCTGGTCTTGCTGGAACTGTCGATTTAACCGTTATCGTCTGAAGTACATTGAAGGTGACCTTGTTTGTCTGAAGATAAAGTCCGGAGTTGTTGGTCAACACTTATAGTGAGCCGGCTCAATCAATCAATCAATCAATCAATCAATCAATCAATCAATCAATCAATCAATTGATTATTGTCTCGATCGTTGTCATTTCAAATCCAGACGAGCACAATCAGCGGCATGAAGACGACTAGAAGGGCCATTTATCGGTGAAAGTAAGTCAGAAGGCACCGACTACGATTGAAGCGAGGAACCTAGCAAATACGCTCGTTTTTCCGTTTTTCTACAATCAGCGGCATGAAGAATATCGATTGAAGTGAGGAATCCAGAGGCTCTTCCTTTTCTTTTCCTGCGAGAGAAGAAGACAACCGTCAAATAATTGTCGATTGGGCGTCATACTCCTTCAATTTTGTCGATTGGGCGTCATACTCCTTCAATTTTGTCGATTGGGCGTCATACTCCTTCAATTTTTTCGATTGGGCGTCCTACTCCTTCAAATTTTTCGATTGGACGACAACCATACTCTGCGAGACGCTGGAATTGTTCTAAAATTTTTTACAACGGCAGATCATCAGTTTTGAATAAGAAAAACGTTTGGACAAACGACAGGACTATAAGTATAGCAGGTATTGTTAAATTTTAGGTTAAGATTTCCAACTGCTTGATTTAGGACATATTAATATATTAGATTGTTTGGTACTGCTGTATTTTCCATTTCAGATTTTTTTTAGCGATGTTAAGACAGCAAAGTGTAGTCAGTGATGTCGAGAGGTTTAATGGACAGGCGAGTCAATTTAAGAAATGGATTGTATACATTGAGAAACATGCTTATCTAGTGAACGCTACGGATGAGGATAAAAAGAATTTGGCTTATAGAACTAGTGCAAGTCCTGTTTCTGATCATATAAGAAGAAAGCTAGAAGCTGGAGGAGGTGAAACCTGGGAACAATTCAAAGACGACCTAGCTCACAAATATGCAGAGATTACTGACCCTCAACACGCATTCTCAGTGTTGCGATAGACAAGACAAAATACTACAGAAAGTGTGCAGCTATACAGTGAAGGTTGATCAATTTAGCTGAAGAGTCATTTTTGTGTCAGAATGTCCGAGCTGAGGAAGTTGAACGGATGTTGGTGGGGATTTTTGTTGATGGGATTAGGTCAGATGGACTGAAATTTAAATTAATGAGAGAGAATCCTGCAAGGTTGTCACAGGCGGTAGATATAGCTATACAAGAGGAGAGCTTGAGAAGAAGGTTTAGATTGAGGGTAGGACGAGAGTTAGGTAGTAGTTCAGAGGATAGAATTGAAGAACCTATGGAAATAGGACAGTATAGATATGGATGGAGAAGAAGAAGGGGAGAAATACAGATGTTACAAGAAAACAGTAACGTATATAATCAAGATAGAGAAGGACAAGTGAGAAATACTGTAAGAGAGATGGTAGGTAACACAAATAACACAAATGTGGTTTGTTGGGGGTGTGGCCAACGTGGACACATTTTTCGCTTCTGTGGTAACAGACGTGTCCAGTCGAATACACAAAATAATAGATGTGCTCAGACTAGTACACAGAATAGAACTGTAAATGGTAGATCATCAAATGGGAATTATGAAGAGGTGCAGAGAAATTTTAGAAGGTCAGGAGATCAGGGAAATTGGCATCCCGCTTACTGAACAGGATCGGCAGTAGGGGGGAAAATAGTAAGGTCCAAAAGATGAATAAATATATTAAAAACCCAAATGATTAGTATAATAGGACATTTAGAAATAAAAAAACATAAGAAGTGGCCTCAACTTGGGGAGATAAAACAGTTGTCACTAAATATGATTGATCCTAGTTCATGTATTATAGAAATAGGGAAATATAAAATTAGAACATTAGTTGACTCGGGAGCGCAAGTTAGTGTGATTAAAGAAACATTTTTATATCGAATATTTAAAAATTTCAAAATATTGAGAACTAGCTGACCCGGCCCGGCTTCGCCCAGACCCTGGTGGGGAGCATCTCATTTAATTCATATAAGTAGTCATATAAGTTCTCGTTCCCGTTACCGACTATCTGTCTGTCTGTCTGTCTATCTGTCTGTCTGTCTGTCTGACCCGGCCCGTCTTCGCCCAGACCCTGATGGGGAGCATCTCATTTAATTCATATAAGTAGTCATATAAGTTCCCGTTCCGACTATCTATCTGTCTGTCTGTCTGACCCGGCCCGGCATCGCCCAACTCCTGGTGGGGAGCATCTCATTAAATTCATATAAGTAGTCATATAAGTTCCCGTTCCCGACTGTCTGTCTGTCTGTCTGTCTGTCTGTCTGTCTGTCTGTCTGTCTGTCTGTCTGTCTGTCTGTCTGTCTATCTATCTATCTATCTATCTGTCTGTCTGTCTGTCTGTCTGACCCGGCCCAGCCCATGGTGGAGAGCATCTCATTTAAATTATATAAGTAGTCATATAAGATCCTATTCCCGACTATCTGTCTGACTGTCTGTCTGTCTTGGGTAAATGGAGGAGGGAGGAGGAAGAGGGAGGTGGAGGAGGAAAGAGGAGGGAGGAGGAGGGAGGAGACAGGAGGAGTAGGGAGGAATAGGAGGGAGGAGGAGGGATTAGGAGGAGGAGGGAGGAGTAGGGTGGAAGAGGAGGCGAGGAGGAGGGAGGAGGAAGAGGGAGAAGGAGGAGGGAGAAGGAGGAGAAGGAGGGGGAGAAGGAGGAGGGAGGAGGAGGGAGGAGGAGGAGGGGGAGGAGTGATGAGGAGGAGGGAGGAGGAGGAGGTAGAGGGAGGAGGAGGAGGAGGTAGAGGGAGGAGGAGGGAGGAGGCGGAGAGGGAGAAGGAGGAAGGAGGAGGGGGAGGAGGGAGGAGGAGGAGGGAGGAAGAAGGAGGAGGAGGGAGGAGGAGTGATGAGGAGGAGGGAGGAGGAGGAGGGAGGAGGAGGAGGGAGGAGGAGGAGGGAGGAGGAGGGATGAGGAGGAGGGAGGAGGAGGAAGAGGGAGGAGGAGGAATGTGAAGGGAGGAGGAGGAGGGAGGAGGAGAAGGCAGGAGGAGGGATGAGGAGGAGGGATGAGGAGGAAGAGGGAGGAGGAGGAATGTGAAGGGAGGAGGAGGGAGGAGGTAGAGGGAGGAAGAGGAGGGAGGAGGAGGAGAGGGAGGAGGAGGAAGGAGGAGGGGGAGGAGGGAGGAGGAGGAGGGAGGAAGAAGGAGGAGGAGGGAGAAGGAGGGATGAGGAGGAGGAGGGAGGAGGAGGAAGAGGGAGGAGGAGGAATGTGAAGGGAGGAGGAGGGATAGGGAGGAGGGGGAGGGGAAGAGGAAGAGGGTAGGAGGAAGAGTGGAGAGGAGGAGGGAGGAGCTAGAGGGAGGAGGAGGAGGGAGGAAAAGGGAGGAGGGAGGAGGAGGGAGGAGGTAGGAGGAGGAGGAAGAGGGAGGAGGAAGGAGAAGGAAGGAGGAGGAAGAAGGAGGAGGAAGAGGGAGGAGGAGGATGGAGGAGGGAGAGGGAGGAAGAGGGAGGAGGAGGAAGAGGGAGGAGGAGGAAGAGGGAGGAGGAGGATGGAGGAGGGAGAGGGAGGAGGGGAAGAGGAAGAGGGTAGGAGGAGGAGAGAGGAGGAGGAGAAGGAGGGAGGAGGAGAAGGAGGAGGAGGGAGGAGGAGGGGAGAGAAAGAGGGAGGAGGCAGAGGGAGAAGAAGGAAGGAGGAGGAGGAGGACGGAGGGAGAGGAAGGAGGGAGAATGAGGAGGGGAGGAAGGAAAGGGAGGTGGAAGAGGAGGTGGAGGGAGGAGGAAAGAGGTAGGGGGAGGAGGAGGTAGAGGGAGGAGGAGGAGGAAGGAAAGGGAGGAGGAAGAGGAGGAGAAGGGAGGAGGAGGGTGGAGGGAGGAGGAGGAGGTAGAGGGAGGAGGAGGGAGGAGGTAGGAGGAGGAGGAGGGATGAGGAGGGAGAGGGAGAAGGAGGGAAGATGAGGAGGAGGCGGAGGGAGTAGGAGGGAGTAGGAGGGAGTAGGATGGAGGAGGTCGGGAGAGGAAGAGGGAGAAGGAAGAGGGAGAAGGAGGAGGGAGGAGGGAGAGGGATGAGAGGGAGGAGGAAGAGGAGGAGGGTGGAGGGAGGAGGTAGAGGGAGGAGAAGGGAGGAGAAGAGAGGAGGAGAGAGTTCGCCATTCCGAATTCATACTCGTCTAGTTCTTCCCTTCTACTCGACTGTAGATAACTTCCTTACACATAAAAAGATGAATTGTTATTGATATTGCCGTGGCATGGAGGAATATCAGCAGCAGAGTTGATCCAAAAAACCAAAGACTGAGATCTACGGAGAGCCATGAACGCCTACGCCAGCCGGCACGGCACTTGATGATGATGATTGCCGTGTGACGATTCTGTGTAGTCACGTCATTTTCTTCCCTTTCCCTAGCGTTTTGGTTCGGGGATTCTTTCATCATCATCATCATATATTTACGTACGTATTTTGGGAGGGGGAGGAGGGAGGAGGAGGAAGAAGAAAAAAAAACTATGACAGTTGACAGCTCTGGAATGAAAGGAAGGCGTATAGAAAATTTCATCTCAATCGGATGGGCCGTTCGCGAACAAATAAAGGACATACATATTTACATACATATATACATATACTTTGTTTTATAGATATAGATTCAGGATAATCTTCATTCGGTAACTTGACAAAATTTAGAAGTGCTTGGTCAAACGATGATAAATTTTAAATTAGGAGGGATAAATGTTAGGCATATGTTCCATGTAGTCAAGGATTTAAATAGAAATATGATATTGGGTAGAGATTTTTTATTGAAAAATGGGGTGAGACTTTATTTTGATTTACATAAATTAAAATTCCAAGATGTTTACGTGGATTTAGAAGAGGATATGCATGTGTCGACACTAGTTAAAGTCAAAACGACCATGAATTTGAAACCACAAACGGTTAATTTAATACAGGCAAACATGAAAAAAATTCCGTACTTTTCGGTTGGACAAACAGTTAAAATAACGGAATTAGAGAGAGAAATAATAGATGAACCTGGTTTGGAAGTCACCGATGGGTTAATAATATTAGATAAACATCTCAGCTTTCCAGTGATGCTCCTAAACAATACAGGAAAAAATATTAAATTATATAGAGGCTGAGTAATCGCTAAAGTAGCGTATAATAATGATAACATGTTAACTATAGAAAAATAAAACATGTTGGGAAATGATTATTCAGAAACTCCCATGGTCAGAAATAATGTCAGAAATAATTACAAAAGAAGCTGGAAAAGACGAAATGATGAATTGATCCATACATTCAAAAAATATCCATCTCAAATAGATACAGTAGACAAAAGGACAAGAGAACAAGAATTGTTATCACAGTTAAAAGCCCCACCGGAGAATAAAGAAATATTAGAACAATTGGTGAAAGAAAACCAAGACGTTTTTGCAATTAATGATTTAGAATTGGGAAAAACTAGTACAGTTACAATGGAAATAGACACTGGAAATCATCCACCAATTAGTTTAAAACCATATAGAACTCCTTTAAGAAACAGAGAGATTGTAGAGAAGGCAATTGGAGATATGTTAAAAGCGGGAATAATAACAAGATCGAAGTCTGAGTGGTCATCTCCGATTGTAATTGTGACCAAGGTCGATGGTTCACATCGATTCTGCTGTGATTATCGGGCGTTGAACAAAATCACTAAAAATGTAGCGTACCCATTGCCGGTGATTGATGATATTTTGGGCTTACTTAATGGCTCTACATTCTTTACTACACTAGACGCAAGATCAGGATTCTGGTGTATCCCGATGTCGGAGGATGCTCAAAAGAAAAGTGCTTTCTGTACTCATATGGGTTCTTACGAATTTTTACGAATGCCATTCGGAGTTCGCACAGCTCCATCTCACTACATGTTATTAATAAATGAAGTATTACGTGGGTTTCAAAAGTTTGCGTTGGCATATATAGATGATATTTTAATATATACATCAGGAGATATACAAGATCATCTAAAACATGTAAAATTGGTATTTGATAAGCTAAGAATACACGATGTTAAGTTGAAATTGAGTAAGTGTGAGTTCTTAAAAACAGAAACCAAATATTTAGGGTACATTATTAATAGAGAGGGAATTAAGCCTGATCAAAATAAAATTAAAGTTATTAGAGATTTACCTTCTCCGACCAATGTGAGAGAAGTTCGAGCTTTTATAAGTTATATGTTGTCAGAATCTGATGTGATTGTTTATGTGTTTGATTGTTTAAAGATAAATTAACTCATAATGACTTACTGAATGGGGAAATAAAAAGACTCTAGATCTATCAACTGCTCAACATCCATGTTTTCTTCATCTAAATCAGGCTGAGAAAATTCTCCAGACTTTCCTCAGATTTGATAAACTAAAAGGGGGCTCCAGAGCTATCAGAATCATTGGAGAAGGGGCAGATTCCCAGTTAGTAAATTATCATTCTTACCAGGGCCATAATCTATATCTCCTAGACAATACTTAATAGAACGAGGCCTGCAGATAACTCAAGGTTCATATTCTGGGGTTATTGAAGATAGAAGAGGATGGGGCTCTACTTCTTTTGTTAGAGATGGGGCATGCACTACAGTGATCTCCCACTCCCTTCAAAAATATATGACATATTGTGGGCTAAGTCCTGGATGGTTCCCATATATATTAACCTTTAAACAATTACATGAACACAATTATCTTTGGATTTTGAACATTGTCATTTTCTAGAATGTTTAACAGATACCATGTGGGGTATTGATTGACAGCCACATGATATGAATGACATTTATAGATAAATAAGAGTAGGTGACTGATTTTTACTCCTGGAGAAGGGGGCCATGTTCCAATAGGCTTATACTTCAGAAAGAGGTGCTCCAGGTGAAATATATAGAGTGTGTCTACTATACCAACACTACTTCTCTTCCAGAGAAGGTGTTCTTTTCCTGTGAAGTCTGAACTTAACAGCATTTCATCAACCACCGGAAAATCTTATCCGTTGGGAAAACTCTGTCTAATTTCAGATTCTTTTCTTTACTAGGAATTAAATCTGGTTATTTCAGTGCCTGATGCCTTTGGCTTTTCCAGCATTGACAGACAGACATAACATAGGGTGTTTTTAATATTGCACATGCTCTGTTGTATCTTTGCAGATCAGGGACTGACAGGCTTACGCGGATCAGACTAACTGCAATTATATTGTTAGGCAGAGCAAAGCAATAAATTATAGACATGGCGGAAACTGCAAAGTTTAGAGCCCAAATAACAGAAACAGGTAGAGAATGCGGGTTAGATGGCCTTGAGCTAGCTAACTATGTTTCGGATGCATTCGACAAAAGAGAAAGACTGCAGGCTGAATTGGCTCTCAAAGAAAAACAACTTCAGGCTGAATTGGCTGAGAAGGAAAAACAGCTTCAGGCTGAATTGGCTGAGAGGGAAAAACAGTTTCAAGCAGAATAGGAGGAGAAAGAGAAACGATTTCAGGCAGAATTGGAGGAGAAAGAGAAACGACTACAGGCTGAAATGGAAGATAAGGAGAGAGAGCGTCAACACCAACTGGAGTTGAGGAGAATGGAGATTGAAGTGGAGATCCGGAGAATAGAGAAAGGGAGTGGACCTACACCCTCAACCTCATCAGGATCGCCAGTGACAGAACCACCTCACGTCTCTCAACTTAATTCAGGAGCTATGTCATTTCCTCTGGACCCCTTTAATGAACAGACTGACCACATCGAAGGATTTTTATCACGCTTCGAGGCAATGGCTGTCAGCTGTGGGCTTGAAGAAAGTAGATGGGCGACGAAGTTGGCGCAGGCCTTAAGATCCACGGCGTATGAAGTGTTCTCAAGACTCACTAGAGAGGAACAACAGAACTACACAACACTCAAGACGGCACTCTTGAGCCGATTCGAAGTGGACGCCGAATCTTATAAACTCAGGTTCAAAATCGCAAGGAAGGAACCGGGTGATAGCTACGCACAACTAGTGGAAAGACTAAAGTCATACATACAAAGATGGACTTGCTTGGGAGGATTTGAGGAAAATTATGAAGGACTCCGTGAAATGATTATCATTGATCAGATCAAGGGGAAAATGCAGAACGAAATGAAGGCATTCTTAACCCAAAACGGGGCTGACCGCCTGGAAACTATAATCATCCTGGCAGAGAGATTTGAGAAATCTCAAAAGGAGATGGGAGGAAAGGGACGTTCGAACAACACCCCCTCTCAAAACAAAACTCCACAGCCAAAAGAGGATGAAAACACTGTAGCCACTGGGAAATAGGGGAAATCCCAGAAAAACACTCAAAATTCAGTCCAAACAGCGCCGAGGGAGGACAAACCATTCTGTACCCATTGCAAGATTAGAGGTCACACATTTCAGAGTTGCAGGAAGAAGCCACCTCCACACACAGCGGCATGTTTGGCCAACCGAAAAGAGAGAAAAGTGAGCACTGGTGAAACGTCCAAACAGACACCTCATCAAGACACATCATCTCGTATTCCGGTTGTGGAATCCATCTTACTAAATGGATTCAAAACCACCTGTTTATATGATACTGGATTATCATATGACTGTGTTGTTTCATCATCCTTAGTTCACCCTGAACAGGTGACAGAGGAAATAGTGGAATTACAGGGACCACTGAAGAGTTCAACAAATATGTCTCTTCCAGTGGCAAAAGTGAACATAGCCTCGCGGTATGTCACTGGGACGATCAAGGCAGCAATCTTGGACGATCCGATATATCCTGTAATCCTCGGCTGTAGATTTATCGTTCTAGGAGAACCTGTTCAACCTGTGGCGCTGGCGACCATGACCACTCGATCCCAGGCAACAAAAACTCCAGAAACAACTACGCCAATCCCTCGAACGGAGGAACTGAAGAGGGCACAAGAAGCCGACAGCACCTTGGAACCCTGCTTCAGAAAACTGCCAAAATCACATTTACCTCTACGTAAAGGTGATCTGTTCATGAAGTCAGCACTTCTTTACAGAAAAGAAGGACGAGCTGGACAAGAGTTTAATCAACTTGTTGTACCAACTCAATACAGGACTCAGATCTTAGAGATGGGTCACAGTCTACCATTCAGTGGTCACATGGGTATCAACGCTACTACACAGCGGATTACCACTCACTACTTTTGGCCAGGGATGAATTCAGACATACAACGGTTTGTAAAATCATGCCCACAGTGTCAGAAAGTATCACCAAAACACCGGATACCACCGGCAATGTTGGGTGAATCGCCAATCACTGGAATTCCATTTGAGAAAGTGGCTGTAGACATAATCGGACCTCTCTCAGCAACGAAGAGGCGAAACCGATTCATATTAACTCTTGTGGACACAACAACCATGTGGGTCGAAGCAGTTCCTATGCCCAGCTGTGACTCCAAACACGTCGCTGATGCATTATTAGGAATATTCACACGTCTAGGATTCCCACAAAGGATCTTGACGGACAACGGTTCACAGTTTCGTGGTAAGCTCATGGAAGAGACCGTCAGACTTTTTCATGCACGCCATATCTTCAGTTCACCATATCACCCTCAGTCAAATGGACTTGTGGAAAGGTGGAACGGGACATGGATTAGTATCCTGTGCAAAATTGCCCAGGAGAAGACAGAGGATTGGGACTTGTATTTACCTGCAGCTTTATTTGCTTACAGGGAAGTACCCCATCACTCAACAGGTTTTGCTCCAGCCACACTGTTGTTTGGACGACCGATCAAAGGACCCCTTGAGGCGTTACTGCGAACATGGACTGATAATACTACAGATGATACAGTCGTGACTGCATCTACATATGTTGCCGAGTTGAAAAATCGTTTACAACACAGTTGGAAACAAGCGAATGTCAATCTACGTCAAGCCAGACGAAGAATTGCTCGTAACTTCAACCGCAAGGCAAAGGATAGAGAGTTAGAGGTAGGAGAGAAGGTGATGTTGCTGCTTCCAACCAGTCAGAATAAGCTGCAAATAGGATGGAGAGGACCTTATGTAGTGACGGAGAAGATCTCACGTACCAACTACAGAATTTCAGTCAAAGGCAAGATGAAAGTATTTCACATAAACCTCTTGAAGAAATATCATGAAAGACCCTCAACCACCGAACCTGCACATCTGATGGCCATGAGTGTGGCTACTGAAGTCGAAAAAGGATCAACAATGGGAGTCGAGTGCCAACTGCAAGCCAAAGAGACCTTTAAGGATGTGGAAATCAATCCCAACTTAACAAAGGATCAGCAAAAGCAGATTAGGGAACTTATGGCAAAATATGCAGAAGTACTTACTGATAAGCCAGGAAGAACTGATTTGGAGGAATTTGACATGAAGTTGAATGACACAGTGCCTGTGCGAGTCAAGACTTACCCAGTTCCTTATGCAAAGCAAAAGACTTTAGAGGAAGAAATACAACAGCTGCTCACCGCAGGAATAATCTCACCATCTGAATCACCTTACAGTGCTAGCGCCGTCTTATTGAGAAAGCCAAGTGGAGAACATAGATTGTGCATCGATTATCGACAGCTCAATGCTATAACTGAATTCCAAGCAGAACCTCTGCCTGATCAAAATAAACTCTTCACAGCACTCAACCGAGCTAAGTACTTTACTAGGATTGATCTCAGTAAGGGATATTACAGGATTCCTGTAAAACCGGAAGTTAGACCATGGTTAGCTTTCAGCACGCCTGGAGGACACTATGAGTTCAATGTTCTTCCATTCGGATTAAGTAATGCTCCCAGCGTCTTTACACGTATGATGAGAAAATTACTTGACCCACTACAGCATCCAGACATCAGTCACTTCATGGATGACATCCTGATCGCCACTGAAACATTTGAAGAGCATGTAGAAACACTGCATCTTTTATTCAGGCGCCTCAGAGAAACTGGATTGACGGTTAGACCAAAGAAGTGTAAGATAGGATTCCAAGAATTGGACTTTCTAGGTCAAAAGATATCTCATGGACTGATAACTCCACAAGAGGGAAATGTGGACAAACTCCAGAGAGCACCTCGTCCAAAAACAAAGAAGGATGTAAGATCATTTGTATCCTTATGTGGATTCTATCAAAAATACATCAAGGACTTCAATACTCTGTCAGCACCTTTAACGGATCTTACCAAAAAGGGGAAACCAGAGAAAGTCACTTGGTCAGCTGACTGTGAGAGAGCTTTCACAGCACTAAAGCAGGCATTAACTGCTCATCCAGTCTTACATCTACCAGACCTCGACCAACCATTTGTGCTGCGCACCGATGCCAGTAACATAGGAATTTGGGCAACGCTGTTGCAGAGAAAGGGAGATGTACCATCAGAGCTATTCACTGTAGCCTATGCTAGCAGGAAATTGAATGCAGCAGAGAGAAATTACAGTACTATCGAGAGAGAATGTCTTGCGCTCGTATGGAGTGTACAGAAATTTCAAGCATACCTATATGGCAGACACTTCACAGTGCAATGTGACCATCAACCACTCATGTTTCTCGCAGCATCTAAGACTCTGAATGCCCGACTTATGAGGTGGTCGCTGCTTCTTCAACCTTATTCGTTCCAGGTTGAGTATGTTCCTGGGAAAATGAATGTGGGAGCGGACTTCCTGAGTCGACACCCAGTGCCTGATGAACCAGGTCAATCAGATGCAGAAGAGAATACAAAGGAGGAAAAATGGGAACAGCTTGATAACTGAAAATGTTGGAAACATAGTTCCATACCATAGAACAATCTGGAGTGGGGCCATGTGGCATAACGCAACCAACATTATTCATTTACCAACAAGTGCCGCAAAAAGAGGAAACAACATTAAAAGAAATTGACTTCACAACCACAAATGGAGACTAGGACTTAAAACTTAACATCGAAACTGGAACTGAACAAGTGACAAATGGCGTGGATTCTTAGAAAGATTGCATCAGACAAAGCTCGGAACCCCATTGGTTGGGAGAGACATGTGACACCGCTTTCGCGCCAACGCCGGTATAAATTATGATAAGCAGCCCACTCTTGCAAAAACATGCCTGGCGAAAAGACGTCAGAAATTGTGTGACCAAAAATTCAATGGGCAAGGCAGAAGTCTGGATCCGAGGTACGTTTGTTAGTCCCGTGATTAAACTAAGAACCCGATGTATCAAGTATCAAGTAATGTAAACCCGTGTTTGTGATGTCAATTGAAATGTATTATTATTAATTAAAACCTCTGAAATGTAAAAATGCTCGACTGTAGATTCTAACGACGCAAAGCCATTCCCGGGCAAAATGACTGTCTAATATTCTCTTAGATAGAACTGCCATCTCTGATATTCTTAAAGATAATTATTAACTTTAAGAAGTGCATTCCACTACTAAATTCTATTCTAAACAACTGTGAGAAGTGATGATTCTAAAGCAATCTTGTGCATTTCACCAGAAACATTGTAAAAGATGCTATCACTATCTACAGCTGAAATGACAGTTCGTGTACTAGAATAAGTGCCTTGTCCTAAAACAGACTTATCTATGCCTATTTACAATTTAGAAAGCTGAGAGAGAAATCAATCTTTCCTTTCTCCTTCATCTATTGAATTAATAGGGTTTGGCGGAAGAAATATTTATATTTATGTCAAATTTAATTAGATAAGGGCACACATGAACTGCAACACATGAGAAAGTTGTGCTTCGCGGAACACCATCACGCGCAGTGAACTTAACTCATTACTCAACATAACTTAAAACACAACACCACTCCACACCACTCATCACCACACAACCCAACACTCAACATCACAACAACAACAGGTAATGGAAGAGAGTTATTAGACACAAGAAGAAGAGGTAGTTAATTGGGAAAACACAGAGAATTATTTATACACCTTGTAAACACCATTTAGTGGAAGAAATGTTCTAAATGTATGTCATTTATTTACATGCATCTTGACATATTCTCACTCTTGTCAATGTCTTACTGTACACGTTCACTGGCCCCGGTCAAATGAGAACTTACATACAGCAGGAACAAGTTGATACAAGGCGTACACCGTGTGATAAACTCTGACCACCCCAACTTGACCCAACACTAGCTCAGAGAGAAAAGGAGGGGAGGGGAACTAGTTCCTACTTCAGGAATTTAGATTTCTTCCGACCTACTTCTTATTATTGTATTGGTAGGAATGTATATATTTATGCGAATATTCATCAGTGATCTTGGTGGCTACATACCAACAACCACCCAACACATCAGCAAATTAACCACCTAAATCAGACCTGAGGGAGGGAAGCCGAGAGAAAGAGATGAACCACAAGTGAGAGGGAGGATGACTTCGCTATGAGCAGAGCATGGGGAGGCCTTCAGAGGAGCTATACGGGCAGACCTGAAGTAGATCCATCAGTCAATGGACCCTGGCTTACCTAATCCTCCAGTCACCAGGTTACTTTTCTCATTGGTAGACTACACACCCAATTTCAGGAAAACTGACATTTAATGGTTGAGACATCACCATCATACTTAATATGTACAACATCAAAATGTTTACTATGTTTTCACACTTGTTGACATCTCATATATTGATGCTTGTTATTGATTGTCTGGGACAATGGTCCAACGTGCAACTGTTCTATTACTTTGTGTAAATCACAATAGAGATGTATGTACTGACCAGAAGGCTCAGGCCAGTCAATAAATGATTAACATGAATGGACCTTCTGTTAATTTGTCAGTTCCAACCTATCTGTGTCAACAACTTCTTTGTACATCATGTTGTCAGAATCTGATGTGATTGTTTATGTGTTTGATTGTTTAAAGATACATTAACTCATAATGACTTACTGAATGGGGGAATAAAAAGACTCTAGATCTATCAACTGCTCAACATCCATGTTTTCTTCATCTAAATCAGGCTGAGAAAATTCTCCAGACTTTCCTCAGATTTGATAAACTAAAAGGGGGCTCCAGAGCTATCAGAATCATTGGAGAAGGGGCAGATTCCCAGTTAGTAAATTACCATTCTTACCAGGGCCATAATCTATATCTCCTAGACAATACTTAATAGAACGAGGCCTGCAGATAACTCAAGGTTCATATTCTGGGGTTATTGAAGATAGAAGAGGATGGGGCTCTACTTCTTTTGTTAGAGATGGGGCATGCACTACAGTGATCTCCCACTCCCTTCAAAAATATATGACAAGCGTTGACCGAAGTCAGTTCAAAGTTTAAATAATGGCAGTTACTATAATTTACGAGCGTCCTTACCAAACATAAAATGGGTAAATGACACCGAAAAAAAGTAAAATCTAGAAAGTATTCAAAATATCCGACTCCAAATGAAAAATATCTAGAATTGCATCCAGCATCCAAACGTCAGAAACAGTATCCAGATGCCGGAAAAAACCTCTAGATCTGGATATAAAATATCTAGAATGGCAACTATGGCTCTAGCTCAGTGTTTCCCAACCTTTTTTCTGCCATGCCCCACTTAAGCCTTTCTAAAATTCATATTGCCCCCCTCCCCCGCCCCACGCCCCCCCCCCCCCCCCTCAACATATACATTATTTTTAATATTCAAAAATTGAAATGTTCACTAAAGAAACTTGAATGATAGGTTTTAGGAAGAAATCACTAGGTAATTATTGAGCAAACACAGTAAGTAAATTTTCAAAACATATAATGGAGAACTGGAATTCAAGTACAAAATAATTTTAATGAAAGA
The DNA here is from genome assembly GCA_963921405.1 of Cepaea hortensis. Lineage (NCBI taxonomy): Eukaryota > Metazoa > Mollusca > Gastropoda > Stylommatophora > Helicidae > Cepaea > Cepaea hortensis. Next base: position 24,413,896 of record OY992886.1, read on the forward strand.
TTTTTCTATATTATTTTAATTATTAGTAATTATTTATTATTTAAATTTAGTGAGATCCTTGCGCTTGATGCTTGCTGCAAAGAGATCTTATGTCAGGTTCCAATTTAGTTAACTTCAGTCTCAAGTCTCCCCGTTTTGTTATATTCAGCCGATTTCTTCCATTTTCGAATTGTCCCCCTTAACAGTTGAATTGCCCCCCTGTGGGGCGTGGGCCCCACGTTGGAAAACACTGATCTAGCTAGTAGAACGACGGTTAACTGAATTGATTTCAGCAACATGGTATTACTATCATCATATCAGCAGGTTGTGTAAGTGATTAATTAATAGTTGCTTTATCCACGTCCAATGTGCTCTTGGAATGAGTTGGTTGGGGGTGTATAATTTACATGGCATAGAAAACAGTAGAAGAAGTTACTACCATCTTGTGGGGTATATGTATAGAACGTTGTGGGGTTTCGTTTGTGGTTAAACGACTGTGTTCTAGGGAACATTCAATAAGTTTCTCTTATCACTAATGTCTAATTCCTATAGATAGAAGGCGACCCAGAGTAAAATGCGCACCACGAAATGTCTTGGGAAGTAAAGGCGAATATCGTGATACTGACCATATCGCCCATCGAGTGCAGATTGGTCTAAAAGAATGGGTCTAGCACCGTATGCTCAATGAGCCTTAAGGTGTGTAAACCGGTCATTTGCTTACATACTCTAAATAGAGTGTCTGTAGCCACACAATCAAAATAATGCCGAGATACCGTGTTTGAAATCAGACGCAGGAGATTTGTAATCAGACCACATTGCATGAATTGTCACAATCTTTCGGAAGCAATGACAAATAACTGAACGTATAATAGCTTATACAATCACAAAGACCTTACAATGTTGGGGTTGATGGCAATGGCCTGTAAAAGGACATGGAGTTACCTTTACACTTAACACCACTTTCAAGAGAGTGTATTTATAAATGTCGTATTATAGCCATAGTAAATACATGTATTCACTGAAGCCATAATTACGACACAGAAAAGAGCGTTAAATTTGGTGACAACTGTCACAACCATTTGTTTTATCGTCAGTACAACATTTTTGACAGACGTTCTGAACGGTGACAGCCTAAATATGGGTCTAGATATATTTGTCTTTATGTCTAGTTTAACAACACACAAAGTAGGATGAGAAAGGTGCAGACAGACATGCATCGGTAAGAGTGGCAGGTTTCCATTCAACAAATCAAAAAGTTAGCTGCATATCCTTTACAGGACGTTTGCAGTTAACACCAGCATTTTTTCCTCCTGTTGATGTCCTGGCAACTTTACGTTTAGTAGCTTGTCATTGCTTTCTGAACCACCGGCACCCATACCATTTTGCAAACAAACCAGCGCAACGTGGTCTGCTGCCAAATCGCTTGCAGGTGTGTTTCGAGAGTGGGTATGCGGGATCACGAACCGCGTCCTTAACTCCTTCACCACGGAGAAGTATTAGGGGCGGTAGTTATTGTCACGTCATATATTGAAGTTGACGTCGTATTTTGCTGTGACGTCCTATTTTGCAACTTATCTTGCCATATATAGCTAAATTGACTGGGATATATAGTTTTAACTCCACAACCGGGTTCTATGGTAATATGAGATAAGCTATTAATACCACGGTACCGGAGGTAGAAAATAAAACTTCCGCTCGTTTCAAAAACGAACAAGCGCAGGTAAAGACAGATGTATTCACGCATTTCAGCGACCTAATCAAGTCCAATCTTTGTTTGATAAACCTTTAGGAGCTGAAATTATGCGCAAAACTGAGGGTTAGTGCTTTTAAAACAGTAGTTAAATGTTAGAAAATAACGGTGTGTTGACGGAATTATATTTCGTTATTGGGAAACCTCAGAATATTTTCCTATAATTTACACCTATAACAAGTGGGATGTACGACAGAAGGAGAAATGGAGTTTGAACACATGTGGTACCTACATTTAGAATAACCACACAGATATGTTGATGTGCATTTTGTGAATGTACTCGTACTAATGTATTAGCTTATTTATATATATTTTGAAAGTGTGAAGAGCATGTGTAATGATATCCACCACGTGGAAAGTCGAAAAATATAAGCAGGCGATTGACTGAAAAGAGTGGCAGAAGAGATATGTGGAACATGAATCTCATCTAGGCAATATTTCCAGGCGATTTATTTTAAAATATAATTTTACTTTACCAACATCCAATGCCATGTCGAAAAGCGTGACAATGAGCGTCAGAAGAAAAACTCATAAACCATGTGTATATGGGAAACTAAATGTGGGAAGTAACGAATTCAAAGTTGATAACTGAGGCATGCTAAAGCTAGACTACTCGTATGGCTCAGCCACCTTGACTGATTACCTTTGACATATGCCAGGGTTCACTGACATTAAGGAGAATGACCGGGCTAGTATATAAACTAGTGACCGGGCATGAGAAATAATAGACGAAAGTTGGAGACAGTGAGGTGAGTGACCTGGCTACAAGAAAAACAACTAACCATGAAAAATAATGGTAAGGGTGAGTGCAGACCCCCCAGGGTGGATGGGTGAGAGAACAGTTTTGTTTGGTGTGAAGTCAGGAAACTGGAGACGACAGTTGATGTTTAGATACCGAGCGGGTCGGTAGTCTAAGGAGAGGAGCGGAGTTAGAGATCTCCGTGTTGTGTTGTTCTCCGAGTTGTGAATGCAGGCCTAAAACCCATTGGGGGTTGGATAGATAATGGAGGCCTGAACCCAAAGTGGATTGGATAGATAATGGAGGCCTGAACCAAAAGTGGGTTAGATAGTTAGTGTAGGCCTAGACCCAGTGTGTGGGTTGTATTGTGTGAGGTCCAGCCGTGGATAGTAGCTGGATAACTTTAGGCCTAGACCCAGTGTGTGGGTTGTATTGTGTGAGGTCCAGCCGTGGATAGGAGCTGGATAACTGTCTTGTGAATTTGAGATTCAACAGGCCGCGAGAAGGCAGTGATGTGTGCGTATTAAGTTGCGAGAAGGATATATATATATATTCTATGGATTATATTGGTTTCTGGATATATAAATATGTTACGTGTGTCCGTGTTCTTTCTGTATTAAAGGATTATGTGCACCAAAGCAATCTTGTTCACTGACTGATGGATGTGTACTACTGGGGTGAGTTGCATTGTGAGACAGGTGGCTAGATCTACTTACACTCCATAGTGACATACAAAGAACATTGAAACCTAGACAACGACCATGTCACTCAGTTATTATAAAGAACAACGTGACAACCTTATTCTTACGTACTAGCCCCTATATTCTGTTGGTTACACTTCACGGCTCCTTGGCGACACTCGATTGCTCTAAGTCTAATTATTGATGTGTGTGTGTGTGTGTGTGTGTGTATGTGTGTGTTTTTGGGATGTATTATTGATGACCTCTCTTCTTAGCTTTCAAGGGAACCATCATGGCTGCTCCAGGACTTCCCCAAATGATATTACTGAATAATAACACACTTGAGTTACACTTAGATTGCAAACATGTACATTCTGTATATGATTTTACACTAAAGTATGTATTCATGTTTTAGTCCGATTGACCAGTTGTCTTCGGATATATCCACTTTTGGCACCTTTTTCACATTGGCAACATTGTTATACCCTGTATCATCATGATATACAATGTATCGTCAAGCTATATATGAATCATCGACTTAGATAAAAGCCTAGCAAATAGAAACTATGTCTAGTATTCCTAGTTGCCACTGAGAATGACATACAAACATACGCACACGAAACCAACCTTCATCGTTTTGACCATAGACAAGATCCTGATTATATGCGATCCTCATTACTAATCTGAGTTCAACCTGCAGCAGATACAATATGAGTATAAACACAGCCAAAACAGAAGTAATGCAAGTTAGCAGATCGTCTGGCCATCTAAGTATATAGATAAATAGCACAACTCTAAAACAACTTAAAGAATTCAAATATCTTGGAAGTATGATTAAATAAGATGGCAGATTGGACAGAGAAATCGAAATCAGATGTCAAAAAGCTAGTGCACTTACATATCACCTATCACCCTTACTGAAACATCCAAATATTCCCATATCCGGAAGACGACATATAATAAACAACATATTCACACCAAAGCTATACTACCAATCCCTAATTTGGACTTATCCAAATCACACTTTCGCAAAATCAACACCTGCAAGATGAGATGCCAGAGGAGAGCCGCCAACTTAACAATCCGAGACCGAGTAAGAAATGCTGTTATCAGACAGACAGTGGGATCAACACCTTGTGCCATATTTATTGAACGACAGAAGATCAAGTGTGTCGCTAGAATGCAACACAAACAACTACCATCACTGGCCTTACATCAAAGATTATCTGCGACAAGACTAAGAGGATGTCCAAGAAGAAAATGGATTGACGACATCAAAGACAGTGTACAATCACGCGGAATGACACTATCCAGTGCCGCCCACCGGGCGCTGGAGCGCAAATTATTCCTCCCCACGACGCTTGACGACCGAAGTGGAAGAAGATGATGATGATTGCTGATATTGCTTTAACCAGAAACTGGTGGAAGAACGAACGAACGCATTGTATTTTCACAGGGTCACAAATTGGGCACTCGGGCCCGTCTTACATTCGGCCCTTCCATTCACTCATCTCTCGTTCATCATTGTGCATGTTACATTCAAATAGGATCCCCCCCCCCCCCCACCAAAAAAAAAAACAACAACATTGTCAAATGAATTTTATAAACATAAGTAATGCATATTACCATGTTATGAGACAGACAGGCAGGCACATATAACAGAATAACTGTTAGAGCAAATAAATAACAGGTGGTCGAGACTTGCAATACTTGCGGTGCAAAACAGTAAAATGGGTTGCACTAAGAAGCATGGTATTGATGACGTGGCGTCGATTACGTAACGTAACAACTTGAAGAATCGAGGGAGACGCCATCAAAACTTCTAGGAGGACGGTCGTGTTATTGAAGAGAAAAGAATGATTTCATCTAGAAAGTAGAAGGTAATTGGAATTAAGTAGAGATGAACAAAAGCAGAAACAAGGAATGTTTCCATCTGTCAGAAAATAGGGATGAATTATAGCAGAGAAATATCATAAAATAAATGTCATTTGATGTTTGTATTGGTAACTAACCTTGAACGACCCATTTTGAATGTGACCAAATGCTATGCAACGACCATCGAGAAAGATTTAATAAATAAAGAGAACTGAAGAACCTACGCTACAATGAAGCTCTTCATTTCGTTCATTTGCGGTTTTGAAGTTTGTTGAATTTTGGTATACTAGTGTCGTATATTCTGAAGGGACTGGAGATCACTGTTGTGCATTACCCATATTCTGGTTTTAGAAGCTGGGCCCCATCCTCTTCCAATATGTAACTAAATCAAGAAGACGACCCTTGAAGTATTACAGGCTCAGTTTAATTGTTTGTCTAGGAGTTAATGGTCCTCTTTAGGGGAACAGTGAACACTAGATTTAACTCTGCCCCTTCACCAGGATTCTAATAGCTCTCGAACCCCCATGATATTCTGTGAAATGTCTGAAAGACTTCCTCAGGTTGAATCAGGTGAAATGTAGCATGGGTCTGGAAGAGGCAAGAGATAATTTCCCTTTTGATAATTCACTTTGAGTTATTTTGTTTTACTAAATAAATTATTTAACAAATACTGGTAGACATTGACATCTTGTTTACACAAATAAACAGGTATGTAACAGACAAGTTGAACTGACACATTAATATAAGATTCAGTTACTTTTCATGTCATTTATTGACTGGCCTGTTTCTTTTGGCTCTTTGTTACATCTCTCATTTTTTTGCAAATGTCCATCATGTCATATTGTCAAATGGGAAAATGCACATCAGTACCAATTTCATGTCATATCAATCAATAAACAATAATCAATATGATGATCCTAAGTGTTGTAAATCTTCTTCTAAATAATGTCATGTTATACATTATAGTGTGGCATGAGGTTCAAATGGTTTATACAAATCATTGTGTCTGGGAGGGATTGTGTTTGTTGGCATTGAGAAAGGTCACCTCTGAGTGGTAGATATGGGTTAAGCCTGGGTCCATGGACTGATGGATCCGCTTCAGTACTTGCCAGTGAAGCTACTCTGAAGGCTGCCCTTGCTCTGCTCAATTCCTGAGGTTATCTTCCATCTCATATGTGTGGGTCATCTTTTCTCTATTTGCCTCCCTCTTCTGGTCAGGTTGCCACCAAGAACATCACTCGGGTTTCGGATCAAACTGCCGTTTTTTCATGTAAAGGACAGGTCACAATGGTTCTATAACTGTCCGTCAGGGCTGAAGATTGAGAAGTGCCGGGTGTTGACGAAATGAACGCTTTCGCAGGTCAAAGTTATATCACGTGACCCGCTCCTTCCACTAATCTTCCTAGTTGGAGACGCTGTACCTTCTATTAATAGCCGACATCTGTCCATCTCGAGTGTCAAGTTGGTGTTCGATTCTCAATCGTGCGGTCAAATTTATGTCGTTCTCTGTGTTGGTGTGAAAATGTTGACGCACTGTAAAATGATGGTTGGTGATTATGTCACAACTAGCAAGAAACAACGCCATGTACGATGCAAGGTTTTAACATGCAAATATACGATCTTTCGGCTACTGTGGGTCCCTCGGAGGTGGTTGGGGCGCAATGGGCGCCGAGACCGCCAAACAAACACAAGTACACACGCACATTAATAAACACATACATAAAATCCTGAATACGAATTTATAGCATTTACCAAACCTCGCACAGTTATGCACCCATTCGATAACGCACAAATACGCACTCCCTAGCATACACATATACTTTCTCACAATCACAAACTCACTAACAAACGTTTACAGAGAAGCTCATTCGCCATCTAGTGCAGAGTGGACGCAGGATCCGAAGGAGCATGGAGTACCTATTTGTATCTAGACTCCCATACCTAAACAGGACGATTAAGTTCAGCTCTAGCCCTAGACGGGATCAAAACAACTCAGATGACTCTGAATCGTCACATCGTCTGCGGGTGTCTATGTCAGCATCTCTGTGAACATGATGATAGGGATCGTACTTCCAGGGACGTGCCGTGCTATGATACAGAGAGGCGGCGACATCAGGCGGCACCGTAAGGGCGCTTCATAAGGGGGCGGCATTTTTAAAGAAGAAAACATGTAAGGGGCGGCATTTCGAAAATTTGCATCATACTAAGAAAATCTACCGCGCGATACTGCGTAATTTATTCTGTATCTAAGTAGCATTTTTTTGTTCTAATCCAATGGTTCAACTAACAATGTTATTTTGAAAATCTCTTTTTTATTAACAAGATAAATGTGTTTTGTAAAGGCACCCACGTACTCCACTCTTGATTCTTTGAACGCAAGGTGTGCGAGAGAGTGCGTGAAAGTGTAATACTAAAAAAGGATCTAAGATTTCTGACAAAAGCACATGGCCAGATAAACGTGACATTCGTGTTAGGTTTTCATACATACTCTATTGCTGTTCATCTTCTGTCTTTTGTCTCCCTAAAGAGACTGCCCACTATCTCTTGGGTAGGGATATATGCCTATTATAACTGACATTCCCTAGCTGCCAGTGAAGGCAATACGTAGAATATATTTTAATATCTATCAATCAATCATACAATCATTAAATCTATCGTGTACTCCAATCGGAGAATTAAGTCATTCGTCTTTTAAACAATCAATCAATCAATCAAAAAATCGTTTAAACAATCAATCATTCAAACAGTGATGCAATAAATCAGTAAAGAAAGCTATCGTTCAATCATTGAATCAATTCATCAAGCGTTAAATCAATTATTCAAGCAATCTTTCAATCAATCAGCAATCTTTCAATCAATACGAAAATTGTATCCGGCTATCAATTAACCAAGCATTCACTGTAGGTATTTCAGTTAGTAATTTATTCAAGAGAACTACCACCAAAATAATTTAGCAAACGCTATCTTACAGGCATGTTAATATCTACTTATTCATTCAAATCGTGACCAAACCAAAATTTACAAATTGTAATGAAGACGATTAACACAATGAGAATTTCAATTCTAGATGAAAGATATAATTCAACATACATTTTAAAATAGTAATACATACGCTAAGAATCGATAATGTGACTGAATAGTATATACTATATATGCTAATAACATCCCATTACCACATTTCCGTTACAGTCGCTTTGTTGGAATCAAACACGTGGATTTCATGACACACGTGTCCAGTCTACAACAAGGAAGCAGATAAATATCTTCTACATATATAATTTCGTGTAGTGCTGTTAATGTAGTTAAATCGGTATGTAATTATTGCTTCGTGTGCCGACGAAGACTTTGGCCGCATAGTCCATTTTGTTACTTCTCGTTATATGCTGGACCATTCATACGTTGCAATAATAACCCAGAACGGTTAAACTAGACATTAATGGCTCAAATCAATGTTTCCCAGTAGTGAATTTGAATAACGAAGACACAAACCACTGATTGTACGATTTATTGCCTGGCATATTTGGCTGCATCTCGTCAGGTACATACTGCAGAAGTTATAAAACTTAGAGTAAAATAATTAGATACATTTTCCAAGCTGAAATATACACATTATCGCACAGATATTACGGAACGGGAACGGGAGCACCAGAAACAGACGAGCAACAGGAACGGGGGCATCAGAAACAGATGAGCAACGGGAACGGGAGCAGGGGCCGAACGCGTACTCTGTGCGCTTGAAGAAATGTATTTGAATGTATAATAACAACTTATATGAATTAATTGAGAGGCTCCCCGACAGGTACCTAGCGACGCCAGGCCGGTTCAGCTAGTGTGCGTGTGTGTGTGTGAGTGTGTGTGTGTGTGTGTGTGTGTTTGTGTGTGTGTGTGTGTGTGTGTGAAAACGCACAAAATAGAGAAAGGAGGAAGTATATAATTAAATGAGCAGTTCTAATTCATTCACTCAACCCATTTCCTAATGTACAGTGGTGCAAAGAAAGATAGATGCACAAGGCTGGCTGCTAGAGGGTCAGAGAAGGAAAGAATAACAAGAAGAGGAAGAGATCGCCACTACGTAGAACGGATCATTTAAAATAATAGATTATAGATATCAGAAGTTCGGATCTTTAGCAAAAGATCATACTACAATGTATGCCCCAATCAATCGAATGCCCAGTTGCACTCTACAAGTATCAATGCATAGATACAAACAATGACTAATATCACTTGAACAACAAAGAATAAACTAAACAGGTTAAACATAACATATCAGCAACAAAAATAAAACTGTATTGATGAAATCTCGCGGCTCATCATCCTCTTCTATTTTTGCCGTCAAGCGCCGTGGGGAGAATATTGGAGCTCCAGCTCACGATGGGTGGTACTGGATAGTGCATTTACGTATCAATATACGGTGTCATTGATGTCGTCAATCCATGTTCCTTTAGGGCGTCCTCTTGCTATCGTAGCAGATGTTGATTGATTTAGAGCCAGTGGTGATACTTGATAGTGGTGCATTCTAACAAGATGGCCGAACCATTTGATCTTCTGTCTTTCAATAAATGTGGCACAAGATATTGATCCAACTGTCTTTCTGATAAATAATTTCTTATTCGGTTCTCGGATAGTTAACTGGGCAGCTGTCCTCAAGCATCTCATCTCTAAGGTGTTGATTTTCCGGAAGTGTGATTTGGATAAAGGATATGCGACTAACTTAATTTACAGCTGGGGTTTGAGAACTGACCATTTCTCAACACCACAGAACCTTCGTCCACCATCGATGTAGAGTCTCTCGCCAGTAATAAGGCTTGCTGCATCCGACACAAAAAACAGCACAGCTTCAACCACATCTTCGAGATTAATAGGTCGTCTCTTCAGCACTTGTGTATTAAACTCTTTTTTTGCAACTGCTTTGTTGACGGGATCCATTTCATCTCGCAGATATCTCATGATCCTGGTTGGTATAAACCCAGGGTTTACTGAATTCACTCTGATTCCTTTTGGCCCCAACACAACTGCGAAGTGTTTTGCTAGCTCATCAAGAGCCACCTTCGAGATTGAATAAATTGTTTTGTACGGATCTACTAAGTATGTGACAACAGAAGAAATGAAGACAATATTGCCATTGCTCTTCTCCAGATGTGGTACAGCTTGTTGTGTCAGGAAAAACACAGACTTTAAATTAGTGTCCAATATAGCATCATAATTGTCTTCTGTTACGTTTAACACAGATTGTCTGGGGCTTGTAATGGCAGCGTTTAGAACCAGGATGTCCAGTTGTCCAAACTTCTCAATAGTCTGTTCAATGATCTGTCTACGAACGGTCCCATCGTTTATGTCTCCTTGGATAGTCAGGAATCTGTTCCGGTCTCCATGACTGATGTCCACGACCTTGTCAAGCACAGAGCTCAGTCTTTTAGCGTCACGTCCACAGAGCGTGATCCTCGCTCCCAGAGAGGCAAACTTGATGCTTATGGCTTCCCCAATTCCGGAACTTGCACCGGTGACAACGGCAACCTTGGATTCCATTTTCGGGGGTACAGTTACGCTAACTTCTAGGGGTTGGATAGAGCGATCTGAAAAGTGACCTGCCAATGACAAAAAGACTTGGTTATTTCTTGAGTGTAATGGTAAACACATCGTATTCACACAAGCTAAACATTTAGACATTAATATTTTATAATTGTAAATATTTAGTAGATTTAGTAATAGCATTATCATATTAGTTATTTTTGTGTATTCCTGATCTTTGCGTTAGCGAAGTTGATAGAGAAATGTGCTGATAATGTCATAGTCACGGTCGGACGACGTGTCGACGCCTGCTATGTGAGGAAAAGATTGGTCACCTAGTCATCCAGATATTCAGGCCTACAGAATGTGATGGCCCCATCACAACAAAGACCAATAGCGGTAAACTGCTTCGAACAATTTGTTTTAACCTTTGCGATTTATTGCGAATAGGTTCTTAGCCCCATATTTGTATAGTCCGATTAATATAACGTCGGCCGCCTTTACGTCCAACAACATTTCCTGGTACAAATTTAAGACTGGGTTGACCTGAGAGCTTTCGTCAATTTTAGAAAATAATGGGGATTAGAACACATGACCACCGGGCTGGCGGGGAAGTGTGCTAGCAGCTGTTCTACCACGGCGCCTGAATTAGGATATATACATAAAGGTGGCTATATTGTTGTTGACTGTGCTATACTGTTGACTAATTAGTTGTTTGTGGGGTTCCTTTATTGATTGTGTGATTACTTGATTGTTTGATTGATCAGAATCGACGTCATGGCACTTGAGGTAATCCTCCTGTATTCTTTCTGCAACAGTAACTATCTGAGTATAGAAGTGGTGATTGTCCCCAGCGGTTTACTCATTGTAAATAACTGAGTATAGTAGTGGTGATTATCCCCGGTGGTATACTTATTGTAACTATCTGAGTATAGAAGTGGTGACTGTCCCCAGTAGTATTGTTTTTTATTTTTTTTTAAATTCGCATATCCTTTTACAGGACATCGCTGTCAACAGCAGCATCATTCAGCTGTCTGTTGATTTCTTGGCCAAATTACGCTCAGTAGTTTGCCATTGCTTTCTAAGCGGCCGGCTCAGTTATCCCGCAAGTCACCAGCGGGGGACGAACCACTCCCAGTTCTCGCCCGCTACGAGACTGCGTGATAAATGGGATTACGGAGAAAGTAGCGTAACCCCTCGGCCAGAGAGACCGGCTCCCCAGTAGTATACTCATTGCAAATATCTGAGTATATAAGTGGTGATTGTCCCCAGTGGTATACTCATTGTAAATACAATTTGACTGTTCCAGGTCGCCTACTCAATATAGTTATCTTAATTCTTTCCATTTTTATCCTGATGTTTTCTAACTCCTCATTCTGGCTAAGTGTTCTGACATTCTATGCGCCAACATTTTATATTTTGTTAACATTTAATTTGCATACACTCGCATGATGACGATGGCGTACCACCTTTAGCACATCATGTTCCCTTCCTGGCTAAGAGATTCCACTGGAATCGCCATACACGTCATTATCTTTATCAATTTTGTTTTGACACATGATTATCTTGTGAAAATACAACGGTTGGTTTCCCTCGCTTTCCGCCATATGAAAAAGGGCGTCAGACAAGGTTGTGTATGTCTCCTGATTTGTTCTCATTGTACAGTAAACATATAATGAGGTCTGCAGAAAATATGCCAGAGATCCTGGTTGCTGGGCATAATATAAATAACTTATGTTATGTTGATGACATCGTCTTGATAGTAAAAAGTCAGAAGCACTTACTGGAAATCATAGAAGTAGTGGTTACAGAAAGCCAACGAAATGGACAATAGCTTCAGTAAAAGACAACAGAAGCCTTGGTGGTATTAATAAAAAGATACAGCTTGGGTATGTGTGCTTGATTTATGTGTGTAGTTTCCATTATTCTGGTACAGGTATACTACATTTGTCGGTCTCCCTGGCCTAGGTGTTCAGGACGTTGTTCGTAATCCCGTATTCTTTCGTATAAAACGAGGCAGCGGATCGCGTCGTGTTGGTTACATACGAGGGTATGTGAGCCGGTCGTTCAGAAAGCAATGGCAAACTATTGAACGTAAAACTTGCCAAGACATCAACAGCAGCTGGAAAATGCTGATGTTGACTGCAATGTCCTGTAAAGGATGTGCGGAAAAAAAATACATTTGCTTCCTTTCTTCATTTGATTCGTTGTTTTGTTACATTTAGTTTTAGATTGTGCTTATTTCATGTCTGAGTATTTAATGTTTTGCTACATCTAGCTTCACATTTTGATAATTTCATGTGTGCGGTCTCGTTATTTTGCTACATCTAATTTTACGAATGTCTGGAGATAATAATAGTGGAGGGGTATATTCCTGGGAAGAGAGGAAGAGGAAGGCCAAAGAGAAGATGGGTGCAGGATGTGGCGGATGATCTCCAGATGGGTGTATCGGACGCGAGACATCTTGCTTATGATCGTTGGGTTTTCCGGAAGGTTGTTATGGGAGTGATGTTCTGCAAAGGACATGCTACTGAATGAATGAATGAATGAATGAATGAATGAGTGAATTTTACATTTTGAGGTTTCAATTACATCTAGTTTCACATTTTGCTTATTTCATATGCGAAGTTTCATTGTTTTGCAACATCTAGTTCCAGACTTTTCTTATTTCATATGGGAGGCTTCACTGTTTTTGGTATATCTAGTTTCATATTGTGCTTATTTTATGTGTCAGCAAAGCAAGCAATCTTTCATTCAATCCATCCGTTCAGCAATCGTTCAATCAATCTATATTTTACCCAACTAATAAACCGTTTAGTTTATAACATCAATAAGTGAAGCAATCATCTAATCGAGCTATTTGTTAACCAAGCATTCACTTAACAGCATCACTGTAGGTGTTTAAATTAGTAATTTATTCAAGAGAACCATCACCAAAATGATGTACCAGAAGTCTTTCATGCATGTCAATAACTACTTATTCCCCATCCATTGCCTGCAGTTCGCAAACATTTCAGCATTTAGCACAATAATAGAAGAAAGAGGAGCGATGCTATTAATTGTACACATATTTTCTTTGACAGTCTGCAAATTTTATGTTTTTGTCAACGGTGCAGATTACTGTGTACTCATACACACAATATACTATTTATGATAGTGGACAATAATTGCCCGACACATAACTTTCGAGGGATGCAAAGGAGAGATTAAGACTGCATGCTGGTTATAAAGGCGGGGCATATATTAAAGATCGATAGCATTAGAGAGATGCACATGACAAATTAAGACTATATACTGACTACAAAATTGCAACATAAATTAAACAAGGATAATTTAGAGAGATTCAAAGAAACAATAAAGACTATATACTGACTACAAAGGTGGAACGTCTGGATATATAGATTTAAAGAGATGCAAAGAAAAGATTAAGCCCATATAGTGCCTATGAAAATATATATCAAGTAACAAATATATTAAATATATAACGCTATAGAAAGATGCAGAGGAAAGATTATATAGCCATAAAAAATGTAGAGAACTGATTACGTACTATATAAAAAGAACGACAATTACTATATATATATATATATATATATATATATATATATATATATATATATATATATATATATATATATATATATATATGTATATATATATATATATATATATATATATATATATATATATATATATCATCATCATCATCAAGTGCCATGCCGGCTGGCGTAGGTGTTCATGGCTCTCCACAGATCTCGGTCTTTGGTTTTCTGGATCAACTCTGCTGCTGATATTCCTCCATGCCACCGTCTCAATCCATCCAGCATCACTTCTCTTGGTCTACCTCTGCCTCTCTTCCCCTCGATCTTTCCAGTTGTTACGATGTTCTCCAATGCCTCTCTTCTCATCACATGACCGAAGAAAGTTGTTTGTCTCTGTCTTATTGTTGTATATAATGTTCTAGTTTCATTAGCCTGTTTCAGGCAGTCATCGTTAGTTACTCTGGCAGTCCAAGGAATTCGCAACATTCGTCTCAGGAACCACATCTCTGTTGCTTCTAATTTCTTCTTAATTTGTTCATTTACATTCCAAGATTCACTGCCATACAGCAAAACTGGTTCTACATAGCATTTCAGCACTCTCTTTCTTACATTCAGTGATAGTGACTTATTGAATAAGATACTCTTCATTTTCTGAAATGCGGCTTTTGCCTGCCCTATTCTGCTCCTAATCTCTGTTGTACATCTTCCATCTGATGTTATAAATGCCCCTAGGTATCTAAAATTATCAACTTGGTTAAGGATTGTCCCTTCTATTTCTATGTCACATTTTGGTGTCACCATTTTCTTTGATATTACCATTGTTACTGTTTTCTTGATATTCAAGGAGAGTCCTTTCCTTGCACTCTCTGTTACTACAACGTCTAATAATTGTTGTAGGTCTGTTGAATTATCCGCCACCAATACTGTGTCATCTGCATAGCGTATATTATTTATATTATAACCTCCAACTAGTATTCCTGGCATCTCTTTGATCTCTCTCATTATTACTTCGCTATACAGGGAGAAAAGATCTGGTGACAAGACACACCCTTGTCGTACTCCTAGCTTTATCTGTTCGTAACTACACTCTTTATTTCCCAATTTAATTGCTGCTACTTGGTTCCAGTAAACATTCTTTATTATTCTTAAATCTTTTCCATCAATGTTGATATCTTCCAACATTTTAATCAGTTCATCATGTTTTACTTTATCAAATGCCTTAGTATAATCTATGAAGCACAAATAATGTCTCTCTGTTTCTCGCTTTGACCTTTCTATTAGTGTCCGTAATGTATAAATTGCATTGTTTGTGCCCTTTCCTTCCACAAATCCATACTGTTCTTCACTAATTTCCATTTTTATTTTCTTTTTGGTTCTTCTCATTATGATTCTGAGTAGAAGCTTAGTGATATGGTTTATAAGGTTAATTGTACGAAAATCTTCACAATCAATTGCTCCTGGTCTTTTTGGTATAGCTATAAATACAGATTTCAGCATATCACTGGGTAAATATCCACTGCTGTAAATATCATTCAACATTTTGGTTAATATATCTACTCCAAATTCTCCCAATACTTCTAATTCTTCTATTGTGATTTCATCTGGCCCAGCTGTTTTTCCTTTCTTCATACGTTTCATAGCGTCAGCGACTTCTTCTTTCAGAATAGGTGGACCTTCTAAGTTACTATCTTCTGTTAATTCTTCCCTTTCTCCTACATATAATTCTCTTATATACTCATTCCACCTCTTCATTATAGCATCTTCCAATATTATCTTTCCTGTTTTTGATTTCAAACACCCCGTATTTATTCTTATTTTTCTTCCTGTAAGCTCACTGATTTGTCTGTGCATATTTTTTTGTATCTTTAATGGAATTTAATTCAATTTTTTTGCATTGCTCGTTTAACCAACTTTCTTTAGCCTTCCAACATTTATCTTTTATTTCTTTATTTATCTTAGCGTATTCTTGTTTGTCATTTTTACTCTGTTTTCGTTTGTCCATCAATTTTAAGATATCTTCATTCATCCACTTTTTCTTAGCTATTTTGCCTCTCTCCGGTAATACTTCTTTGCTAGTTTGATGAATGGAGTCCCTTAACATTTCCCATTGTTCATCTATACTCTGTATTTTAGTTATTGCATTGTACCTATTTTTCACAGTCACTCTGTATTGTTCTTGCATTTCTTTATCTATTTTCAGAACCTCTTTATTAAGTCTCATGTTCTTAACCATTTTTTTCCCTCTCTTTAATCTTACTTTTATTTGTCCACATAGTGGTACATGATCACTATTACAGTCAGCACCAGGCATAGTCTTTTCATTAATTAAAGCATTTCTAAATCTTTTATTAATTAGTATGTAGTCAATTTGGTTGCGTATTTTCTTATCAGGGCTTATCCATGTGTACAGTCGTCTTTTATGGTGCTTAAACCATGTGTTTCCAATTATCGTATTATTGATATTTGCCCATTCTATTAGCTTTTCCCCTCTTTCATTTCTTGTACCTAAACCATAATTCCCCACTACATATTCACTTAACTGTCTGGTAGTCTGTGGTAGTCTGGAACTAGATGTTGCAAACCAATGAAACTTCGCATATGAAATAAGCAAAATGTGAAACTAGATGTAATTGAAACCTCAAAATGTAAAATTCACTCACTCATTCATTCATTCATTCATTCATTCATTCATTCATTCATTCATTCATTCATTCACTTAATATATATATATATATATATATATATATATATATATATATATATATATATATATATATATATATATATATATATATATTAGAGTTGTTCATTTGAAACCCGTTCCAATGGCTTCAATACAAAAGCATGACAGAAATATTAACAGGTGTGGTAGAATTAAACAAAGCATTCATTTTGAATTAATTATGCACCTGGGTTGGTCAGAAGAAGTCGCCGTAGGCATTCAGGCAAGCATCCCATTGCTTAGGTAGGTCGCCGTCCGCAAAATAAAAAAAACAAAGATTGTGGTAACTCACTGAACCAAGTTTTTACCGCATTCATTACGTCTGCATCTGTGTGAAATTGTTGCCCCTTGAGAGCTTTTTTAAGAGGGCCGAACAAATGAAAATCACATGGTGACAAATCAGGACTATAGGCTGGATGTTGCAGAATTTCCCACTTCTTTCTTGCTAATGCTTCCTGCAAAATATTTGCGACACCCGCGAGAATGCATGCCCGGAAGTTTATTCTTGATGGCTTCTTGCAGCTTGTAAGAAGCCATGGAGGAAGTTCGAGTAAAACATCACGTCAAACCACTTTGGATCACCCAGGAAATTCTTGAAATTATGAGAGACAGAGATAAGGCACATAAAAAGCGGGATCTCAGCACATACCGTACTCTTAGAAACAAAGTTCAATATACCATACGAAAAGAAAAGAAAAATTACTTTAAGAACTTAGTCATGGATAAAACAAATAGTAAGGACATATGGAAGGCAAATAACACCTTGACAAACAAGCATAACTACTCAAATTCATTACCATCAAATCCTATTTCATGCGACCAATTCAGTAACTTTTTTCAGAATGACATAGATCAGTTGAAGGCTACAATACCAAATTCTCCTTGCAACTTATCTTTACTGTCATCGTTTTGCCAGACTAGATGCCCCCGAGATAACCTTTCTGACATACCGCTAATGACAGTCACTGAAGTACTCATTTACCTCAGTAAACTAAAAAACACAAACTCATCTGGGTTAGATGGAATCAGCAGTCGGATTCTCCGCTGTGCTGCGCCAGTGATCTGTGTATCACTAACCTATGTATATTATCAGTGTATCACCAAAGGTCACTTTCCATCAGCTCTCAAAATCGCTAAAGTGTATCCTCTCCTTAAATCTGGTTCATTGGACAATGGTCTCCCAAACAATTATAGACCCATTTCTTTACTATCATCACTATCTAAACCACTAGAAAAATACATCCATAAGGTAACATTACAGTATTTAGATCGCAACAAGCTTATAGTTGACAGTCAATCAGGATTTCGACCAAAATATTCTTGACATACGGCCCTAACAAACATGATAGAAAATTGGCACCATAATATAAATAACAACAATCTATGTGGAGCTGTGTTTATCGATTTCAGAAAAGCATTTGATATGATAGACCATGCCATTTTAATTAAAAAACTAGAGACAATGAAAAATGGCCCTAATGTTGTGACGCTAATAACATCTTTTCTGTCAAACAGAAAGCAAGTAGTATCATACAATAAATCTCTGTCCCAAACCACTACCTTCAATACTGGAGTACCGCAAGGCTCTATTCTTGGCCCTCTATTATTCGCCATATATATTAATGATCAACCTTTGCATCTTTCGTCGTCCTGCGATCTATTTGCAGACGACTGTACAGTGTATACAAACGCTGAAAGCAGTAATTTGCTGGAGTCGTCTTTGCAACAAGAATTAAATAATGTAGTTAGGTGGAGCTATGCGAACCGTATGCAAATTAACATCACTAAAACAAAATTTATGTTATTAACAACAAGACAAAGACTTCAGACTCTAAATTCACACAGATCACTTCAACTTCACATCGATAACATGCCAGTAGAAAGTGTAACTGAGCACAAAACATTAGGCCTCATCATTGATAGAAACCTAACCTTTAATCCTCACGTTCAAGCGCTCATTAAACAAACAGCGAAAAAAAGTCTACCAACTCGCCAAAATTAAAAATTTCCTTGATGAGGACACAAGGAAAATATTCTATACGTCACACATACAGACACATTTTGACTACTGCTCTACAATCTGGGACGGTTGTTCCAATTCAAGCACCAAGCGACTTTACTCACTCCAGAAACGGGCCATGAGATTAATTTATAGCAAACATTTAACTGAAAATCCTAGCCTGCATAAACGCCTTCAGTTACTACCACTCCGCAAACGTCTGCTTTTCAATAAGGCCAAACTAATTCACAAAATCCTACATCGGAATGCCCCAAACTACCTTTGGCCATTGTTTGAATATAATGCTAGACACAGTAAACGATTAAATTTATTACACCTTCCGAAGCCTAGGATAGACTTATACAAAACAACCTTAACGTACTCTGCAGCTCAGCTGTGGAACAATCTTCCACATGAAATAAAAGACATCATCAATCCCTATACACATAATCGCAAATTATTTGAACACTATCTCACTACGGATTACCTTCCCCCTTAATAATAGAAGTAATAATATAATAAAACCCTAGTATAACAGCCAGTCCCCTTTTTGTAGGCCAGTATATTCCACGTAGCTAATAAATGCCACACCAGTTATTACTATTACTGAGTCGAGTAAATTATTTTTAATTTTTCCACATGCCTTTATAATGCATATATTTTATATTGTTGCTGTTTTCAGTTAGCCTTGAATGATGTGTGAATGGTATAATGTATGAAAGAGAGTGATAAAAGGGCAGAATGTTAGACGGGCCTGCGTGCCCAATCCTTAACCCTTTCAAAATAAAGTTTTGTTGTTGTTGTTGTTGTTGTCTAGTGTTTCCAAGTAGTGGGTAGAGCTGATGTTGACACCAGGTTCTTTAAAATCGGCCAACAATAGCCCTTCATGGTCAAAGAATGCGCTCAGCATAACCTTACCAGCGGAAACCTGTAACTTGAATTTTTTTGGCATTTGTGATCCAGCATGCTTCCATTGCATGCTCTCTCTTTTTCTGCTCGGCTCAAAGTGGTGACACCATGATTCATCGCCTGCCACTATGCGGAAGAGACATGCGTCACCGTCTACTCTGTAACGCAGCATGTGGTTCAAACACCATCCCATGCGTTCCTCTTTTTGGTGGTCGGTCAACCCCCTGGTACCCACGGTGAACACACCTTCCGATATTGCAGTTTCTTACGAACGACCTTTTGAATTGTCCCAGTTGACACATCAAATTCTTTCGCTAGAGAACTTATGCTTCGACAACGTTTCATATGTACTGATGCATCAATTTTGGCTATGGTGTTTTTCTGTCGCAACAATATGCGCTTGACCCGGCCGTCGAAGATCTGTCGTGAACTGACGTCCATTCCGAAACATTCGTGCTAAGTCTGTCACTGTTGTCTTCCACACACATGTGTCGCTGTACGCTGCCTGCATTCTTCGATAAATGTCCACTGGTAGACAAATGAAAGAAACTGAATCACCGCTCTTTGAGCAGGTATGATTCTGTTATATAAACATGTAGATCCTCGTTGGTGTTAGGGAGTTCGTACACCGTGCTAAGAATCTTCTTGTGTGATTCATGGAGAAGACTGAATACTTATGATGGTATCCTAAAGTGATCCTTTATAAATTCACAACGAAACATTTACTAATAGGAATGAAGACCAGGTAACTGACTCTTCTCTGGCTGTTGAACGGGGGGGGGGGGGACAGAGCTCGTATGGTAATGTCCTGACTGCAGTGATGTCAGGTCTTAGCTCAACTCAACCCAACTCAACATTCTAATAGCAATAAAGCTGGTTAGCACAATAAGAATTTCGCCACCTGACAAAAGATATAATTCTAGAAACCATACATTATAAAATAATAAATCAAAAGATAACAATCATTTATCTGACTGAATATTATATACTACATATAAACTAATAATAACCCATAACCACATTTCCGTTTCAGTCGCTTTGTTGTAATCATACTAGCGGATTTCATGACACCCGTGTCCTGTTGTCTACAACAAAGAAGCAGATACATCTATATATATAAAAGGCAATGTGTATCCGTATGTATTTGATGCGTTCGATAACGGTCCATCCGATTGAGATGAAATTTTCTAAACGTCTTCTTTTCATTCCCATGCAACCGACTGTCATAGTTTTTTAGTGTAACATCGGCTACTTACTTACTAAAATTTAATATTTCTTTTTTCATTATCATTTCCATATAGCAAGATGACTTAACATAAGAAAAGTTATTTCAAGGGGCATAACTTTTAATAACATTGCTATATACTTGATAGTCATATTGTTGCATCGTTTTCAAAGATTTATAAACTCATTGTCTATAGTTATTTACAGGCATATGAGTTATAATAAATAATGATATACTCTTTAAGGCATTTTCATAGTTTTCATACAAATAATGCATCTATTTAAATAGTGAAAATTTTCTAACTCATCTTTTTATGTTTAAAGAAGTTATCTACAGTCATTTAGGTGATTAAAAACAGTTTTCATTAAAAATAATGGATGGTGTGTGGAAGGACATTCTTAAGTTACTTTTTTTTGGTATATGAATTTAATGAGACGCTCCCCGCTAGGAGCTGGGCGCGCCGGGTCAGACAGATAGACAGACAGACAAACAGATAGTCGGGAACGGGAGCTTATATGACTACTTATATGAATTAAATTAGATGCTCCCACCAGAGGCTGGGCGAAGCCGGGCCGGGTCAGACAGACAGACAGACAGACAGACAGACAGACAGACAGTCGGGAATGGGAGCTTATATGACTATTTATATGAATTAAATGAGATGCTCCCCACCAGGGACTGGATGAAGCCGGGCCGGGTCAGACTGACAGACAGACAGACAGACAGACAGATAGTCGGGAACGGGAGCTTATATGACTACTTATATGAATTAAATGAGTTGCTCCCACCAGAGGCTGGGCGAAGCCGGGCCGGGTCAGACAGTCAGACAGACAGCCAGACAGACAGATAGACAGACAGACAGACAGACAGATAGTCGGGAACGGGAGCTTATATGACTACTTATATGAATTAAATGAGATGCTCTCCACCAGGGACTGGGTGAAGCCGGGTCAGACAGACAGACAGACAGACAGATAGTCGGGAACGGGAGCTTATATGACTACTTATGTGAATTAAATGAGATGCTCCTCACCAGGAGCTGGGCGAAGCCGGGCCAGGTCAGACAGACAGACAGACAAACAAGCAGACAGATAGATAGATAGATAGTAGATAGATCTCTTAAGCCTCAAATCAACAAACTCACACGGCCTAGATGGTATCAGTAATAGAATTCTTCGTTGTGCTGCACCAGTCATTAGCGAGTCTTTAACGTTCATATATAACCAATGCCTGGCCAAAAACTACTTTCCATCTGCATTTAAAATTGCTAAAGTGTTTCCGCTAATTAAAAATGGCTCAATCGATAATAGCGTTTTGGGTAATTATAGACCTATTGTCTTACTATCGTCGCTATCAAAACCACTAGAAAAACACATTCATAAAATAACGTTACACCATTTAATTAACAACAATCTAATAATTAACAGTCAATCTGGGTTTCGACCTAAATATTCTTGCCATAGTGCTCTAACAAAAATGACCGATAACTCGCACTTAAACATCAACAACGGTAGAATTTGTGGAGCGGTGTTTGTAGACTTTAAAAAAGCTTTTGATATGGTAGATCACGATATTCTAATTAGAAAACTAAAACAAATGAAGACAAGCATCAACATGGTGAACATAATTACGTCATTTCTATCCGACAGACAACAAGTCGTGTCCTTCAACAACTGTCGATCAAGACCCACACAGCTTAATATTGGTGTGACAAAACCAAATCCATGCTAATAACGACCAGACAAAAACTGCAGACACTAGCCATAACTGGAGCACCGCTCGAACTCCGCATAGGCACGTTACCCATAGTTAATGTTACTGAACATAAAACACTAGGTCTTTTAATTGACAGCCATTTGAACTGGAGCTCTCATGTTTACGCTCTTATCAAGAAAATAGCACAGAAAGTTTACCAACGTGCTAAAATTCAGCACTTCCTGGACGAAAGCACACGAAAAATATTCTATACATGCTATATCCAATGACATCTCGATTACTGTTCCACAGTTTGGGATGGTTGTCCTAAATCTAATTTAAAACGACCATGTTCTCTACAAAACCGCGCTATTCGTCTGGTTTCTGGCATAAAGCACGTTGAAAATAATAATTTCTACAGTCATCTAAGACTTCTACCACTTCAAAAGCGCTTCCTTTTCAACAAAGCCAAATTAGTGAATAAAATTATATCTCAAAATACCCCAGAGTATCTTCTGCCGCTGATTCAATCTAATGCAATGAATAGCAAGCGCCTAAATGTGTTACATGTCTCAAAGCCTAGATTGGACCTATACAAAACATGTTTCGCCTATTCTGGTGCTCACTTATGGAATGAGCTGCCTCCAGATCTGAAAACTCCAATGAGTCCCTACGCATTTAACCGAGAGCCCTTTCAATACTTAATCCATTTCGACTATATGCCACCATAATTCATTTACTGGTATAATTGTTCATTATAATTGTTTAACTATAATTGTTCACTATATATGTGTGTGCGTGTGAGCGCGCGCGCGAGAGAGAGAGAGAGAGAGAGAGAGAGAGAGAGAGAGAGAGAGAGTGGGTGTCAGAGAGAGGGAGAGAGTGAATGTGTGTGTGTGCGCGTGGAGAGAGTGATTGAGTGAGAAATGGTGGGAGAATGTGTCAGTGCATGCATTCGTACGTGTATGTGTGAGAGTGAGGGAGTGTGTGCGTGCGTGCATGCGTTCATGCGTACGTGTATGTGTGAGAGAGTGTGATTGAGAGAGTGAGTGTGTGTGTGTGTGAAGGATTGTGTGTGAGAGAGTGAGACAGTGGGAGAGTTGATGTGTTAGTGTGTGTGTGTGAGCGCGCGCATGCGTGTGAGTGTGTGTATATGAAAGAATACACAGAGAGAGAGAGAGAGAGAGAGAGAGAGAGAGAGAGAGAGAGAGAGAGAGCTGAGCAGATACATGTCATGGAACACAAATGTTATGTAACACGTGAATCCATATGTTTGTGTATTCCCATCTGTCATATTATCAGTTAAATACCACTTGATTTTATCATGCATAATATAAACTCATGTTCATTACTGTAGTTTGAGTGAGAGAGTCAGTGAGTGTGAATGAGAGACAGAATGAGTGAGCGGGAGAGTGAATGAGTGAGCATGAGAGTGAATGAGTGAGCACGAGAGTGAATGAGTGAGCGCGAGAGTGAATGAGTGAGCGCGAGAGTGAATGGGTGAGCGTGAGAGTGAATGAGTGAGCGCGAGAGTGAATGAGTGAGCGCGAGAGTGAATGAGTGAGCGCGAGAGTGAATGAGTGAGCGTGAGAGTGAATGAGTGAGCGTGAGAGTGAATGAGTGAGCGCGAGAGTGAATGAGTGAGCGTGAGAGTGAATGAGTGAGCGTGAGAGTGAATGAGTGAGCGTGTGAGTGAATGAGTGAGCGTGAGAGTGAATGGGTGAGCGCGAGAGTGAATGAGTGAGCGTGAGTGGGAATGAGTGAGCGTGAGAGTGAATGAGTGAGCGCGAGAGTGAATGAGTGAGCGTAAGAGTGAATGAGTGAGCGCGAGAGTGAATGAGTGAGCGTGAGAGTGAATGAGTGAGTGTGAGAGTGAATGAGCGAGCGCGAGAGTGAATGAGTGAGCGTGAGACTGAATGAATTGAGCGTGAGTGTGAATGAGTGAGAGCGAGAGTGAATGAGTGAGCGCGAGAGTGAATGAGTGAGGGCGAGAGTGAATGAGTGAGCGCGAGAGTGAATGATAGAGCATGAGAGTGAATGAGTGAGCACGAGAGTGAATGAGTGAGCGCGAGAGTGAATGAGTGAGCGCGAGAGTGAATGGGTGAGCGTGAGAGTGAATGAGTGAGCGTGAGAGTGAATGAGTGACCGCGAGAGTGAATGAGTGAGCGTGAGAGTGAATGAGTGAGCATGAGAGTGAATGAGTGAGCGCGAGAGTGAATGAGTGAGCGTGAGAGTGAATGAGTGAGTGTGAGATTGAATGAGCGAGCGCGAGAGTGAATGAGTGAGCGTGAGAGTGAATGAGTGAGCGTGAGCGTGAATGAGTGAGCGTGAGAGTGAATGAGTGAGCGCGAGAGTGAATGAGTGAGAGAGAGAGAGAGAGTGTGTGTGTGTAGTGTGTAAAGTGTGGGAGGTTGTTCATACTAGTTTCAATGCTAACTTGAGACATTTTGTATGTGCCTAGATGTGAGGAGGTGTGAGTGTGTGTGGAGGATGTGTGTGAGTGTGGGGATATGTGTGGGTGGGGGATGTGTGGGTGGGGATATGCGTTTGGATGGGTTGGGGTGTGTGGTTTTGGTGGGTAGTGATATTTCTGGGTGTTGGTGGGATGTGTGGATGGATGTGTGGGGGTGAAAGTAGGGGTGCGGGAATGAGTGTGGGGGATGTGTATATGGGTGGAGGATATGTGTATGGGATGGATGCGGGGGATGTGTGTTTATGTGGGTGGAGATGTGTGGATGGTTTGAGGATGTATGTGTGGGTGGCGGGGTTGTGTGGGTAGGGGATTGTGTTGGGTGGATTGGGGATGCAAGGGCGGTGGGGAGAAGTGTATGGTGTGTGGGTGTGAGATATGTGTGCGGTGTGTTGGTGCGGGATGTGTGCATGATGTGTGGGTGGAGGGTATGTTTGTGGTGATATGGGTGAGGATATGTGTGTGGGTGGAGGAAAGTGGGTGGTGTGGGGAATGTGTGTGATGGATGCGGGGAATGTGTGTATGGGTGGGGTATATGTGGGGGTGAGTAGGGGATGTGTGGTGGTTGGGGGAAGTATGTGGGGGTGTGTGGGTGGGAAATGTGTGCGTGGATGGGGAATGAGTGGTTGAGGGTGTGTGAGTGGCATAGGATTGTGTAGCTCGGAGAGGGAGTTGTATGTGTCGGGATGGGATATGTGAGTGGGTGGAGGATGTGTGTGGGTAGGGGTATTGTGATCGTGAGATGTTTGGTTGGGGGTGGGTGGGTGGGGGTGTGGGTGCGTAGTGGAGGATGTATGCGTGAGTGAGTGTGTGTTGGTGGAAGGTTAGGGAATGCGTGTGTGGGTGGGGAGAGGTGTGTGGTGTGTTGGTTGGGGATATTGTGTGGGTGAGGTATGTGTGTGTTTTGTGGTGTGTGAGTGGGGGTATGTGGGGTGGATGGGTAAGGGTATCTGTGTGGTTGTGGGTGGGAATATTGTGGTATCTGGGTGGGGGATATGTGTGTGGTGCGTAAGTGGAGATGTGTTGGTGAGGGATATGTGTGTGAATGTGTGGTGCATGGGATGGGAATATTGCGTGGTAGGGGGTGTATGTGATATGCGAGTGGGGAATTGGGTTAAGGCATGTGTGGGTGGGTGGAAGTTGTATGTGTGGGTGGTGGGGTGTGTGTGAGTGGTTTGGGGATGTATGAGTGGTTAGGGAAATGTGTGTGTGTGTGTGGGGGGGGGGGGTAGGGACATGTCAGTTGGTGGGGATGTGTGTGTATGGTTTGGGGATGTGTGAGTGGATGTGTGATGTGTGGGTTGGTGGGGGATTGTGTGCGTGGGGAGGGGAATATGTGGTCGATGGAGATGTGGCTGGGGGATGGGTGGTTTGAGGTGTGGGTGGGGAGAGGATGTGTGGGTTAGGATGTGGATGGGCGTGGGATGTGTGGGTTAGTGGGGGAATGTTTGTGGGTGGCGAGTGTGTGTTGGTTGGGGGATCAGATGAGGGTAGTGTGTGTGGGTGGGGGATGTGCGCGAGGGGGATGGGTCGGTTGGTGGGGTATGTATGTGTCCCTGGTGTGCGTGTGTCTGGGTAGGTGTGTGTGTGTGTGTGGGTGGGGTGATGTATGGATAAGTGGGAGATGGGCCTCATAACATGGTAATAAGCCTTTTTTATGTTTACAACATTCATTTCACAATGTTTATTTTTCTTCCTAAGTAAATGTATAATGCTCTTGATGAATGAAAGACGAGTGATTGGAAGGGCCGAATGTAAGACGGGCCTGCGCGCCCAATTTGTGACCCTAATAAAGTTGATTTGATTTGATTTGATTTGATAGATAGATAGATAGATAGATAGATAGATAGATAGATAGATAGATAGATAGAACCCCGCCAGGGCCTGGGCGAAGCCGGGTCGGGTCAGCTAGTAGCTTATATATATGTGTGTGTACTACTACTACTACTACTACTACTACTACTACTACTACTACTACTACTACTACTACTACTACTACTACTACTACTACTACTACTACTACTACTACTACTACTACTACTACCACTTTTGCTATTACTGCCAATAACGCTACTACCACTACTACTAATTCTACTACCACTACTACTACTACTACTACTACTACTACTACTACTACTACTACTACTACAACTACTACTACTACTACTACTACTACTACTTCTACTACTACTACTACAACTACTACACTACTACTACTACTACTACTACTACTACTACTACTACTACTACTACTACTACTACTACTACTACTACTACTACTACTACTACTACTACTACTTCTACTACTACCATCACTGCTACTACTATTACCACAACTAATAATACTACTATTACTACTATTACTACTATTACTACTACTACTACTACTACTACTACTACTACTACTACTACTACTACTACTACTACTACTACTACTACTACTACTACTACTACTACCTTTGCTATTACTTCCACTAAAACTACTACCACTACTACTAATACCACCACCACCACTACTACTATTACTACTACTTCTACTACTACTACTATTACTACCACTACTACTACTATTACTGCCACTACTACTACAACAACAACAACAACAACAACAACTACTACTACTACTACTACTACTACTACTACTACTACTACTACTACTACTACTACTACTACTACTACTGCTACTACTACTACTACCACCTTTGCTATTACTGCCACTAACACTACTACAACTACTACTAATATCACAACCATTACTTCTAATACTACTACTACTATTACTACTACTGCTAGTAATACTACCACTACTACTATTAATACTAATACTACTACAATTACTACCACTTTTACTATTGCAACCACCACCACTATTACCCCTACTACTACAACTACCACCAGTTCTATTACTAATACTACCACCACTATAACAACTATTTCTACTACCACATCTACCACTATTACTGCCACCATCCCGGGAAGCTTAACCCGGCAATATATACCCGCAGAATTTGGATGTGTATTCCTAAAGGCCCAAGTAAACAGGCACAACGCAATTACATCTGACAAAAAAAAAAAAAAAAAAACACTCCGGATGAACACAGAAGAGAGAGACTGCCACAATTACAACAACAACAACTACTGCATAATAGGTAAATACAAAACTTGGGCAGGCAATATTTTAAGACTCTGCACAGCCATTAAAAATGCACCCTGTACTACTACTACAATACACAAAGATTTTAATCCAAAACAATGTATATGTCGCATATACTAAAATAACTCAAAATAAATATATCTGTTCTGTCGCTTTGAGCTTAGTCATAGTTCGCACACGTGCTATTACTGCTAGTAGTTATTACTACTAGTGAGTGCACTGGGCTAATTTTTGCATGAGGGTTCTCTCTTCCAAATTAGCAGTGCCCCGCTCCCTCCTCCCATCCCAGCTATCAAATAAACTCCGCTCCGACTTCATCGGTATTTGTAATGTATGTCCTCAAGACAAGGACGAGAACGTCCACATGTTAAGTTGCACTGACCGATTAGTGAAATGAACCCACCACGCCGCGGTCTTCAGATTAAGTTTAAGCTAAGCGCGAGAGTGTTGAATGTCTCGACCACGCCGACCTTCAAGAATATTTAGTTTGGAATAACAGATAACAAAATACCCATTCCATGTTAAGGAAAGTTATAAAATATGCTGTCCCATTAGTACTCGTGTATTACGTAAATTGTATTAAACTTTAAGTGTTGATAATATATTTTATTTACACTCATGCTACTGTACGAAAATCAAGGCAAGGTCATTTGGAAGCAGGCGGCCTTGCTTTAGTTTTCATACAATGGTATTACTGAAGGATGTTCAAAAAGCAATGACAAACTGCAGAACGTAAGCTTGCCAAGAAATTACAAAAAGCCACAATTTATGGGGCTGACTGCGAGGTCATGTAATGGATATGCAACTCGTCATCATCATCATTATCATCATTTTAGCCACTTTGCCGTTAATCGCAGAGGGAGGAATAATTGGCGCTCCTGTGCCCGATGGGTGACACTGAATAGTGTCGTTCCGTGTGCTTGTATATTGTTTTTGATTTCGTCAATTGATTTTCTTCTAGGGCGACCTCTTGCTCTCGCAGCAGATCTTCGTTGATGTAGCGCCAGTGCTGGTAGTTGATGGTGTTGTATTCTAACGAGATGGCCAAGCCATTTTATCCTCTGTCATTAAATATATGTGACACAAGGTGTTGATCCTACTGTCTGTCTGGTATCATTATTTCGTATTCGGTCTCGGATAGTTAAGTTGGCAGATCTCCTCGTTCATCTCATCTCACTGGTGTTGATTTTCCGTAAGTGAAATTTGCATAACGGAAAGGGACTAACTAATTTAATTTACAGCTGGGCGTTGAGAACTGAAAATTTCTCAAAACCACAGAACCTCCGTCCACCATCAATGTAGAGTCTCTCGCCAGTAATAAGGCCTGATGCATCCGATACAAAATACAGCACAGCTTCAACCACATCTTCAAGATTAGCAGGTCGTTTCTTCAGCGGTTGTCGATTAAACCCTACTTTTTCAAATGCTTTGTTGAAGGGATCCATTTCATCTTGTAGGTATCTCATGATCCTGGTTGGTATAAACCCAGGGTTTACTGAATTCCTTTTGGCCCTAACACAACTGCGAAGTGTTTTACTAGTTCATCAAGAGCCACCTTCGAGAGTGAATAGATTGTTGTATATGGTTCTACTCCATATGTGACAATTGAAGAGATAATGATAATAGTGCCTTTGCTCTTCTCCAGATGTGGTACAGCTTGTTGTGCCAGGAAAAACGCAGACTTTAAATTAGTGTCCAATATAGCGTCATAAATTTCTTCTGTTGTGTTTAATACAGATTGTCCGGGACCTGTAACGGCAGCGTTTGACACCAGGATGTCCAATTGTCCAAACTTCTCAATAGTCTGTTCAATGATCTGTCTACGAACTGCCCCATCGTTTATGTCTCCTTGGACAGTCAGGAATCTGTTCCGGTCTCCATGACTGATGTCCACGATCTTGTCAAATACAGAGCTCAGTCTTTTGGCATCACGTCCACAAAGCGTGATTCTCGCACCCAGAGAGGCAAACTTGATGCTTATGGCTTCCCCAATTCCGGAACTTGCACCTGTGACAATGGCAACCTTGGATTCCATTGGCGAGGGTACAGTTACGTTAACTTCTAGAGGTTGTATAGAGTGATCTGAAATGTGACCTGCCAGTGACAAGAAGACATTTTTATTACTTGAGTACCATAGTGTACACATCTTATTCACACAAGCTTAACATTTACACATATATAAGGAGCGTTCATTTGAAATCCGTTCGTGCCGCACAGCGCGTAAATGCGTACGTTAAAAATTATCATGTCATAGTCATGTGATAAGTACTGACCAATTAATAAAAGAGCACGAGCTTATCTTCCCATGATGCATAGGTTCTGTTTCTGACCGTTGAGAAAATGGCCGGGATGATCCAAAATCCGTCCAAAGAAGCTCAAAGAACGGTTATTCAGTTTCTTTCATTAGAAGGATGTCGACCAGTGGACATTCGTCGAAGAATGCAGGCTGCGTACGGTAACAAATGTGTGTCGAAGACAACAGTGACAGACTGGGCACGACTGTTTCGGAAAGGACGTCAGTTCACGATAGATCTTTGACGGCCGGGTCAAGCGCATATTGTTGCAACAGAAAAAAACCCATCGCCAAAATTGATGCAGCAGTACAGATGAACCGTTGTCGAAGCATACTTTCCCCATGGAAAGAATTTGATGTGTCAATTGGGACAATTCGAAATGTCGTTCGTAAGAAACTGCAATATCGGAGGGTGTGTTCACAGTGGGTACCACGGATGTGGACCGACCACCAAAAAGGGGAACGCATGGGATGGTGTTTGAACCACATGCTGCGTTACGGAGTGGGGGGGGGGGAGGGGGGTGATGAATTTCTCTTCAGCATAGTGGCAGGCTATTAATCATGGTGTCACCACATTGAGTCGAGCAGCAAAAGAGAGGCATGCAATGAAAGCATGCTGGGTCACCAACAGCCATAAAATTCAAGTTACAGGTTTCCGCTGTTAAGGTGAGCGCATGTTTTTACAATGAAGGGCTATTGTTGGCCGACTTTAAAGAACCTGGTGTCAACAGCAACTCTACCTACTACTTGCAAGCACTAGACAAGCTGCAATAAGCCATCAAGAATAAACGACCCGGCATGCTTTCTCGCGGCGTGTTTTTTTTTTTTGCACGATAATGCTCGTCATTAAATTTCATTGAAAGTAGGAACTTGGAACGTTAGAACAATGAATGAAGATGGATAATTAGAAAACATCAAAAAAGAAATTTGGAGAGAGAAGATTAACATATTAGGAGTATCGGAAACGAGATGGAAAGGAGCAGGGATAAGGACAGGAGAGGATTGTAAGATTATTTACTCTGGGGGAGAAGAACAGCAAAGAGGTGTAGCCATTATATTAGATAAGCAAACATCAAATTCTGTCAAAGGATATCATGCTGTGTCAGACAGAGTCCTATTAGTAAAATTAAATGGAAGAGCTTTTAAAATAAATGTCATTCAAGTATATGCCCCAACAAGTGAAAGCAGTGAAGAAAGCATAGAGGAATTTTATAATGACATGGAGTCTGCTTTGAAGAACTGCAAAAAATCAGAAATAAATATCATAATGGGTGATTTCAACGCAAAAATAGGACAGCAAGGCGATGGATGCAGTGTAGGCAACCATGGTTTGGGAGAGAGACATGAAAGAGGATACAGACTTGTAGAATGGGCAAAAGAACAAGAAATGGTTGTAGGAAACACCTGGTTTAAACAGCATCCTAGAAGATTATGGACACGGAGGAGTCCAGACAGCAGGATTAAAAACCAGATAGATTACATCCTGATTAGCAAAAGGTTTCGAAATGCATTAACAGTCGTAAAAACAGTTCCAAATGCAGACTGTTACAGTGATCATAGATTAATTACAGGCACATTGAGGGTAAAGTTAAAGAAAGTCAAGTATACAGCAGGAAACCCTAAATATGACTTGTGCAAATTGAAAACTGACAAAGAAATACAAGATAATTTTAACATAGAAGTAAAGAACAAATTTGATATATTGTCTGATCTAGAGATCCTGTTTCAAGATGTAGATGATCAATGGGAAACGATGAAGAATTCAATCAGTTGCGCAGCAGAAAAAACTATTCCAAAAGTAAAGAAAGTGGGCCGTAAGACATGGATGACTGAAGAAATTTTACAACTAATGGAAGCAAGAAGACAGAACAAAAATAATCCTGCCAAATATGAAGAAATTCACAGAAAAGTGAGAACCTTATGTAAGGAGGCAAAAGAAACCTGGCTTGAGAAACATTGCAGAGAAATTGAAAAACAACACAACGGTAACAATGCGAAACTAATGCACAAAAGAATTCAGGAGCTTACTAATCAAAGAACACGTACATCAGCAGGCTGCCTAAAGACAAAAGATGGAAGAGTCATAATAGAAAAAGACCAGATCTTACATGAATGGTCAGATTATGTGAAAAACCTTTATGACGATAACAGAGACGAACAGTATGATGTCCAAAATAATAATGAAGGACCAGCAATTTTAAAGATGGAGGTTCAGAATGTTCTTAACCATATGAAATCTGGCAAGACCCCCGGTTCAGACAGCGTCACAACATAAATGATTAATGCTTTAGAAGAATATGGAATAGATAAAGTTACCAGTCTGCTTAATACAATATATGATACTGGAAATATACCTCAGGAATTATGTAATTCTGTATTTATTGCAATCCCAAAGAAATCAGGAGCCTTGGAATGTGATCAACATCGAACAATTAGTATAATGAGTCATATCACGAAGATTTTGCTAAGAATTATCATGCAAAGAGTTAGGAGGAAAATACAACCTGAAATAGGAGAAGAACAATGTGGGTTTGTGGAAGGCAAGGGTACAGTTAATGCTGTGTATATACTGAGAAACATAATCGAACGTTCTATAGAAGTAAACAAAGATCTACACCTTTGCTTTATTGACTACACAAAGGCTTTTGATAAAGTGAGACATGTCAACATGATAAGGATGCTTGAAGATCTACAAATTGATGGAAAAGATCTTAGACTTGTAAAAAACATATATTGGAAACAACAAGCTGCCATAAGAGTTGATAATGAAGTAAGCCAATATCAGCCTATTAAAAGGGGTGTGAGACAGGGATGTGTAATGTCTCCAGATCTGTTTTCCCTGTACAGTGAAAGTATTTTCAGAAATACTGAAGATATGGAAGGAATCAACATTGGGGGACGATGCATCAATAACATTAGATATGCAGATGATACAGTCTTGATTGCAGACAATGAACAGGACCTGCAAAATTTAGTAGATGCGATTGTTACACACAGTGAACAACTAGGGTTAGAATTAAATTGTAAAAAGACACAGATTATGGTCGTCACTAGGAAGGATGAAATACCACAATGTAATATACAAGTAAATGGGAATATTCTTCAACAAGTGAGCAGGTACAATTATCTCGGAACAGTAATAACATCTGATGGGAGGTGCCTTGAAGAGATTAGAACAAGAATCGCCATGGCAAAAGTAGCCTTTAGCAAGATGAAAAACATATTGACCAATACAAAGATGTCAATTGAAACGAAAAAAAGAGTGTTGAGATGCTACATTGAACCTGTACTTTTATATGGATGTGAAGCGTGGACAATGAGCAGTCAGGCTGAAAAACATCTGATGGCTGTAGAGATGTGGTTTCTGAGGAAAATGCAAAGAATACCATGGACAGCCAGAAAGACCAATGAACAAGTCCTTCAAGAAACAAATGAAGATCGTAAATTGATTAGAGAAATTAGACGTAGACAGTCAAAATTTTTTGGGCATGTTATGAGAAGAAATGGATTGGAGAATTTGGTGACAACTGGTAAGATCGAGGGGAACAGACCAAGGGGAAGACCTAGAAGCAAGTACCTGGATGGCTTGGCGTTGTGGCATGGTCGAGACAGAAACACGGAGTTGATCCACGACTCTGGTGATCGAGTGAGATGGCAGAACATGACCGCCCACGCTTACCGGCATGGCACATGATGGATGGATGGATGGAATGCTCGTCCGCATGTCGCAGAGATTGTGCAGGAAGCATTAGCAAGGAAGAAGTGGGAAATTCTGCAACATCCATCCTATAGTCCCGATTTGTCACCATGTGATTTTCATTTGTTTGGACCTCTAAAACGAGTTCTCACGGGGCAACAATGTCACACAGATGCAGACGTGATGAACGCTGTAACCACTTGGTTCAGTGAGCAACCACAGTCCTTTTTGCGGACGGCATTCCCGCCTACCTAAGCAATGGGATGCTTGCCTGAATGCCCACGGCGACTTCTTTTGAACAACTGTAACAGTACAGCGAAGTGACGGTGAACCGGCAATAACTCTAAGACAGTTCTGGTTTCATATTAATTTATTCAAAATCAACAAACCTTCAATCAAGCCAGAAGTCACTCAGCTAAATCATACCTCCATATCGAAGGATGGGTCGTTCACAACTGACCTTGTTTCCAAGATCCTCGTCATCTCACGACCCATCCTAACTACCTCATATTATGGTGCTTGACCATGCCCTATTTCCCTATTGACTATGCACACCTCGTTGCCCCTTCTTCCTATTCCTAACTCTGTTACACAACCCATTGTGCATAATTCATTAAAAATGAATGCTTTGTTGAATTCTACCACACCTGTTAATGTTTCTTTCATGCTTTTGTAATACAACCATTGGAACGGGTTTCAAATTAACACCCCTAATATATTTTATAACTAGCTGACCCGGCCCGGCTTCGCCCAATCCTTAGTGGGGAGCATCTCATTTAATTCATATAAGTAGTCATATAAGTTCTCGTTCCCGTTACCGACTGTCTGTCTGTCTGTCTGTCTGTCTGTCTGTCTGTCTGTCTGTCTGTCTGTCTGTCTGTCTGTCTGTCTGACCCGGCCCGGCATTGCCCAGCTCCTGGTGTGGAGCATCTCATTTAATTCATATAAGTAGTCATATAAGTTCCCGTTCCCGACTGTCTATCTGTCTGTCTATCTGTTTGTCTATCTGTCTGCCTGACCCTACCCGGTTTCGCCCAGTCCCTGGTGGGGAGCATCTCATTTAATTCATATAAGTAGTCATATAAGTTCCCGTTCCCGACTGTCTATCTGTCTGTCTATCTGTTTGTCTAT
The DNA here is from genome assembly GCA_963921405.1 of Cepaea hortensis. Lineage (NCBI taxonomy): Eukaryota > Metazoa > Mollusca > Gastropoda > Stylommatophora > Helicidae > Cepaea > Cepaea hortensis. The sequence goes on from OY992886.1 coordinate 24,449,264, forward strand.
CTGTCTGGGTAAATGGAGCAGCGGCAGCAGCAGCAGAAGAAGAAGAAAAAGGAGGAGTAGGAGCTGGGAGGAGGAAGAGGGAGGAGGAGGGAGGAGGACGAGAAAGAGAGAAGAGGAGGATGGAGAAGGGAGAGGGAGGAGGGGGAGGAGAAGAGGAAGAGGGTAGGAGATGGAGGAGGGGAGAGGAGGAGGAGGAGGAATATAACGCATATGCCTGTAGATTTAATAATGGCTGAGGTTGTTCCATGTCTTCTTAGAGTTGGCGACAGTGTAAAGAAATATAAAATCTTCAAACTTGATAGAGATAAGGTAACTATTATTTATTCACTCTTTAAGCAAAAAAAGATGAGTTACAATGTTATGCATTATGCATTATTTTTATGAAAACTTTGAAAATGCCTTACAGATTGTATCATTATTTATTATAACTCATATGCCGGTACATAACTATGGACAAAGAGTTTATAAATCTTTGAAAACGATGCCACAATATGACTATAAGTTATACAGAAAAGTTATGCCCCTTGAAATAACTTTTACAGAGTTAAGTCCCCTGAGATAGATGAAATTATAATGAAAAATGAAATAATTTTGGGTAAGCAGCCGATTTCATACTAAAAAAATATGACAGTGGGCTGCGCTGGAATGAAAGGAAGACGTGTAAAAAATTTCATCTCAATGGGATGGGCCGTTCGCGAGCGCATTAGGGACATATAGACAGACAGACAGACGGACGGAGATCGCCTTTTATATATAAGATATACCCATCCATGTTGGCTTTTCCTCTTGTCCGCTTACTCGTTAGGCCTCCCTCCATATACATCTTTTCCAGACTCTACACGCCCAAAGTATTTCATTTCCCTCACTTTCGTTTGTCTTAATAACCACATTTCTTTGACAATGAATCCCTGTTGAACGGTTCAGTGTGTTCTCTATTTCGCCCATGCAGGAGGAGGAGAGGGAGGAGGAGGGAGGAGGAGGAGAGAGTAGGAGGAGGGAGGAGGCGGAGGGAGAAGGAAGAGGGAGGAGGAAGAGGGAGAAGGAGGAGGGAGAAGGAGGAGAAGGAGGGGGAGGAGGAGGAGGGAAGAGGAGGAGGGGAGGAGGAGGGAGGAGGAGGAATGTGAAGGGAGGAGGAGGGAGGAGGTAGAGGGAGGAGGAGGAGGAGGGAGGCGGAGAGAGGAGGAGGGAGGAGGAGGAAGAGGGAGGAGGAGGAATGTGAAGGGAGGAGGGGGAGGAGGTAGAGGGAGGAGGAGGGAGGAGGAGGGAGGAGGAGGGATTAGGAGGAGGAGGGAGGAGTAGGGTGGAGGAGGAGGCGAGGAGAAGGGATGAGGAAGAGGGAGGAGGAGGGAGAAGGAGGGAGGAGGAGAACGCAGGAAGAGAAGGGAGCAGGAGGAGGATAGGGAGGTGGAGGGAGAGGGAGGAGGAGGGAGGATGAGGAGAGAGTAGGAGGAGGGAGGAGGCGGAGGGAGAAGGAAGAGGGAGGAGGAAGAGGGAGAAGGAGGAGGGAGAAGGAGGAGAAGGAAGAGGGAGGAGGAAGAGGGAGAAGGAGGAGGGAGAAGGAGGAGAAGGAGGGGGAGGAGGAGGAGGGAAGAGGAGGAGGGGAGGAGGAGGAGGGAGGAGGAGGAATGTGAAGGGAGGAGGAGGGAGGAGGTAGAGGGAGGAGGAGGAGGAGGGAGGCGGAGAAGGGAGGAGGGAGGAGTAGGAAGAGGGAGGAGGAGGAATGTGAATGGAGGAGGGGGAGGAGGTAGAGGGAGGAGGAGGGAGGAGGAGGAGGTAAAGGGAGGAGGAGGGAGGAGGAGGAGGGAGGAGGAGGAGGGAGGAGGAGGGAGGAGGCGGAGAGGGAGGAGGAGGAAGGAGGAGGGGGAAGAGGGAGGAGGAGGGAGGAAGAAGGAGGAGGAGGGAGGAGGAGTGATGAGGAGGAGGGAGGAGGAGGAGGGAGGAGGAGGGAGGAGGAGGGATGAGGAGGAGGGAGGAGGAGGAAGAGGGAGGAGGAGGAATGTGAAGGGAGGAGGAGGGAGGAGGTAGAGGGAGGAGGAGGAGGAGGGAGAAGGAGGAGTGAGGAGGAGGAGAGGGAGGAGGAGGAAGGAGGAGGGGGAGTAGGGAGGAGAAGGAGGGAGAAGAAGGAAGGAGGAGGAGGAAGGAGGGAGAGGAAGGAGGGAGAATGAGGAGGGGAGGAAGGAAAGAGAGGTGGAAGGGGAGGAGGAGGGAGGAGGAAAGAGGTAGGGGGAGGAGGAGGTAGAGGAAGGAGGAGGAGGAAGGAAAGGGAGGAGGAAGAAGAGGAGAAGGGAGAAGGAGGGTGGAGGGAGGAGGAGGAGGTAGGAGGAGGAAGAGGGAAGAGGGAGAAGAAGGGAGAAGGAGGAGGGAGGATGATGAGGGAGAAGGAGGCAGGAGGAGGAGGAGGGAGGCAGGAGGAGGAGGGATGAGGAGGGAGAGGGAGGAGGAGGGAAGATGAGGGAGGAGGGGGGAGGAGGCGGAGGGAGTAGGAGGGAGGAGGATGGAGGAGGAGGGGAGAGGAAGAGGGAGAAGGAAGAGGGAGAAGGAGGAGCTAGGAGGGAGAGGGATGAGAGGGAGGAGGAAGAGGAGAAGGGTGGAGGGAGGAGGTAGAGGGAGGAGAAGAGAGGGGTAGAGAGTTCGCCATTCCGAATTCATACTCGTCTAGTTCTTCCCTTCTACACGACTGTAGATAACTTCTTTACACATAAAAAGATGAATTGTTATTGATATTGCCGTGGCATGGAGGAATATCAGCAGCAGAGTTGATCCAAAAAACCAAAGACTGAGATCTACGGAGAGCCATGAACGCCTACGCCAGCCGGCACGGCACTTGATGATGATGATTGCCGTGTGACGATTCTGTGTAGTCACGTCATTTTCTTCCCTTTCCCTAGCGTTTTGGTTCGGGGATTCTTTCATCATCATCATCATATATTTACGTACGTATTTTGGGAGGGGGAGGAGGGAGGAGGAGGAAGAAGAAAAAAAAACTATGACAGTTGACAGCTCTAGAATGAAAGGAAGGCGTGTAGAAAATTTCATCTCAATCGGATGGGCCGTTCGCGAACAAATAAAGGACATACATATTTACATACATACATATATACATACATATTTACATACATACACTTTGTTTTATAAATATAGATTGTAAAGATTTAATAGCGGTAATAATAACATTAGCATTGTTGTCATGTTTGTGTATTCTTTACGTATGCGTTATCGAAGTTGAAGGAGAAGTGCACAGACAATATCATGGGTTCAGTCTGTTGATGTGTCGATGCCTGCCTGCTAATCCTGACCATTTATTTCTCAGTGTATTCAGGCATACAGAATGTGATGGCCCCATCACAACAAAGACAAATAGTGGGAACCTGCTTCGATCAATTTGTTTTAACCTTTGATATTCATAGGGAATATGTTCTTGGCCTCATATTTACATAGTCCGATTAATATATGGTCGGCCGCCTTTACTTCCCACAACATTTCCTGGTACAAATTTAAGACTGGGTTGACCTGAGAGCTTTGGTTAATTTTAGAAAATAATGGGGATTTGAATACATGACCGCCGTGCTGGCAGGAAAGTGTGCTAGCAGCTGCTCAACAGCGGCGCATACACATTGGCACCTTTCCGTTTTGACAGACAATAGTTTGGTACATTGTGCTTCAAAAACGCTTAATAACTACGACCCATGGCGGGCGCGTGTGTGGCTGATAAGGCCAATTCCTGATGTAAATGTTTGTCCACAGTGGATGCATGCTAAAACATGGTCATGTCCACCATCATACACAATCTTACGTCTCTCACGCTCTGTGTGTGCTTTATCTGCAATCATTTTCTTCTTTGTCTTTATTCCATTTCTCATATTTGCCCTCCATGTAACACGTTCAGCGGCGACTTTCTCCCAATGTGCATTATCAATGCCTGTATCAGTCATGTCTCGATTGCATACATCTTTGTATCGTAGCAGAGGCCGACTCTGAGATCTCTTACCCATCTGTAATTCACCCCCCCCCCCCAAAAAAAAAAAAAAAAAGAAAAAGAAAAGATGTTCTTTGGTATTCTACCATAATTCATCCTCCTAAAGTGTCCTATCCATCTAAGTCTAGGAAGACTAATCGTTCCAATACTTCAGTATTTGTGATTGTGTCTTGCCACTTAATAGCAAGTATTCTTCGCAGACACCGCATATGAAAGTTGTTTAACCGTTTCTCTTGGTGTGAGTAAGTTGACCAGGTTTCACTCCCATAAAGAAAAGTACTAAGGACACAGGCTTGATAGACAAGGACTTTAGTTTTGGCAGTAAGCTTCCTGTTCTCCCAGACTCTTTTTGGTAACATGTTCATTGTTGTTGCTGCCTTACCAATCCTGATGTTGATTTCCTGATCGAGGGATAATATGCTATTTACCTCTGATCCTAGATATGTAAAATGGTCTACTATCTCTAGTTCGGCGTCGTCAATAAAGATTGATGGTACCCCATGTGCACCTTGTGACATAATCTGTGTCTTCTTTTTGTTAACTGTTAAACCAAATTCAGAACAAGCATTGGAGAATGCAGATAGAAGATTTTGTAATTATTCCGCAGTGTTGGTCGTAATTGCAGCATCATCGGCAAAAAGCATCTATCTGATTAGCACCATCCTAATTTTGGTCTTGGCATTCAATCTCTGAGCAATGTAGAGGCCGCCATCTGAGCGTGAGTGAATGTATATACCACCATCCTGATCATGAAAGGCATATTTCAGTAGAAGTGAAAAGTATATTCCAAAGAGGGTGGGAGCTAGTACACAACCTTGCTTAACCTTAACTCCACTATTGATTTAAACTCTTCCGATGTTGCACCATCAAACTTGATTATAATCTTCATGCCTGCGTGGAACGATTCCACAGTGGACAGAAGAGTTGGTGGGCAGCCAATCTTCTTCAGTACCTTGAAAATACCCTCACGACTGACAAAATCAAATGACTTTGTGATGTCAATGAAGGCAATAAACAGTGGTTGATTTTGTTTCCGGCATTGTTCTTGCATTTATCGCAATGAGAATATCATATCAATGGTAGTCCGGTTCTGTCGGAAGCCGCACTGTGATTCGGGGTAGACTCGATCTCCTAGGACTTGAAGTCTGCGCAGAACAATTCTGGCAAATACTTTCACAAAAGTACACAGAAGTGAAATACCCCTATAGTTGCTACAGTCGCTTCGATCGCCTTTGTTCTTGTACAGAGTTATGATACTTGAATCGCAGCCTGTATTACTTATATATATAAAGGTGGCTATATTATTGTTGACTTGACTATAATCTTGACTGATTAAGTGTTTGAGGGATTCTTTTATTGATTGTGGGATTAGTTAATTGATTGTACATTCACTTTAATTGCTCCCTGTAGCGTACCTATTATAGATATCTACATTCTTTCAATTTCCTTTCTGATGTTTTCTAACTTTTCATTCTGGATAAGTGTTCTGACATTCCATGCGCCAACGTTTAATCTATTTTTAACATTTATTTTGCATACAGTCACATGATGACGATGGTTCACCGCCTGTAGTACATGTTGTTACCTACCAGGCGAAGAGATTCCACTGGAATCGCCATAAACGTCGCTATCTTTATCAATTTTATTTTGAAGCGTGACAATCATGGGAAAACACAGCGATGGTTTCCCCTAGCCTTCCTCCATATAAGAAAGGAGTCATACACAGTTTTGTAATGTCTCCTGATTTGTTCTCATTGTACAGTGGACATGTTTCTTTACTTATTCAGTCTCCATACCTTCAACCCCACTGGATGAAATGAATGGTCATCATCATTCTTGATGGACAAACAACAACTCGTTTGTTCTAATACAAAATGTCTTTCTCGAACTGATACATCTTCTTGGCCACTTTGGCCTTGTGACTGACATCCGTCATTATCCCCTCTGGATGACAATAGAGTATACATAGACTGCAGTGGCTGGTTACTCACGGCAGATAAAAAAGCAAGACTCTATTTTCAGAAGTAAAGATAAACAACACAAATACAATTGTACACGTCTTAAAGCATAGTATGTTTATGGTGCTGGCCGTATGTTTTTATGGACCATTCGACGCTTTATGGGTGATGTGGTCAAATTTATAGACTTTTACTTTCCACCGGTAAACTTTTCTGGTACACATTGTATGATGGGTAGACATAAGAGACCAAGTCAATTTAAAAAGTCAAATACATAACAACCAAGTCGACAGGCAATTGCACTAGCCACTGCCCAGCCTCGGTCCCGCATTCAGGCAGATATTTTTGTTTATATCGGTGGCTACTCTTTCGCGGTAGAACAAAAATCACTATGGCAAAGGTAGATTCTGCTGAAAGGAAAATATACTGACCAATAAAAAGATGTCATTTACAACTAGAAAAAGAGTGTCTAGGTGTACGTAGAACCTACACTTTTGTATAGATGTGAAGCGTGGACAATGAGCAAACAAGATGAAAAACATATGATGGCTGTGGAAATGTGGTTTCTGAGGAGAAGGTAAAGAATGCCATGGACAGACAGAAAAGCCATTGACCAAGTCCTTTAAGAAATAGGTAAAAACTGTAATCAGATTAGAGAAAATAGACGTAGACAGTCACCATATTTTGGACACCTTATGAGAAGAAATACATTAGAGAACTTGGTGACAACTGGCAAGATTGAGGGGAAAAGAAAAAGGCAAAAGCATAGAAGTAAATACATTGGATCGCCTAGCTACGTGGTATGGTCTACGCAAGAACACAAAGCTGATTCACGACTCTGGTGATCGCGTGAGATGGCGAAACATGACTGCCCACGCTTATAGGCACGGCCCATAATGATGAGGAATATTATTTCGCAAATAAAATCAGCTGACTGGAAGTAATGCCGAACTCAAAGAATAATAATCTCCACGTGTGTATTTAGAGTTTCACAATATACACGTGAAAAGCTACTTGACTATCATTTACAGGATGTCGCAGTCAACCCCAACAACCCCAACATTGTTAGCTGATTGTGATTTCTTGACAAGTTTAGGTTCAGTTGTTTTCCAACGATTTCTGAATAACCGGCACCCATACCATTTTCGAACGTGGTGTGCGGGATTAGGAACTGCATCCGTTACTCCTTCACTACAGAGCAGGTATCATACAAAAATGGGATGTTTATTTATTTAAATAAAAAATATCTTGCTTTAGTTCGCTTTGAACTTAAGCGTAGTCCATACACACTACTCTTAGTAGTGCTGGACTGAATTTTGCGTGTGGATTAGCTTTCAGTATAGAAAGTGGCCCTCGTCATCAGGCGAACCCACTCCGACTTCAGAGGTAAAATGAAATTATTTTCCTAGCCTAACATCGGTCTACATATAAATGCAACCAGACAGCGTAAACAGGTAGTTAAGTCACGCATATTAATTGGAAGATCATAAATAAATACACATGTAATGTTTAGCTCTCCACATCACCGAAGATAATGACAATGGTGAATTTGCAATTGTTGATTAGCGAGAACAGCAAGCACAACATGGCTCTAACAATACTAACATTCCCTGAGAGTGAAATGTGAGTGGCACCTTGCAGTCTTTACAGACAAAAGTATGTGGATTTGAATTTGGCAAAAAATCCATCTCACAATGCATGGGCAGAGCATCAGAGAACATGTGGTGCCCAAACGGCATGTTCCCTCTCTCGGCCTTGCCTTGTTTGATCCAGAGGAATGGATAAGCATTACGTCTGGAACAAGGTAGGCTGCAGACGCTGGCGGCGCAGCGTCAAACCTCCGAGACCTCGCCTCCACGAGCAGGAGGCGAGCGATGGCCAGACCATAAACCTATGGGATTTGATTTAGAAGCGTTCAGCCAAATCCCGCAGGTAAGAGTCGTATACGCGCCCGAAACACTGGGCACGTGCACCTGTCAATCGCACGTGTCTGGACCTGTGTAAGTGTGTACTACCGTCAGACTCCCCGCCCGACTCGTGCGGATCCCGCGACCCACGGAAATAGGCCCGCCGGAGATATTGCTCGTCGGCTGCGAGCAAATCTCCCCTCCTGCCACTGTGCGGATCTCGCGACCAGCGAGAATAAGCCCCCTGGAGATATTGCTCGTCTATTGAGAACAAATCTCCAACGACTGAGACTGAATAAGTAAAGAAACAATAAAAGTAGTGGTATTCCAATTGCGCTTGCGCTCCCACCTATGCTACACCCTTCATGTGTCTTCACAAAGTCAGACTAGAGTCAAGCTCAACGGGGTCTTCTCTCCCCGCTGATTCTACCAAGCCCGTTCCCTTGGCTGTGGTTTCGCTAGATAGTAGATAGGGACAGTGGGAATATCGTTAATCCATTCATGCGCGTCACTAATTAAATAACGGGGCAATTGGTCTACCTTAAGACTTAGTAATGCAGCTTTACAGAGCAGAAATACGAACAATACAGGAAGTGACTAGGCTTCATCATTGCAGTGACAAGGCTTCATCAGCAAACAGATACATACACAAAACGCAACATATGATCATGAAGACCGTCTAATGACTACATTAAGGTATACGAACGGGATGAGAAGAATAAAAATGTGACAAAAATGAGAACAATGAAGAGAAAATTAAAATTTGAAAAAAGAAAGAAATAAAAACGTTTGCTAATTATCTCAGAATCCCAGGTACTGTGAGAATGAAAGGGCAATAATGGGTTTTGTTGATGTTGTGACTGTGATTGTGATATTTCAATAGCCATGGCCAGTCTTCTTCTGACTTTCGAAACACAGCTGCTGGTGATTTTGAAGCGACCACCTTGCGCCGGTTTTCATATAATGATATGGGTGTCGCTCGTTCAGAAGGTAGTTCAGACTTGACCAAACGTTCTGCATTTATAGGGGCCTTTCGTGTACACTCCACCAAATATTAAGACATATTGGACAACAATCATCTTCAAATTAATATCCCGTTAACAAGATTATTAATCTGAGCCGGTGACAAATCCTAATATTACTTCTCTTTGAGGTTGAACGGAGTAAGGGTAATAGAATTATATATATATATATATATATATATATATATATATATATATATATATATATATATATATATATATATATATATATATATATATATATATATAATATTAGGCGTGAGCCAATGTCACCATAAGACTCATCAATTTCATGTTAGTCGTTCTATCAACAGTTTATAATCATGGATGATGTATCCACATTTATAGTCGAAACAGTATCTGCTGTCAAAGCGCGTACTTAAACATCCGGTGTGCTAATTCCGAGGTAAGGGTTCAACCCTTACACCGGACAGTTGGACTAAAAGGTTGACTTCTCGTCCTTGACCTAGGCACGTAAATTACAAGTTCCTCAGATGTCGGAGTGGGTTCGCCTGATGGCGAGGCACATTGATAACAGAGAAAGCTAATTCAGATGAGCCAGCTTCATGGCCTAGAGAAAATGGTCCATCTGTTTGACTACATACAAATTAATAACAGATACAGGAATGCATTGATGGGTGTTTGACTTTGACTGTAATAGTTTCACGTCCACTAAGTTGATTGAATGTCTTTGTTTACAGGGCGTCGCAGTCAACCCCGGCATTTTTTATTGTGATTTCTTGGCAAGTTTACGTTCAGTAGTTCGTTTTCTGAACGACCAGCATCCATACCATTTTATACAAAATAACCACAACGCAAGGCGGTCTGCTGCCAAATCGCCTACAGCTGTGTTTCGAACGTGGTATACTGGATTACGAACTGCGTATGTAACCCTGTCGCCACAGAGCCACTTGTCCACTAAGTGGACAAATGAAATTAAGATTGACAGGAGAATGAAAGGATATTAAGACAATTGTATTTATCAAAGGTTTCCCAAAGAGCAGATATAGTTTAAGAATTGTATAGAGCGAATCCGACGAACAAATATAATGAAATACATAAATTTAAAAGCATAAATTAACAATGATAAATGCTGAAGACTCCACCACCAAACATACAAACAAAAACATGCAAGAAATATTACCGAAAAGAAGACAAACGTTAGGGCAAATTGGATGTAAGCGAACATGTTAAAAACGATGGACAACATAAAAGTTAGAAAAGGTAACATATAAGAACATGATAAGATGAATTTAAAAATAAAATAGAAACAAGCGTTAAATACATGACGACAAAATAAAAATGGCTTCAAAAGCAGTGAAATAAAAAGTAAATTTAAATCTTAAAAAAAAAATTAACCACATACACACTCACACAGACACACAGAGAGACAGAGAGACAGAGACAGAGAGAGAGAGAGAGAGAGAGAGAGAGAGAGAGAGAGAGAGAGAGAGAGAGAGAGAGAGAGAGAGAGAGAGAGAGAGAGAGAATTAGTGATTTGAAAGGGCGAAATAATTAAGAGTGGACCACTATTTTTTTTTATTTTATTATAAGGCAGGAAAAGCATTAATGGAAGAAGTTAAAACAGTTAGTTGCATATCCTTTACCCGACGTTGCAGTCAATACCAGCATTTAGTTTTTTTTGTTTTGCTTGTGTGATCTCTTGGCATTTTTACTTTCAGTAGTTTACCATTGCTTTCTGAACCACCGACACCTACACAATTTCGTAAAAAACAACGCAAGGTGGTCGGCTGCCAAATAGCCCACAACTGTGTTTCGACCGCGGGTATGCAGGATTACAATCTGCGTCCGTAATCTCTAGGGAACGGAGACGGCAATGGAAGAAGATGCTTTGAAAAAATATTCAGAATGAATTCATTAGTAAGTTATATGACGGAGAAAGATTATAATTAACCTAATATAGTAACTGAGAAGATCCAACAATTTCCGGTTGGGTCAGACGAAAGTGTAGTAGAGAAATTAGAAGTAATGAGAGATTATGAAATAGAAAAATTGAGAAAAAAATTTAATGATACTTGAAACAGTGGGTACATACGTAGTCACAATAATAAAACTGTCATCTATTGCCTATAGTACTTGCGGTATAGGATATAATATGTCTGAGTTTGAGAAATTGAGGCCGCCTGGCTAGTGCTGTCGTCGAGAAATGTACAGGTAGGGTTTTCTTTATGCTCCCGACAGGAAAAAAAAAACATATCCACACCTTACCGAGGATTCGAACCGGGTCTCCCAAGGAACATCCGACATTCTAGCCATTCGGCCAGCCGCTCCTCTTAAGTAGTTAAAATTAGTTGTATAACATTTAAAGGACGTCGCAATCAACCCAACATTTTTTTTGATCTCTATGCAAGTTTACCTTCAGTAGTTTGCTATTGCTTTCTGAACGGCTGGCACCCATACCATTTCTTAAAAAATCAACGCAAGGCGGTCTGCTGCTAAATCGCCCGCAACTTTGTTTCGAACGCGGGTATGAGGATGCCGGCTCATACATAGTAATATGCTGACATCTATATTTATATATTAACTCATGAAACTGTGATCAATTGAATACGAAGAATTTCGTACAAATAACCTCATAACCAATGTCACCAAACTTCTAGTCAGTATTATAATAATAACTTGACAGACTATAAGGTTGTGAATGTAAGACGACAGAGGAAGAGAAGGAAAAGGTGGAAATAATACAATGCTAACATTCCGGTCATGAATAGGGAGATCAGCCGAGGAACAGAAAGACTTACACTTGTGCTTTATAGGTTGCATTTAAACAGAAAAGTCCTGCAAACAAAACCTGGTCCAGATGGAATAGACACTAGAAGCTATTCAGGCTTGGGAGAAAATAGGAATTACATGGCTAACAAGAATTGTTAATATATTCTCGAAAGAAGGAAACGTCCCAGACCATTGGCAACAAACAGTTATAATATCAATAATGAAAATTAAATGCAATAAGAGGGAATGGGAAACATGCCAGAGTATATCACTCTTGGGTCACTTAGGTAAAATATACGCAAAAGTATTTGAACAAAGAGCTAGACGCGTAGTCGAACAACATTTAAACAAAGAACAAGTTGGTTTCAGGAAAGGTGAAAGTTGCACATATGCAATAAGAAACCAAACATTAGCGCTGAACAATGCGTATTTGTAGAGGAATAGGGCACAAACAATGCCATATATTTTCAGGACACTATTAGAAAGAGCTATATAAGTAAAAAACAGATCTGAATTTATGCTTATAACATTACACACAAACGTCTGATATTGTGAAACATGATGAAATAATCTAAGTACTAGAACAATATTGACAGCAAAAATCTGCTAATAACAGAGAACATGTATTGGCAGGAAACAGCAATCATAAGAATCAATAACGTTTAGGAACATTTCAGTGTATAAAGAAGGACGTCACAAGGTTGTGCAATGTCTCCTAATATGTTTTCCTTGTACAGTTAACATATAATGAGATCTACAGAAAATATGCCAGGGATCCTGGTTGGTGGACATAATATAAACAGCTTGCGTTATTTCGATGACACCGTTGTCACATAAAATCTTGGAGGTCGATCGATGACAGAATGTCGCGCCAAACGTCTACAAACAGCTGGCATTCTTTAATGTGTTGTTGATCGAGGGAAGACTATAGCGCATTACGTCTGCAGGCGGCAGCCATCCTTTGATGTGGTAGACGGACTGTCTGGATGTAGGTCGGCAGGATCTTTTGTTGTGGGGACAGGAATTCTCTAGATTACAGACTGGCGGGACTTTTTGAAGTACCGGAGACAAATCCCCAGATGAAGGGGACAGCCAGTCAGTCAGTTGTTTATATTGAGTTGGGAAAAAGGGGAGAAAAATAGCTTCTAGACTGTCTAGTGTCTAGACAGTTTTGTGACGTCATTCAGACCCAGTATTAAAACCGTTGAGGTAAACAACTTTGGGGAAGTCGACCAAATGTTGTGAACCAACTAAGACGTATGTGTTATTCCGAGTTCGATTTTGGAGAGGGACTACAGTGTCTTCTGTCGATTTACATTGGCGGACATGTTACCTTCGTGTGATTTAGTAGTCCCAATTTTCAAACCGGAAAAAATATATGGTAATTAAGTAACTAGATCTACATTGGATTATTCTTAGGAATTGAGTGTAGTAATGTGCGTTGATAGAACTTATGATAAGAGCGTCGGCAACAGTAGCCTATCGCGTAGCTTAAACTAGCTGGTGTGAGATATCATTTAACTAAGTGAGTTAAGGACAAGGTAGTGGGATAATATTTAGGGAGATTGAGGATGGTTGGGGGGATGGAGGAAATGTCAAATGGTAGGATCTTCCAGTAGGGTATATACTGGGTTTCTGCCGTTTTCCTCTAGCCTTACATTGTCTTACCATGACTCAGACCGATGTGATGAGCTCCTCGGCCTTATGACAGAGGTTGGTTCTCTGTTATATATCTGAGTGCTGCCGTCTGCCTACACTCACCTAATAAAGGTCGGAGTCGGGTTGCTCTCACCAGGTGTGTTCTCTCTTCAACAGGTTCCACCATAGTGTACCACCAGCTAGAAGAAAAGTCATGGCTCGAGTATTGAAGGCAGAGTTTACTAAGAAGCTTTTGCACTGGGCCCATAACCCAGAGCGTCCGCAGGAACCTGGCCTCTGCTGAGCAGGAAACGATGGTTATATAAGTGTGTTTCCTGAGTGATAGTTTACATCACAGTAAAATCAAGACACTGACAATAACACTTGTACCAGGAACACTAGTAGATATAAATACCTGGAAAATTAACTTTTTGAGTTACAATTGGTGAATTCCTATCGTCACAAATTAACTGTGAGTGTTACAATTGGGGAATTCCTATGATCAGTTAAATACTAACTTTGAGTTTTCCAAAGTGACAGTAACATTATTTTAAGGATTCTCTGATCACAGAACTTTTATGAACAGAGTAGTTACACAGTGTGTGTTAGATTGATGATCAATATTGGACTGTTTCCACTATTGATGACCAAGCATCTGGATTGTCCAAGAGCTATCGGAGGAAGTCGACACTTGGCCTGAGAGACACATCATTTGGGTGAGGTTTTCGGTCCTTCATATATGGAGCTGTTGTGTGGCCAGAACAGTCAGGAAACAGACATTGCTCCTGTGCTATTCGGTCTGAACAGACATTCTTCACATACACTTTACACATACATGACACTTTTCTCTATTAAACTAATTTGTTGTTCTTGTTAGCGCCAGTGTTGTGTAGTGTGTGTGTTTTTTTTTTTTTTTTGTGTGGGGGGGGGGGGAGAATGAGAGGGGGCTTGGTTCAGTAGTAAGAGAGAGAGAGAGAGAGAGAGAGAGAGAGAGAGAGAGAGAGAGAGAGAGAGAGAGAGAGAGAGAGAGCGCGCGATCCAGGGACTGACGGGGTGTTGTGGACAGAAAGCTGGGAGATCCTCAAGATATTGATATGGGGTTAAAAGAATGTCGGTGTTGATTCCCCTCACCCCAGGGACGACACATAGAAATAATACACAACCGTCTTGGCAGCAACACGTTAAAAGCACTGCAAGAAATGATAGATACAATGTTTGTTAAAAATAAAATAAAATAAAAAATAAAAATCGGCTTCTGCCTAAAAGATAGGAAGACAAAAGTCTTGGTGATATCAAAGAAACAGATCAAAGGAACCATGATCGCCCTGGATTATCAGCATGATCAACGACAATGAAGATGATGATGATAACCAAACTGCGTATCTATATTACACGAATACGGCTCCTAATGATAGAACAATCACGTTTACTTGGTTTGATAATGCACCTACCTGGAGCTCAGTATTCTGCAAATGCTTGAAATACCAAAAAGACACTGAATCCTCAATGGTACGTGCAGACTACGTTATATAGGTATACATGACTAGTCAGTTGTGTTTCAAGCAAACAATATACGTAGCAGCTGTAGCCAGCAAAACACGTTGTAATGATTGCTGTCATAAATATACATTACTGACCAAATTAGTGACAATATGAGTCACAACGTTATCTGAAAATGGCGTTTTAATAGCTTTCCTAATAAATATACAGTCGTGTATTGTTCGTTTAAGGACATCCAGCCAGCGTAAATAAATTAATACTTAGTAGATCGCATTGCCGTGAACACAATATCATCCTTTAACATTCGAGCAGCTGACTTATTGATTTTAGCAACACTCCTGAAGTAGGCAACATAATGAGCAGAACGTCCCTGTCTTATCCCAGAGACTTTGGTCTATTCATGGTTATCAATCAAGTGCGACAACAATATTATTTAACATTCCTACCACCGCCATCGCTGGCAAGCGTGTCTTCTGCAAACAAGGCAGTCATGAGTTCGAATC
The DNA here is from genome assembly GCA_963921405.1 of Cepaea hortensis. Lineage (NCBI taxonomy): Eukaryota > Metazoa > Mollusca > Gastropoda > Stylommatophora > Helicidae > Cepaea > Cepaea hortensis. The sequence goes on from OY992886.1 coordinate 24,464,501, forward strand.
TCCATAAAAACTGAATATTTAAAAATTGACTTGGGTTTCCAGGTCGACGCAATTTAAAATTGGACAGCAAGAAATAATCTGGGAAATAAAGACGACAGGCGTGTGACTGAGCACATCAACCCCGCCCTGAGTGCCGACCGGTCTGTACAAATATTGAGCTAGCACTTTGCCCCACAATCCCTGAAAGCATGAAAAACGATCCGTTAATGTTAATTACTTACGTGTTCTAAAGGAACCTGTTAATATTTGAAATCCCAACCACTTGTGAAAGTGTGTGTACAGGACTGCTTATGATATTCCCCATAACATATTTCTTCCCAGTAAGATTTTGTTGACCTAACACTTATGGTATGAAATGACACTAGCAAGTAAAATGCTTAAACAAGTGAGTAATTTTAAATGCCCAGGGGCAATTATAACATCATATGGAAGATGGACAACAGAGAGTAAGAATAGAATAGGGTAATTAATTGTAATGCTGCTGCTTGCGGGCAATATACAGTGTCATTGATGTCGTCAATCAATGTTCTTCTAGGGCATCCTCTTGCTCTCGTAGTAGACGTTCACTGATTTAGAGCCAGTGATGATACTTGATTGTCGGGCATTCTAACAAGATGGCCGAGAAATGTGATCTTCTGCCTTTCAATAAATGTGGCACAAGATATGGATCCCATTGTCTGTCTGATAACGCAATTTCTTATTCGTTCTCAGATAGTTAAGTGTGTACCTGTCTTGAAGCAGCTCATCTCTAAGGTGTTGATTTTTGGGGAGTGTGATTTAGATAAAGGATATGCAACTAACTAGCTTAATTTACAGCTGCGGTTTGAGAACTGACCATTTCTCAACATCACCGAACCGCCGACCACCATCGATGTAGAGTCTCTCGCCAGTAATAAGACCAGCTGAATCCGACACAAAAAACAGCACAGCTTCAACCACATCTTCGAGATTAATAGGTCGTCTCTTCAGCACTTGTGTATTAAACTCCTTTTTTCCAACTGCTTTGTTGACGGGATCCATTTCATCTTGTAGATATCTCATGATCCTGGTTGGTATAAACCCAGGGTTTACTGAATTCACTCTGATTCCTTTTAGCCCCAACACAACTGCCAAGTGTTTTGCTAGCTCATCAAGAGCCACCTTCGAGATTGAATAGATTGTTGTGTACGGATGTAATAAGTATGTGACAACAGACGAAATAAATACAACACTGCCTTTGTTCTTCTCCAGATGTGGCACAGCTTGTTGTGTCAGGAAAAACATAGATTTCAAATTAGTGTCCAGTATAGCGTCATAAGTTTCTTCTGTTGCGTTTAACACAGATTGTCTCAAGCGTGTAACAACAGCGTTTAGCACCAGAATGTCCAATTGTCCAAACTTCTCAATAGTCTGTTCAATGATCTGACTACGAACTGCCCCATCCTTTATGTCTCCTTGGACAGTCAGGAATCTCTTCCAGTCTCCATGACTGATGTCCACGATCTTGTCAAGCACAGAGCTCAGTCTTTTGGCATCACGTCCACAAAGCGTGATCCTCGCACCCAGAGAGGCAAACTTGATGCTTATGGCTTCCCCAATTCCGGAACTTGCACCTGTGACAGCGGCAACCTTGGATTCCATTGGCGAGGGTACAGTTACGCAAACATCAAGGGTTTGGATAGAACGATCAGAAATGTGATCTGCCAGTGACAAAATTTTATTTCTTGAGTGTAATGGAAAACACATCTTATTCACACAAGCTAAACAGTTAGACATTAATATTTTATAATTGTAAAGATTTAGTAGCTTTAGTAATAGCATTATCAAATTATGTATTCTTTACCTTTGCGTTAGCGAAGTTGATATAGAAATGTGCTGATAATGTCATAGGCATAGTCGGACGTCGTGTCGACACCTGCTAAGTGAGGAAAAGATTGGTCACCTAGTCATCCAGATAGTCAGGCCTACAAAATGTGATGGCCCTGGGACAACACAAAACCCTGGCGCTAAGTTATTTCGAACAATTTGTTTTAACCTTTGAGGTTTATTGAGCACTAGCTGACCCGGCCCGGCTTCGCCCAGCTCCTGGCGGGGATCTATCTATCTATCTATCTATCTATCTATCTATCTATCTATCTATCTATCTATCTATCTATCTATCTATCTATCTATCTATCTATCTATCTATCTATCTATCTATCTATCTATCTATCTATCTATCTATCTATCTATCTATCTATCTATCTATCTATCTATCTATCTATCTATCTGTCTGTCTGTCTGTCTGTCTGTCTATCTGCTTGTCTGACTGCCTGTCTGTCTGTCTGTCTGTCTGCTTGTCTGCTTGTCTGTCTGTCTATCTGTCTGTCTGTCTGTCTGTCTGTCTGTCTGTCTGACCCGGCCCGGCTTCGCCCAGCTCCTGGTGGGTAGCATCTCATTTAATTCATATAAGTAGTCATATAAGCTCCCGTTCCCTTTCCCGTCTATCTGTCTGTCTGTCTGTCTGTCTGTCTGTCTATCTGTCTGTCTGTCTGACCCGGCTCGGCTTTACCCAGTCCCTGGTGGGGAGCATCTCATTTAATTCATTTAAGTAGTCATATAAGCTCCCGTTCCAGACTGTCTGTCTGTCTGTCTATCTGTCTGTCTGTATATCTGTATGTCTGTCTGTCTGTCTGACCCAGCGCAGCTTCGCCCAGCTCCTGGCAGGGAGCGTCTCATTAAATTCATATAACAAAAAAAAAGTAACTTAAGAATGTCCTTCCAAACACCATCCATTATTTTTTAATGAAGTTTTTAATCACCTACATGAGTGTAGATAACTTCTTTAAACATAAAAAGATGAGTTAGAAAATTTACACTATTCAAATAGATGCATTATTTTTATGAAAACTATGACAATGCCTTAAAGATTATATCATTATTTATTATAACTCATATGCCTGTAAATAACTGTAGACAAAGAGTTTATAAATCTTTGAAAACAATGCAACAATCTCCATTGGCACCTTGCCGTCTTGACAGACGATAGTTTGTGCTCTAAAAAGGCATAATAACTTTTAACTATGGCGGTAGCGAGTGTGACTGATAAGGCCAATTTGCGCTGTAAATGTCCGTTCACAGTGGGTGCATGTGAACACTTGGTCATTTCCACCATCATGCACCATCTTACGTCTCAAACGCTTGGTGTGTGACTTTTCTGCAATAATTTTCTCCTTTGACTTTATTCCATTTCTGATATTTGCCCTCCATGCAACACGTTCAGCGGCGACTTGCTCCCAATGTGCATTATCAATGCCTGTATCAATCATGTCCCGCTTACACACATCTTTGTATCGTAGTAGAGGCCGACCCTGAGATCTCTTACCCATCTGTAATTCACCAAAAAAGATATCATTTGGTATTCTACCATCATCCATCCTCCTAAGATGTCCTATCCATCTAAGTCTACGAAGACTGAGCATGGAATAAACTGTCACACAACCTGATCTTTCCAATGCTTCAGTATTTGTGATTTTGTCTTGCCACTTAATACCAAGAATTTTTCTCAGACACCGCATATGAAAGCTGTTTAAATCGTTCTCTTGGTGTGAGTAAGTTGTCCAGGTTTCACTACCATAGAGAAGAGTACTAAGGACACAGGCTTGATAGACAAGGACTTTTGTTTTGGCAGTAAGCTTCCTGTTCTCCCAGACTCTTTTTCTTAACCTGTTCATTGTTGTTGCTGCCTTACCAATCCGGATGTTGATTTCCTGATCTAGGGATAATTTGCTATTTACCACTGATCCTAGATATGTAAAATGGTCTACTATCTCTAGTTCGGCGTCGTCAATAAAGATTGATGGGACCCCATGTGCACCTTGTGACATAATCTGTGTCTTCTTTTTGCTAATTGTTAAACCAAATTCAGAACAAGCATTGGAGAATGCAGATAGTAGACATTGCAATTCTTCCTCAGAGTGGGTCGTAACTGCAGCATCATCTGCAAAAAGCAACTCTCTGATCAGTACACTCCTAATTTTGGTCTTAGCCTTCAATCTCTGAGCATTGTATAGGCCGCCATCTGAGCGTGAGTGAATGTATATACCACCATCCTGATCACGAAATGCATATTTCAGTAGAAGTGAAAAGTATATTCCAAAGAGGGTGGGAGCTAGTACACAACCTTGCTTAACTCCACTCTTGATTTCAAATTCTTCAGAAGTTGCACCATCAAACTTGATTATACCCTTCATGCCTGTGTGGAATGATTCCACAATGGACAGAAGAGTTGATGGGCAGCCAATCTTCTTTAGTGCCTTGAACAGACCCTCACGACTGACCAAATCAAATGCCTTTGTGAGGTCGATGAAGGCAATAAACAGTGGTTGATTCTGTTCACGGCATTTTTCTTGCATTTGTCGCAATGAGAATATCATATCAGTGGTAGACCGGTTCTGTCTAAAGCCACACTGTGATTCGGGGTAGACTTGATCTCCTAGGACTTGAAGTCTGCGCAGAACAATTCTGGCAAATACTTTTCCAACAATACACAGAAGTGAGATACCCCTATAGTTGTTACAGTCGCTCCGATCACCCTTGTTCTTGTACAGCGTTATGATGTTTGAATCTTTGAAATCCTGTGGGACTTGTCCTTCACGCCAGCATAGCTCTATTAGCTGGTGGATCTGTAGAGTGAGTGTGTCTTGCCCACTCCTGATAACCTCAATTGGAATCCCATCCTTACCTGGAGCCTTGCCAGATGCAAGTTCATTTATAGCACACTTAACTTCTGTTATGGTGGGAAGTGTGTCCAGGTGGTCAAGAGTTGGTAGAGCCTCTATGGCGTTAAGGGCATCATCCGCTAGTTTGGTCTCACTTGAGTAAAGCTCCAAATAGTGCTCTACCCATCTGTCCATCTGCTGTTTCTTATCAGTGATGACTTCTCCAGTCAAGGTTTTCAGCGGTGCACTTCTTTTGATCACTGGACCACAGGCTTTCTTTATTCCTTCATACATGCTTCGTATGTCTCCCTTATCACTTGCGATTTGAATGGACTCACATAACTTGATCCAATAATCATTTGCACACTGCCTAGCAGCCTTTTGCACATGCTTCCTAGCTTGCCTTAGCTCACTCAGAGTGTTACGCGTTGGTCTTTCCTTGTTTCTTAAGAGAGCTTTCTTCTTCTTATCAATCAAGGGCTGCAGAGTCTCGCTGTTGGCCGCAAACCAGTCCTGCCTCTTATGATCCACAGTGCCGTAAACCCCTACGGCAGTTTTATAAAGAGTTTCCTTAATTTGACCCCACTTTTCATTTACTGTACAATTTTCTGGTGTATCAGTGAAAGCGTCTTCAAGTTGCTGTTGAAACTGAAAGCACTTTTCAGGATCATGAGTGTTAATAATATTAATCCTGGGGCTATATTTGTGTTTAGCTGTGTAGATTCTCTTTGGTCTCAGTCTAACTCTTGCAACAACCAAAGAATGATCTGTATCACAGTCAGCACTGTGGTAACTACGAGTCAATGATATATGGTTCAGATGTTGTCTCCGTGTGATGATGAAGTCCAGCTGGTGCCAATGGCCGGATCTTGGATGTTTCCATGTGACCTTATGCATCTCTTTTGTGTAAAAAAAAAGAGTTTGTAATACATAGGTCATTACTGGTGCAATGCTCCAGCAGCCTTTGCCCATTTTCATTCATGCGACCGATGTTGTATTTTCCAAGGGACACTGGCCATAAACTCGAGTCCTTGCCCACACGAGCATTGAAATCACCGAGCATATAAATGTAGTCAGATTTTGGAACTGCCTTGATCACGGAGTCTAACTCCTCATAGAACAAATCCTTCACATCATCAGAGGAATCGAGTGTCGGTGCATATGCAGTAATAATGGTGGCAAACCCACAAGAGGTTGCCAAGCGCAGGGATAATAGTCTTTCATTTCCTCCTGCTGGAATTTCAATCATTCCCAGTAGCGAATTCTTCACTGCAAAGCCCACACCGTGTTGCCTTTTTTCTGCCTGCCCTCTACCCTTCCAGAAAAAGGTGTAGTTGTTTTCCCTGAGTGACCCTTCCTCAGCGAGGCGAGTCTCCTGCAGGCCAGCAATATCAATGTTAAGACGATTGAGTTCGGCATCAATCACAGCCGTTTTTCTCACATCGTCAATATTGGTCAAGTCAGTGGAAAATCCTGGACACATGGTTCTCACGTTCCAGGTTGCAAGCCGTAGCTTGAGGTTTCTATTTTTATTTTTGTTTGTACCTGGTGCATTGGTTTTACAGCCTGCGATTCAGATTTTGTCCTAGCCCCAAGCACCCATTGAAGCAGGCAGGCTGTGGCGGATCAGCACCCAATTGGCTGGGGGCTGCCCAGCTTGAGGCGGGCGGTAGCTGATCAGTGACACCTATAGGTGTCTCCCACCGTCAGAGGCAACGCGTGGCGCCCCATGTCTACGCCAACTGACAAGGACTTATAACCCGTAACAGTTGCCTCTCGCTTTGATTCCGAGACCAGTTAAGACCAGGGATGGAGTTATTGCCTCTCCATAGCACAAAGCCTGGGCTAAAATATAGAGATCATGTGTTGCCCATGCAGCATGATCCCTCTCTCGGCCTGCCTAGTTCACTCCAGAGGAAAGGTAACACCCCTACATCTGGAACAAGACAAACTGCAGAAGCTGCCGGATCAGCAAAGCAATGCTCTAACTGTCCGCCTGTCGGAGCTTCGATCCTAGACCAGTCGCCAACCAAGGCTTAGGGCCTGGTCTGCCCTGCCGTGACAATTTTGTCTTTAGCTTGCATTTCCTCGCACCAGGGTAAGGCTTGTACCCTCCCAATTGCGTTCTTCCGCCCGAAGCCGTTGGCACAATGTGGGGTGTCGGGTTTGGTAAGCGCCGCCCAACGTTCGGCGCTAACAGAAACCAGGTAGTACCGTCTACTGTTATACGGTAGCTCAGTCATATCTGACTAAGACCTGACAATCTATATATAAAATAATAGCAATGTTATTAAATGTTATGCCCCTTGAAATAACTTTTCTTATGTTAAGTCCCCTCGCTATATAGAAATGATAATGTAAATTTAAATATTAAATTTTAGTAAGTAAATAGCTGATTGTAGCCTACACTAAAATACTATGACAGTTGGTTGCACGGGAATGAAAAGAAAACATGTAGAAAATTTCATCTCAATCGGATGAACCGTTATAGATATAGATATGTTCTTACTCCCATATTTATATAGGCCAATTAATATAACGTTGGCTGCCTTTACTTCCATAAATATTTCCTGGTACTAATTTTAGACTACGTTGACCTGCAGGCTGAGGTCACTTTTAGAAAATAATGGGGATTTGAACACGGCCACCGGGTTGGCAGGAAAGCGTGCTAGCAGCTGCTCTATTACGGCGCCTGTATTAAGATATGCACATAAAGGTGGCTATATTGTTGTTGACTGTGCTATACTGTTGACTAATTATTTGTTTGTGGGGTTCCTTTATTGATTGTGTGATTACTTGATTGTTTGATTGATCAGAATCGGCGTCATGGCACTTGAGGTAACCCTCCTGTATTCTTTCTGCAATAGTAAATGTCTTAGTATAAACGTAGTGATTGTCCCCAGTTGTATAATCATTATAAATATCTGAGTATAGAAATTGTGATTGTCCCCAGTTGTATACTCCTTGTAAATAAATGAGTATAGCAGTTGCGATTTTTCCCCTGTGGTATGTTCATTGCAAGCATCTGAGTATAGAAGTGGTGATTGTCCACAGTGGTATAAATAAATAAATGTTTTGCATATCCTTTACAGGACATCGCTGTCAACATCAGCATCTTTCAGCTGTGTTTTGATTTCTTGGCAAGATTACTCTCAGTAGTTCGCTGCGAGACCCTGCGTGGATAAACGGGATTACGGAGAAGGTGGTGTAACCCCTCAGCCAGAGAGACCGTCCCCCAGTGGTATACTCATTGTAAATGCACTGTGATTGTTCCCTGTAGCCTATTCAATGTAGTTATCTTAATTATTTCCATTTGTTTTCTGATGTTTTCTAACTGTTCATTATGGCTAAGTGTTCTGACATTCTATGCGCCAACATTTAATATATTTTTAACATTTAATTTGCATATACTCGAACGATGACGACAGCGCTCCACCTGTAGCACATGATGTTCCCTACCGGGCGAAGAGATTCCACTGGAATCGCCATACACGTCATTATCTTTATCAATTTCGTTTTGAAGCATGATTATCTTGGGAAAATACAACGGTGGTTTCCTCTCGCCTTCCACAATATAAAAAGGGCGTCAGAAAATGTTGTGGATGTCTCATGATTTGTTCTCATTGTATAGTGATCATATAGGTGTGAACTAGAGCAGGCCGAGAGGGGGATAATACTGCATTGGCAACACATTATCTCTATATTTTAGAACAGGCTTTGTGCTATGGAGAGGCAATAACTCCATCCCTGGTCTTAACCGGTCTCGGAATCAAAGCGAGAGGCAACTGTTACGGGTTATAAGTCCCTGTCAATTAGCGTAGACATGGGGCGCGACGCGTTGCCTCTGACAGTGGGAGACACCTACAGGTGTCACTGATCAGCTACCGCCCGCCTCAAGCTAGGCAGCCCCCGGCCAATTGGGTGCACATCCGCAACAGCCTACCTGCTTCAATGGGTGCTTGGGGCTAGGACAAAATCTGAATCGCAGGCTGTAAAACCAATGCACAAGGTACTAATAAATAGAAAAATAAAAACCTCAAGCTACGGCTTGCAACCTGAAACGTGAGAACCATGTGTCCAGGATTTTCCACTGACTTGACCAATATGGACGATGTGAGAAAAACGGCTGTGATTGATGCCGAACCCAATCGTCTTAACATTGATATTGCTGGCCTGCAGGAAACTCGCCTCGCTGAGGAAGGGTCACTCAGGGAAAACAATTACACCTTTTTTGGAAGGGTAGAGGGCAGGCAGAAAAAAGGCAACACGGTGTGGGCTTTGCAGTGAAGAATTCGCTACTGGGAATGATTTAAATTCCAGCAGGAGGAAATGAAAGCCTATTATCCCTGCGCATGGCAACCTCTTGTGGTTTTTGCCACCATTATTACTGCATATGCACCGGCACTCGATTCCTCTGATGATGTGAAGGATTCGTTCTATGATGAGTTAGACTCAGTGATCAAAGCAGTTCAAATATCTGACTACATTTATATGCTCGGTGATTTCAATGCTCGTGTGGGCAAGGACTCGAGTTCATGGCCAGTGTGCCTTGGAAAATACAACATCGGTCGCATGAATGAAAATGGGCAAAGGCTGCTGGAGCATTGCACCAGAAATGACCTATGTATTGCAAACTTCTTTTTTAAAACAAAACAGCTGCATAAGGTCACATGGAAACATCCAAGATCCGGCCATTGGCACCAGCTGGGCTTCAACATCACACGGAGACAACATCTGATCCATATGTCATTGACTCGAATTTACAACAGTGCTAACTGTGATACGGATAATTCTTTGATTGTTGCAAGGGTTAAACTGAGACCAAAGAGAATCTACACAGCTAAACACATATCTAGCCCCAGAATTAATATTATTAACACTCACGACCCTGAAAAGTGCTTTCAGTTTCAACAGCAACTTGAAGACACTTTCACTGATACACCAGAAAATTGTACAGTAAGTGAAAAGTGGGATCAACTTAAGGAAACTCTTTATAAAACTGCCGTAGGGGTTTATGGCACTGTGGATCATAAGAGGCAGGACTGGTATGCGACAAACAGCTATACTCTGCAGCCCTTCATTGATAAGAAGAAGATAGCTCTCTTAAGAAACAAGGAAAGACCAACACGTAACACTCTGAGTGAGCTAAAGCAAGCTAGGAAGGATGTGAAAAAGGCTGCCAGGCAATGTGCAAATGATTATTGGATCAAGTTATGTGAGTCCATTCAAATCGCAAGTGATAAGGGAAACACCAGAAGCATGTATGAAGACATAAAGAAAGCCCGTGGTCCAATGACCAAATGAAGTGCACCATTGAAAACCTTGACTGGAGAAATCATAACTGATAAGAAACAGCAGATGGGTAGAGAACTATCTGGAGCTTTACTCAATGAGACCAAACTAGCGGATGATGCCCTCAACGCCATAGAGGCTCTACCAACTCTTGACAACCTGAACACACTTCCCACCATAACAGAAGTTAAGTGTGCTATAAATGAACTTGCATCTGGCAAGGCTCCAGTTAGGGATGGGATTCCAACAGAGGTTATTAGGAGTGGGCAAGACACACTCACTCTACAGATCCACCAGCTAATAGAGCTATCTTGGCGAGAAAGGCAAGTCCCACAGGCTTTCAAAGATTCAAGCATCATAACACTGTAAAAGAACAAGGGCGATCGGAACGACTGCAACATCTACAGGGGTATCTCACTTCTGTGTATTGTTGGAAAAGTTTTTGCCAGAATTGTTCTGCGTAAACTTCAAGTCCTAGGAGATCAAGTCTACCCCAAATCACAGTGTGGCTTTCGGCAGAACCGGTCTTCCATTGATATACTATTCTCATTACGACAAATGCAAAAAAATGCCCTGAACAGAATCAACCACTGTTTATTGCCTTTATCGACCTCACAAAGGCATTAGATTTGGTCTGTCGTGAGGGTCTGTTCAAGGCACTAAAAAAGATTGGCTGCCCACTAACTCTTCTGTTCATTGTGGAATCGTTCCACACAGGCATGAGGGGTATAATCAAGTTTGATTGTTCAACTTCTGAATAGTTTGAAATCAAGAGTGGAGTTAAGCAAGGTTGTGTACTAGCTCCCACCCTCTTTTGAATATACTTTTCACTTCTACTGAAATATGCCGTTCGTGATCAGGATGGTGGTATATACATTCACTCACTCTCAGATGGCGGCCTCTACAATGATTGAAGGCCAAGATCAAAATTAGGAGGGTACTGATCAGAGAGTTGCTTTTTGCAGATGATGCTGCAGTTACGACCCACTCTGAGGAAGAATTGCAATGTCTACTATCTGCATTCTCCAATGCTTGTTCTGAAATTGGTTTAACAATTAGCAAAAAGAAAACACAGATTCTGTCACAAGGTGTACATAGGGTACAAACAATCTTTATTGACGACGCCGAACGAGAGATGGTAGACCATTTTACATATCTAGGATCAGTGGTAAATAGCAAATTTTCCCTAGATAAGGAAATCAACATCCGAATTGGTAAGGCAACAATAACAATGAACAGGTTAAGAAAAATAGTCTGGGAGAACAGGCAGCTTACTGCAAAAACAAAAGTCCTTGTCTATCAAGCCTGTGTCCTTAGTACTCTTCTTTATGGCAGTGAAACCTGGACAACTTACTCACACCAAGAGAAACGTTTAAACAGCTTTCGTATGCGGTGTCTGCGAAGAATTCTTGGTATTAAGTGGCAAGACAAAATCACAAATACTGAAGTATTGGAAAGATCAGGTTGTGTGACAGTTTATTCCATGCTCAGTCTTCGTAGACCTAGATGGATAGAACATGTTAGGAGGATGGATGATGGTAGAATATCAAAGGACATTTTTTTTTTGTTAATTACAGAAGGGTAAGAGATCTCAGGGTCGGCCTCTACTACGATACAAAGATGTGTGTAAGCGGGACATGATTGATACAGGCATTGATAATGCACATTTGGAGCAAGTCGCCGCTGAACGTGTTGCATGGAGGGCAAACATCAGAAATGGAATAAAGACAAAGAAGAAAGTTATTGCAGATAAGACACACACCGAGCGTTTGAGATGTAAGATGGTGCATGATGGTGGAAATGACCACGTGTTCACATGCACCCACTGTGAACGGACATTTACAGAGCAAATTGGCCTTATCAGTCACATTCGCTACCACCATAGGTAAAAGTTATTATACCTTTTAAAAGCACAAACTATCGTCTGTCAAGATGGCAAGGTGCCAATGATATATATATATATATATATATATATATATATATATAGTAGTAGTAGTAGTAGTAGTAGTAGTAGTAGTAGTAGTAGTAGTAGTAGTAGTAGTAGTAGTAGTAGTAGTAGTAGTAGTAGTAGTAGTAGTAGGCCTCTTTCAGTCTATAGAGTTGTGCCGCTTGGGAGGTACCTAGCAGCACCGCTGGTGACTGTATAGTCCAATTTGAGAGTGACAATCCCTGTCACAGTTTCCGCATCTGTAAGACGAGGCAAGTCCCGCAGTAAGTGACAGCGTTTTAAGCCTGTGCCGCCTATCCTCAGTTTGTTGGATCAGATTGCGCTCAAAAAGCACCAGTCCGTTTCGTACATCTCTTCTCCAGGAGAATCTGTCTGTTGCAACTCTTTCCCACGTGTCTGAATCTATTCCAAGGGTTTTCATATCTTGTTTACACACATCCCTATATCGCATTTGGGGTCTTCCGGTTGGCCTCTTTCCTGTGGCTAGTTCTCCGTATAGGAGATCTTTGGGAATACGTTCATCCTCCATTCGAGATACGTGGCCCAGCCACCGGAGGCGTCTCTGCTTGAGGAGGGTGTACACTGTGGTAATATCTGCTCTTTCAAGCACCTGTTTGTTTGTTATGTGGTCTTTCCATGTTATACCCAGGATATGTCTCAGACATCTCATGTGGAAGGAATTCAACTTCCTTTCCTGTCTTGAGTACAGGGTCCAGGATTCAGACCCATAGAGTAGTGTACTAACAACACAAGCTTTATATACTTGAGATTTTGTACGCTCTGTTAGTCTATTATTCTCCCAAACTCTTTTAGTTAGCCTGGAAAATGTTGTGGCTGCCTTTCCAATGCGTCTGTCGATGTCTGTCTCTAATGAAAGATTATCTGATATTGTCGACCCCAAATACACAAACTCGTGGACGACCTTCAATTCGTAATTAGAGATTTTGATTTACGGAGGCGCACCAGCATATTGTTCCATCACCTGTGTTTTATTTAGGCTAATGGTGAGCCCAAAGTCTTTGCAGGCGGCTGCAAAACGATCTATGAGCCTTAGGAGATCTTCTGCTGTATGAGTAGTCATTGCTGCATCATCTGCAAAAAGTAGTTCTCTTACGCATCTTGATCTTATTTTGGTCTTTGCCTTGAGTCTTGATGGGATAAAAAGTTTGCCATCAAATCTTGTGTGGAGGTATATGCCTTCAGTGGCAGTCCCAAATGCCTGCCTTAAGAGAACGGCGAAGAAGATACCAAAGAGTGTAGGAGCAAGAACGCAGCCCTGCTTTACTCCTCTGCTGATGCTGAATGACTGGGATGTTGAGCCGTCAAATAAAATGGTCCCCTGCATGTTTTCGTGGAATGATTTCACGAGACTAAGAAGGGTGGGTGGACATCCAACCCTTTCAAGGACCTTAAAAAGGCCGCTTCTGCTCACGAGGTCAAATGCCTTTGTGAGGTCGATGAAGGCAATATATAATGGCTTCCTCTGTTCTCTGCACTTCTCTTGGAGCTGCTGTAGTGAGAAAATCATATCGATGGTGGATCTGTTGAGTCTAAATCCGCACTGCGATTCGGGGTAGATTCTTTCAGCAAGAATGTGTAATCATTTAAGGATTACTCTGGCAAAAATCATGCCTATAATGCTGAGTAGGTAAATGCCGCGACAGTTGTTGTAGTCGCTTCTGTGGCCTTTGTTTTTATAAAGGGTAACGATGTTTGTGTCTTTCATATCTTGTGGTACTGATTTTTCTTTCCAGCAGAGCTGAAATATTGCATACAGTTCTGGGATGATTGTTTCTTAGCTACATTTTAAAATTTCAGGTGTAATACTATCTTTTCCTGATGCCTTGCTGGATTTGAGAATGTCTAGTGCTTCGCTGATTTCTGAGAGGCATGGTTCGTTATCCAGGGCATAAATGGTGGAGTGTTGATCGATGACTTCCAGAGCTTCTTCTCCGACAGTGTTCTCCACTGAGTATAGCTCTGAGTTGTGTTCGCTTGATCTTTTATGATTACCCCCTCTGTTGATCATAAAGGGGCCATCTTATTTTTTGATCGACCGACAGCTTGCTGATGCCCTCGTACATCCCTCTTGTATTTCCAGTGTCTGCACAAGTCTGAATTTGAGCAGAGAGCTGTAGCCAGTACCTGTTCGCACATTTTCTTACCATCTGTTGTACTCTATTTCTGGCCGTTCCCAATGCCTGTAATGTTTTCTCTGAAGGTGATGTTTTATACACTGTGAATGCATGTATCTTTATCTCCAGGGCTGGGAGCATCTCTTCAGAGTGTGCTTCAAACCAGTCGGTTGACTTAATTTGCTTCTTGCCAAATGTTGATAGTGTTGTATTGTAGATGGTGTCGCGAAAATGACTCCATCTCTCGGTGGCAGTTCCGTTTGTGGGGCCAGGTAGAGTATCCGCTAGAGCCTGTATGAATTTGTTGACCTTCTCTTTATTTTGGGTGCCGCTGGTGTCAATACGTGGTCTTCCTTCTGTTCTGCTTCTGTAGATTCTCTGGGGCTTTATCTTCACCTTGCTAGAGACGAGTGAATTGTCGGTGTCGCAGTCAGCACTATGATAGCTGCGAGTCAGCCGTACATTGCGAAGATTGCTGCGTTTAGTGAGCACCAGGTCGAATTGGTGCCAGTTCTTTGATCTGGGGGTGCCTCCATGACACCTTGTGTTGAGATTTCGTGTCAAAGAAAGTGTTAGATACGCTTAGATTATGGTGGCTGCAGAATTCCAAGAGACGGTGTCCATTGTCATTGATCTTTCCAACGCCAAACTGTCCTAGACATGAAGGCAAAGATTTGTGGTCGGAGCCCTGGCATTGAAATCCCCCACGATAAAAAGATGTTGTTTCTTTGGTGTTTTACTGACTTCTTTGCTAAGGTCGTCATAAAACTTGTCTTTAGATTCTGATGCTGCAGTTAGTGTTGGGGCATAAACGCGTATAATACTGATTAGGCCTGCCTCTGTCTGGAGTTGGAGTTTCAGTATTCTTTCAGTGCCATCACTTGGTGGTATGATGGACATAAGCAGCTTGTTTCTGATAGCGAAGCCAACTCCGTGTTCCCTGGTCTCTCTTCACGGCTTGCCATGCCAGTAGAAAGTGAAGTCCTTCTTGATGTTTCCAGATTCTTGGAGTCTAGTATCTTGCAGGGCGACAATGTCTGCTCAGTCTGAGTAGTTCGTTGTTTATCACTGCAGTTTTGTCGGCATCCACAATCTCGTTTAGATCGTCTGAGATGCGAGAGGTCATGGTTCTTACGTTCTATGTTCCCAGCCTTAGGGCCGGTTTTTGTTTTTTTCTTTTTTGTTTTTCTTGTTGCTGGGTGTATAGATTGCGGTCCATGTGTCAGGATTTTCCCCCTAAGCTCCACACACCCCCAGGAGCAGATAACAGCACGTTATTGAATAGGGGATGCCCAGCTTAGGTGGGCGGTAGCTGTCCAGTGAGATACGATGATGTCTACCACTGTCGGAAGCAGCCTCTGACGCCTTGCCCTATGCCAATCGAGCATTAAGACTTTTAACCTGTAAATGATGTTTCCCGTGTTGTGTTATCGCTATACGTGGTGCTGAAGTGACCTCTTCAGGGCACAATCCTGGGGAATGGAAATCGGAGAACCAGCTGTTGCCAAATAGCAAGTTCCCCATCTACACGTCGCCGATGTTGACCAAGGGAAAGACAGTAGCGAATGCAACCTGGCATCGGTGCCGTCGCAGGAGTTGCCAGAACCATGTTGTTTACAACATGGAACTGCCATAGGGACTCCATCTCCGGATTTGTCCTTAGGGTTTACTCCCGAAGCCTTTCCCATATGGGTATACTCGCAAGGCTACATGAAATAAGCAAAATGTAAAATTAGATGTAGCAAAACATGACACCTCACAAATACAAAAAAATGTGAAACTAGATGCAGCAAAACATTAAATACGCAAATCTAAAACTAAATGGAATAAAACAACGGATCAAATGAAGAAAGAAAGCAAAGGTATTATGTTTTTTTTTTTTTTTGCATATCATTTACAGGACTTTGCATTCAACTCCAGAATTTGTCAGCTGCTGTTGATGTCTTGGCAAGTTTTACGTTCAATAGTTTGCCATTGCTTTCTGAACGACCGGCTCACATACCCTCGTAAGTAATTAACAAGACACGATCCGCTGCCGAATCTCGCGCAACTGCGTTTCATACGAGAGTATACGGAATTACGAACAACGTCCTTAACTCCAACGCCAGGGAGACCGGCACATGTAGTATACCTGTACCAGAATATGGAAACTGCACACGTAAATCAAGCAAACATACCTCAGCTGTATCTTTTCTTTAATACCATCAAGACTTAAGTTGTCTTTTACTCAAGCTATTGCCCATTTCGTTGGCTTTCTGTAACCACTACTTCTATGATTTCCAGTGGGTGCTTCTGACTTGTTACTATCAAGACGAAGTCATCAGCATAACATACGATATTTATATTAGTATTATGTCCAGCAACCAGGATCCATGGCATATGTTTTGCAGTCCTCATTATATGATCACTATATATACACACATACATTGGCACCTTGCCGTCTTGACAGACGATAGTTTGTGCTTCAAAAAGGCATAATATCTTTTACCTATGGCGGTAGTGAATGTGACTGATAAGGCCAATTCGCGCTGTAAATGTTCGTCCACAGTGGGTGCATGTGAACATGTGGTCATTTCCACCATCATGCACCATCTTGCGTCTCACACGCTCGGCGTATGACATATCTGCAATAATTTTCTCCTTTGTCTTTATTCCATTTCTGATGTTTGCCCTCCATGCAACAAGTTTAGCGGCGACTTGCTCCCAATGTGCATTATCAATGCCTGTATCAATCATGTTCCCTTTACACACATCTTTGTATCGTAGTAGAGGCGGACCCTGAGGTCTCTTACCCATCTGTAATTCACCAAAATGATGTCCTTTGGTATTCTACCATCATCCATCCTCCTAATTTGTCATATCCATCTAAGTCTACGAAGACTGAGCATGGAATAAACCGTTACACAATCTGATCTTTCCAATACTTCAGTATTTGTGATTTTGTCTTGCCACTTAATACCAAAATTCTTCGCAGACACTGCATATGAAAGCTGTTTAAACGTTTCTCTTGGTGTGAGCAAGTTGTCCAGGTTTCACTGCCATAAAGAAGAGTACTAAGGACACAGGCTTGGTAGACAAGGACTTTTGTTTTGGTAGTAAGCTTTCTGTTCTCCCAGACTCTTTTTCTTAACCTGTTCATTGTTGTTGTTGTTGTTGCTGCCTTACCAATCCGGATGTTAATTTCCTGATCTAGGGATAATTTGCTATTTACCACTGATCCTAGATATGTAAAATGGTCTACCATCTCTAGTTCGGCTTCGTCATTAAAGATTGATGGTACCTGATGTGCACCTTGTGACATAATCTGTGTTTTCTTTTTGCTAATTGTTAAACCAAATTCAGAACAAGCATTGGAGAATGCAGATAGTGGTTATTGTAATTCTTCCTCAGAATGGGTCGTAACTGCAGCATCATCTGCAAAGAGCAACTCTCTGATCAGTACCCTCCAAATTTGGTCTTGGCCTTCAATCTCTGAGTATTGTAGAGGCCGCCATCTGAGCGTGAGTGAATGTATATACCACCATCCTGATCACGACCGGCATATTTCAGTAGAAGTGAAAAGTATATTCAAAAGAGGGTGGGAGCTAGTACACAACCTTGCTTAACTCCACTCTTGATTTCAAACTATTCAGAAGTTGAACAATCAAACTTGATTATACCCCTCATGCCTGTGTGGAACGATTCCACAATGAACAGAAGAGTTAGTGGGCAGCCAATCTTTTTTAGTGCCTTGAACAGACCCTCACGACTGACCAAATCTAATGCCTTTGTGAGGTCGATAAAGGCAATAAACAGTGGTTGATTCTGTTCAGGGCATTTTTTTGCATTTGTCGTAATGAGAATAGTATATCAATGGAAGACCGGTTCTGCCGAAAGCCACACTGTGATTTGGGATAGACTTGATCTCCTAGGACTTGAAGTTTACGCAGAACAATTTTGGCAAAAACTTTTCCAACAATACACAGAAGTGAGAAGTGAGTGGTGGTGGTGGTGGTAGTAGTAGAAGTAGTAGTAGTAGTAGTAGTAGTAGTAGTAGTAGTAGTAGTAGTAGTAGTAGTAATAGTAGTAGTAGTAGTAGTAGTAGTAGTAGTAGTAGTAGCAGCAGCAGCACCAGTTGTAGTAGTAGTAGTAGTAATAGTAGTAGTAGTAGTAGTAGTAGTTGTAGTAGTAGTAGTAGTAGTAGTAGTAGTAGCAGCAGCAGCAGTAGTAGTAGTAGTAGTAGTAGTAGTAGTAGTAGTAGTAGTAGTAGTAGTAGTAGTAGTAGTAGTAGTAGTAGTAGTAGTAGTAGTAGTAGTAGTAGTAGTAGCAGTAGCAGCAGCAGGATTAGTAGTAGTAATTGTAAAAGTGATAGTAGTAGTATGGGTGGTAGTAGTAGTAGTAGTAGTAGTAGTAGTAGTAGTAGTAGTAGTAGTAGTAGTAGT
This sequence comes from Cepaea hortensis, assembly GCA_963921405.1. NCBI lineage: Eukaryota > Metazoa > Mollusca > Gastropoda > Stylommatophora > Helicidae > Cepaea > Cepaea hortensis. The sequence continues at coordinate 24,482,976 of OY992886.1, forward strand.
AGTAGTAGTAGTAGTAGTAGTAGCAGTAGTAGTAGTAGTAGTAGTAATAGTAGTAGTGATAGTAGTAGTAGCATCAGTAGTAGCAGTAGCAGTAGTAGTAGCAGCAGCAGTAGTAGCAGTAGTATTAGTAGTAGTAGTAGTAGTAGTAGCAGTAGTAGTAGTAGTAGTAGTAGTAGTAGTAGTAGTAGTAGTAGTAGTAGTAGTAGTAGTAGTAGTAGTAGTAGTAGTAGTAGTAGTAGTAGTAGTAGTAGAAGTAGAAGAAGAAGAAGAAGAAGAAGTAGTAGTAGTAGTAGTAGTAGTAGTAGTAGTAGTAGTAGAGTAGTAGTAGTAGTAGTAGTAGTAGTAGTAGTAGTAGTAGTAGTAGTAGTAGTAGTAGTAGTAGTAGTTGTTGTAGTAGTAGTGGTAGGTTTAGTAGTGATGGTAGCAGTAGCATCAGTAGTAGTAGTAGCAGTAGCAGTAGTAGTAGCAGCAGCAGTAGTAAAAGAAGTAGTAGTAGCAGCAGCAGCTGTTGTAGTAGTAGTAGTAGTAGTAGTAATAGTAGCAGTAGTAGTAGTAGTGGTAGTAGTAGTAGCAGCAGCAGCATCAGCATCATTCGCTACTGTCTTTCCCTTGGTCAACATCGGCGACGTGTAGATGGGGAACTTGCTATTTGGCAACAGCTGGTTCTCCGATTTCCATTCCCCAGGATTGTGCCCTGAAGAGGTCACTTCAGCACCACGTATAGCGATAACACAACACGGGAAACATCATTTACAGGTTAAAAGTCTTAATGCTCGATTGGCATAGGGCAAGGCGTCAGAGGCTGCTTCCGACAGTGGTAGACATCATCGTATCTCACTGGACAGCTACCGCCCACCTAAGCTGGGCATCCCCCATTCAATAACGTGCTGTTATCTGCTCCTGGGGGTGTGTGGAGCTTAGGGGGAAAATCCTGACACATGGACCGCAATCTATACACCCAGCAACAAGAAAAACAAAAAAGAAAAAAACAAAAACCGGCCCTAAGGCTGGGAACATAGAACGTAAGAACCATGACCTCTCGCATCTCAGACGATCTAAACGAGATTGTGGATGCCGACAAAACTGCAGTGATAAACAACGAACTACTCAGACTGAGCAGACATTGTCGCCCTGCAAGATACTAGACTCCAAGAATCTGGAAACATCAAGAAGGACTTCACTTTCTACTGGCATGGCAAGCCGTGCGGAGAGACCAGGGAACACGGAGTTGGCTTCGCTATCAGAAACAAGCTGCTTATGTCCATCATACCACCAAGTGATGGCACTGAAAGAATACTGAAACTCCAACTCCAGACAGAGGCAGGCCTAATCAGTATTATACGCGTTTATGCCCCAACACTAACTGCAGCATCAGAATCTAAAGACAAGTTTTATGACGACCTTAGCAAAGAAGTCAGTAAAACACCAAAGAAACAACATCTTTTTATCGTGGGGGATTTCAATGCCAGGGCTCCGACCACAAATCTTTGCCTTCATGTCTAGGACAGTTTGGCGTTGGAAAGATCAATGACAATGGACACCGTCTCTTGGAATTCTGCAGCCACCATAATCTAAGCGTATCTAACACTTTCTTTGACACGAAATCTCAACACAAGGTGTCATGGAGGCACCCCCAGATCAAAGAACTGGCACCAATTCGACCTGGTGCTCACTAAACGCAGCAATCTTCGCAATGTACGGCTGACTCGCAGCTATCATAGTGCTGACTGCGACACCGACAATTCACTCGTCTCTAGCAAGGTGAAGATAAAGCCCCAGAGAATCTACAGAAGCAGAACAGAAGGAAGACCACGTATTGACACCAGCGGCACCCAAAATAAAGAGAAGGTCAACAAATTCATACAGGCTCTAGCGGATACTCTACCTGGCCCCACAAACGGAACTGCCACCGAGAGATGGAGTCATTTTCGCGACACCATCTACAATACAACACTATCAACATTTGGCAAGAAGCAAATTAAGTCAACCGACTGGTTTGAAGCACACTCTGAAGAGATGCTCCCAGCCCTGGAGATAAAGATACATGCATTCACAGTGTATAAAACATCACCTTCAGAGAAAACATTACAGGCATTGGGAACGGCCAGAAATAGAGTACAACAGATGGTAAGAAAATGTGCGAACAGGTACTGGCTACAGCTCTCTGCTCAAATTCAGACTTGTGCAGACACTGGAAATACAAGAGGGATGTACGAGGGCATCAGCAAGCTGTCGGTCGATCAAAAAATAAGATGGCCCCTTTATGATCAACAGAGGGGGTAATCATAAAAGATCAAGCGAACACAACTCAGAGCTATACTCAGTGGAGAACACTGTCGGAGAAGAAGCTCTGGAAGTCATCGATCAACACTCCACCATTTATGCCCTGGATAACGAACCATGCCTCTCAGAAATCAGCGAAGCACTAGACATTCTCAAATCCAGCAAGGCATCAGGAAAAGATAGTATTACACCTGAAATTTTAAAATGTAGCTAAGAAACAATCATCCCAGAACTGTATGCAATATTTCAGCTCTGCTGGAAAGAAAAATCAGTACCACAAGATATGAAAGACACAAACATCGTTACCCTTTATAAAAACAAAGGCCACAGAAGCGACTACAACAACTGTCGCGGCATTTACCTACTCAGCATTATAGGCATGATTTTTGCCAGAGTAATCCTTAAATGATTACACATTCTTGCTGAAAGAATCTACCCCGAATCGCAGTGCGGATTTAGACTCAACAGATCCACCATCGATATGATTTTCTCACTACAGCAGCTCCAAGAGAAGTGCAGAGAACAGAGGAAGCCATTATATATTGCCTTCATCGACCTCACAAAGGCATTTGACCTCGTGAGCAGAAGCGGCCTTTTTAAGGTCCTTGAAAGGGTTGGATGTCCACCCACCCTTCTTAGTCTCGTGAAATCATTCCACGAAAACATGCAGGGGACCATTTTATTTGACGGCTCAACATCCCAGTCATTCAGCATCAGCAGAGGAGTAAAGCAGGGCTGCGTTCTTGCTCCTACACTCTTTGGTATCTTCTTCGCCGTTCTCTTAAGGCAGGCATTTGGGACTGCCACTGAAGGCATATACCTCCACACAAGATTTGATGGCAACTTTTTATCCCATCAAGACTCAAGGCAAAGACCAAAATAAGATCAAGATGCGTAAGAGAACTACTTTTTGCAGATGATGCAGCAATGACTACTCATACAGCAGAAGATCTCCTAAGGCTCATAGATCGTTTTGCAGCCGCCTGCAAAGACTTTGGGCTCACCATTAGCCTAAATAAAACACAGGTGATGGAACAATATGCTGGTGCGCCTCCGTAAATCAAAATCTCTAATTACGAATTGAAGGTCGTCCACGAGTTTGTGTATTTGGGGTCGACAATATCAGATAATCTTTCATTAGAGACAGACATCGACAGACGCATTGGAAAGGCAGCCACAACATTTTCCAAGCTAACTAAAAGAGTTTGGGAGAATAATAGACTAACAGAGCGTACAAAATCTCAAGTATATAAAGCTTGTGTTGTTAGTACACTACTCTATGGGTCTGAATCCTGGACCCTGTACTCAAGACAGGAAAGGAAGTTGAATTCCTTCCACATGAGATGTCTGAGACATATCCTGGGTATAACATGGAAAGACCACATAACAAACAAACAGGTGCTTGAAAGAGCAGATATTACCACAGTGTACACCCTCCTCAAGCAGAGACGCCTCCGGTGGCTGGGCCACGTATCTCGAATGGAGGATGAACGTATTCCCAAAGATCTCCTATACGGAGAACTAGCCACAGGAAAGAGGCCAACCGGAAGACCCCAAATGCGATATAGGGATGTGTGTAAACAAGATATGAAAACCCTTGGAATAGATTCAGACACGTGGGAAAGAGTTGCAACAGACAGATTCTCCTGGAGAAGAGATGTACGAAACGGACTGGTGCTTTTTGAGCGCAATCTGATCCAACAAACTGAGGATAGGCGGCACAGGCTTAAAACGCTGTCACTTACTGCGGGACTTGCCTCGTCTTACAGATGCGGAAACTGTGACAGGGATTGTCACTCTCAAATTGGACTATACAGTCACCAGCGGTGCTGCTAGGTACCTCCCAAGCGGCACAACTCTATAGACTGAAAGAGGCCTACTACTACTACTACTACTACTACTACTACTACTACTACTACTACTACTACTACTACTACTACTACTACTACTACTACTACTACTACTACTACTACTACTACTACTACTACTACTACTACTACTACTACTACTACTATATATATGTATATATATATATATATATACATATATATATATATATATATATATATATATATATATATATATATATATCATTGGCACCTTGCCATCT
>OY992886.1:24502368-24534868 GCA_963921405.1 Cepaea hortensis
TCCTTTTGGACCCAGTATAACAGCGAAGTGTTTTGCTAGCTCATCTAGAGCCACCCTCGAGATTGTATAAATTGTTTTATATGGATCTACTCCGTATGTGACAACAGAAGAGATAATGATAATATTGCCTTTGCTCTTCTCCAGATGTGGTACCGATTGTTGTGTCAGGAAAAACGCAGACTTTAAATAAGTGTCCAATATAGCGTCATAAGTTTCTTCTGTTGCGTTTAACAGAGATTGTCTGGAGCTTGTAACGGCAGCGTTTGACACTGGAATGTCCAATTGTCCAAACTTCTCAATAGTCTATTCAATGATCTGTCTACGAACTGTCTCCTTAGACAGTCAGGAATCTGTTCCGGTCTCCATGACTGATGTCCACGACCATGTCAAGCACAGAGCTCAGTCTTTTGGCATCACGTCCACAAAGCGTGATTCTCGCACCCAGAGAGGCAAATTTGATGCTTATGGCTTCCCCAATTCCGGAACTTGCACCGGTGACAACGGCAACCTTGGATTCCATTGGCGAGGGTACAGTTACGCTAACTTCTAGTTGTTGGATAGAGAGATCTGAAATGTGACCTGCCAGTGACAAGAAGACATGATTATTACTTGAGTACAATGGAGGTCCGGACACTTGTGATTGACAGATGTGCGCGCCCTCATGGTCCGGGCTCGTACAAGGCCCTCACCTGTGGGACATGGCTGAACGTCTCTAAGCCGTGTCCCTTGGGTGTCAGGGTCTGGCCATAACTCGCCACCGGCTCGTAGTGGTGAGGTCTCGGTGGATTGACGCTGAGCCGCCAGCGTCTGCAGCCTACCTTGTGCCAGACGTATTGGTTACCCATTCCTCTGGAATACACAAGACTAGGCCGAGGGAGGGGTCATGTCGCTTGGGCATCACATGATCTCTGAAGCTCTGCCCAGACATTGTGATGGAATATTGGCCATATTCCACTCACATACTTTAGTCTGTCAAGACTGCAAGGTGTCTACTACTACTACAATGGACTACACATCTTATTTACACACTAAACATTTAGACCTATATAATTTTTAATTGTAAAGATTTAGTAGCATTAGAAATACCATTAGCAAATTAGATATCTGTGTGTACTCAGTACTTTTTTGTTAGCGAAGTGGTTAGAGAACTGCTCTGACAATTTCATAGGCATGGCTGTAAGCCTGCTAAGTTAGGACAAGATTGGTCACTGATCTCTCTTATGCAATCAGGCCTACACAATTTGATGGCCCTATTACAATAAAGAGACATAGCGGGAACCTGCATCGAACAATTTGTTTTAACCTTTTAGAGTTATTGGGAATATGTTCTTAACCCAATATTTATAAAGTCCGATTAATATAACTTCGGCCGCCTTTACTTCCAACAATATTTCCTGGTACTAATTTTACTAGGGTTGTAAAAGATTGACCTGAGAGCTTTGGTCATAACTAGATAAAATGGGGATGTGAAAACATAACCGGGCTGGCAGGAAAGCGTGCTAGCAGCTGCTCAACCATGGCGCCTGTATTTGTTAATTACGATATATATATATATATATATATATATATATATATATATATATATATATATATATATATATATATATATATATATATATAAAGGTGGCTATACTGTTGTTGACTTGGCTATAATGTTGACTGCTTAATTGTTTAAGTGGTTCCTTTATTGATTGTGTGATTACTTGATTAATTGATGACTACTTAATTGATTGATTGGCCAGAATCGACGTCAAGGCACTTAAAGTACACCCTCCAATTCTCTGTAATTGCAAGACGATGACAGGCTGGTCCTGTCACCGCCTCACCTTTAGAGACATTATTTAGAGGGCTACAACTCCAGCCCAAGGGATAGAACAGAGTCACACAGAGCCCGAGTAATCTAGAGCCTTCTAGAAGGACTGGTCATTGAGTCCAGGGTTCCGTGGACACTGATGTGGCCCGCCTATTGCGGGGTCCACGAGGAACTCGGACAGAGTTACCACTTGGACAGGCATATTATAACATCTACGACACATATACTAATAACACATGAATGCAATCGGAAACTGGCAGGAGCTATCTCCTGAACAATCATAACATCTGATGGGAGATGCCTTGAAGAGATTAGAACAAGAATTTCCATGGCGAAGGTAGCCTTTTGCAAGTTTAGTTACCTAGATACGAGCAAGACGATGACAGGCTTTTTGGGGGCTAGTTTTCCGGTTTTGGCATAAAATCTATTGTGAAATAACTATTAATTGCCATGTAAAATCACTAAATTGATTTATGTACCATAAATGGTTAACTTTACAAGTTAAAACATTAGTAGCTATCTAGCAATAAAATAGAATTAATCTGAGTCCCTCAGCAGTGTCTCAGCAGTGCCTAAGCAGTGTGTCTCATTATTGTGATTTGTAAACTATTTTTGACATGACTGTGACATTTTTTGACTGTTACTAATGTTTTCTCACTCTACGAGCAGATTGTTCCGCGAATAGTGGCGCGTGCAACCTATGTCACTTTTACAACAGTGGCGAGATTACAAGACAGGCTTTCTGGGACAACATCGGCGAGTTCTCAGATTGAAAGCTAAGTTTCATGTCATACCCATTGTAACTCTAAGCTGTACTTCTCATCTTTCATCAATGTATTATGTTGCTTCATATTGATTTGTTGGCATATTCATGACCTTGTCACCAATATAACCTTGCATTTTGATTTACACATTAATAATTAAGGGAGTTAACCAAATTTTCGACTACACAATATTTTTTCTAAGGGATTTAACTTTATAAATATTACAAACAAGTAAAACACAAAATGTCTACCTTAGATAAATGCATTGAGCAAGGAATAATGCTAGGTTATAAAGAAGAGAAATTGTCAGAATGGGCACAGAAAACGCACGCAGAAAACATTGCCCGTGAAGAAAGAGAGATAGAACGAGAGGAAAAGAAATTGCAAATGGAGGCAGAAGAAAAGAAAATGCAAATGCAAATTGAAGAAAAAAAAATGCAATTGCAGGCTCAGGAAAAACAGCTGGAACTTGAGGCGGCGTCCAAACAGGCCCAATTGAATGCCGAAACACAAATACAATTAAAACAGATGGAGCTTGAGTCCAACACAGAAATATCGATAAATAAGCTAAGAAGCAAAGAGGAAGAACAAAAATATAATAAGTATAAAGGCCTCGTGAAGGCGTTCTGCTCAGGAGATTCCATCAGCGCCTACTTAGAAAATTTTGAGGGTCTCATGGCCTACCATAAGATCATTAAATCAGATTGGGCATTTATTCTAATGAGAAACTTAGCTCTTGAACCACTAAAAGTAATAGAGACAGTACCACAGGAAATGCGAAAAGACTATGATTACTTAAAACAACGCATTCTCCAACATTTTTCTTTAGATACTGCAGGTTACCAACAACAATTTGCCAAATTATCACCACAACCAAACCAAACCTTTATAGATTATGTCAGTACAGTCCAAGACGTATGCACAAAATGGATCAACTCGGCTAAACCCAACAATAGCCATGACAAACTTAAAGAGCTTATTATTATAGACAAAATAGTTAGCACCATCCCCACACCTTTTGCCAAGTTCTTAAAACAAATGGATTGCAAAAGTATTCAGGAAATAGAGGCAAAGGGGAATGCATTTTTCACAGCAAATAGGGATATTTTTCAGCTGAACATAAGTCACAACGATACAGCAGCTGCAGTAGTGAACACCAAATACTCCAAACAAACAGAGAGTAAATTCAAACCTCGCTCCAATGTCAGTAAACTTGTTAAATGCCAGTATTGCGGTTTGAATCACGACAGTTGCTCTATGTGCGACAAATCGCCGAACTACCCTCACCACCTCAAGATGATGGTGGAGAAACAGAAGACCAAGCGCAATGCTTACCAGAGAGCGGTCAAATGTTTTTTTTGCCGCAGTTTTGGCCACTATAGTCGCTTTTGTGATGGCCGAAAGTTATTGAAACAAGCCAATGCCGCACTAGTGGAAACGTCGTCAGACGAAGAGATTGAATCACTGAATGATTGTGATAATCAACACGACAATGAAAGCGAGCTTGGAAATGCTGTACAAATTATTGACACCATTACAGACAGTAAGTGTAACACCTGTACGAAGTTCCAACCTGACACAACATTACTATGTGGCCACACTATCCCTATTTCAAATGAAACAGCCAACGCTGCTTTGTCATCTACAGGCAAGCTAGTTTTTTCTACAGGGTTTGTAAACAACAAAAAGTGCACATTAATTCGTGATTCCGGCGCAACGCTCTGTGGGATAAAGAAAACATTAATAGACACTAAAGACTACACAGACAAACATGTGACTTGTCGCACATTCTCAGGTACTATAGAGAAATACCCCCTTGCTCTGGTCGAAATTCGAACACCGTTCATATCAGGACAAGTATTGTGCGCAATCCTTGAAAATCCAGTCGCTGATATTATACTTGGGAATTTGCCCAACATACGAGCATGCTCTGAGAAGGAAATCAGAGAGTGGGAGCATAAAAACGGTATTCCCCCCACAAACAGCGATGCTATAGAGAAACACCATTCATGATTGTCTCAATCTGCCAAAAGACCAAGGGAGACAACCACTGAGGTAATTCAGAAAGAATTCACCGAGGTGTACAATGCAGGGGCGGTCGAATCTGTGAGCGATACGACCAAATTAAAACCTCGAATTGAGGATGCTACGGATGTACCAAGTACCAAGCCTGTAAATGTGCAACAAAACACACAACACACAAATGCAATAACACGACAGACAACCCATAAAACCAACACTGACCAACTACAGGAATCATTAGAAATAATAGCGCCAAACTCAACTAACATCAATTTTGGAAATGAACAGAAAAATGACCCTACACTTGCACCATACTTTAAGTTAGTAGGACTTAAACCAAAATTAACAAAGAACGCATCGTGGACATTTAGGCTACAGAACAACATCTTAACTAGATTTTACACAACAAAGCAGACCACGATACAGCAAGTACTGTTACCACAAGTACATCGAGACAAAGTTCTAAAAATAGCTCATGACTCCCCTTTTGGAGGTCATATGAGATACGAAATGACCAGGGCTATTGTCATGACCCAGTTTTATTGGCCAAAGTTCGACCAAGACATTAAAACCTTTTGTACATCTTGTGTTATATGTCAGAAACTGGTCAACAAGGGGAATAACCCTACTGCATTCTCTTTAAATAGAAACTTGAAATTATCCCATGTAAATATGTTGAAACCATACTATGCTAGACAGGACAATGAGACAAATGAACTGACTCAACGAACTGGTGACGGAGACGAAACGACAATTTCCCAACGAAATGACACCTCGACAAACGAAGCATCGTTATCGACACACTCTTACGACGACGAAAACGACGAAGACATATGTACATTACCGACAATCTGTGATATCGACAGCGACGACAAATTTGACGACATATTGACAACGATTGATCTCAACGACGACGACAATGACATTGAAGACAATGTACAAACAGTAGCATCTGTGATAAATCAGACAGACGTGGACAACACTGAAATCCCTGTACCAATCATGACTGACGACGGAAGTATAAATGACATACATATCTCTGACACTTTGACACAACAACAGCGACAAGACATTTTGACTATCCTTGACGAGTATAAATCTATCTTTTCTAACAAACCTGGACGCACTGATAAAATAACACATTCAATTGTGCTGAAAGATCTGAGACCAGTCAAATGTAGACCATATTCTATTCCTCTCCATTACAGATCTAATTTAGATAAAGAAATTTTAGATTTAGAGAAGAATGGCATTATTCAAAAATCGATGTCTCAATATTCTTCACCGATTGTTCTGGTGAAAAAGAAGGACCAGACAATCCGCTTGTGCATCGACTATAGAGTATTAAATACAAGAACAACCACGGATGCAGAGCCAATGAACAGCTGTGAAGATCTTATCTTAAATATGGCTCAATCATCCTTATTTTCCAAGACCGATTTAGCGAAAGGATATTGGCAAGTTCCACTACACCCTTCTTGTAGACATATAACAGCATTCGCAACACCTCTCGGTTTGTACGAATGGCTATATCTTCCGTTTGGTCTCAAGAACGCACCGGCCACATTTGTGAGACTAACAAGATTGTTATTACACGGAATTAAAAATGTAGTAGCCTATATTGATGATATATGCGTCCATTCTTCTGATATGACTTCTCACCTACTTACCCTCAAACAAGTCTTCAACCAAATCTCTCTTTTTGGACTTACTATCAAACCTTCCAAGGTTGAAATAGGTTATACACAAATAGACTTCCTTGGTCACAGAATTTCTGAAGGCAAATTGTTGACAGATGATAAAATTGTTTCTAAGATCCTTAATCTAGAAGTGCCTACCACCAAGAAACAGATTAGAAGTTTACTTGGCCTTATTAACTATTATTCTAAATTCATTCCACATTGGGCAGAACTCACCTCAGTCTTTTCCGATATGTTAACTAAAAATCATCCATCAAAAATTTGTAAAAGTACCAGCTTAGATGATGCAATGTGTAGATTGAAACATATTTTTTCTAATCCACCAGTCTTACGATTACCCAACATAAATTTACCCTTTATTTTGACCACAGATGCGAGCGCTATCGCAATAGGAGGATGTTTAATGCAGGAAATGGATGGAGTGAGACACCCGATTCTCTACGTGAGCCGCAAACTAAAGAAGGCAGAGACACGTTATGCCATAGTGGAATTGGAGGCTTTAAGCTTATTGTTTTGTATATTGAGATTATCTAAGTTCCTCTTAGGTAGTCACTTTGTGGTCCTCACGGACAGTTCGCCATTATTGGTCCTTAACCATGGGTCGCCTAAAAACCATCGACTACAAAGATGGTGTCTTCTACTTCAAGATTTCGACTTCGAAATCCGCCATTATTGGTCCTTAACCATGGGTCGCCTAAAAACCATCGATTACAAAGATGGTGTCTTCTACTTCAAGATTTCGACTTCGAAATCCGCCATATTAAATGTACCGACAACATTATGGCTGACCTATTATCACGGCAGATAAATGCGCCAGTAGAATGACTCTTATCACATCGACCATTAGCCATACTTTAAACTGTGATACTTTTAGTCGGTTGCATATAACAGTGTAACTCTACACCTGCTAGAGTACTCTCAGTCATTAAGTTAATTACGACACCCACTAACATGATACTTGAAGAGCTATACATTAAGAACTATACTCTAAGAGCTATACTATCAAGTGCCCAAGCTCTAGACCGATTCCAGCAAGAAACGTTAACTGTGCGTCAACCAATAAGATCAACCAGTGAACTAACTCCGAATTCTGTAAGAACACGTTATATGGGACATTGAGAACATTCCATACTTGCTGTTACTACGAAACTTTACAAACAGCCGAAACAGAACGACATCGACTACAACACTCAAGAGACAGCCATACTAACTTTAACATTCATGGCATAACACGCTAACAACAGGAGGACAACGCGCACATCATCGTTGGATTTAATTATTTAATTAGTTAATTACTAAATATGTATTATATTTGCATTAATGATGTATATAAAATGTGTTAACCTGTAATTTGTACATATTCTAAGTTAATATTACAGGCGGTGCTATTCATAGGCTAAAGAACCGTCCTATACAATTGTCTCTGTGTAAATTATAACCCATTTTTGATTCATCGTACAAGAAGTACGTATTTTCTTAAAGGGCAAATATCGCCTAGCCCATTTTTTTTCTAAGGGCAATAACACTTACCTCAACTTTAATTATATATTTTAACCAAATACTATTTCGAATGAAAGGTGAGTGAATGACTGTGTGAATGGATTAAATGAGAGAACGATACACTTGGCGGACAAATGGTACGCAAAACGTATTTATTTTAATTTGTCTGCGTCTTTCATGTAAAATTGCATGACTTGTCTAAATTGTGAATACATGTTTAGTAGTTAGTTTAATATACTTAGCATAGTAGTTAGATTAATATACTTAGTTTAGCAGTTAGGATACATCTAAGCACCACTACTTGGAATGCCTGATCATGTATTTCATGATTGAGGTTATCCCAACTCGTGACGCTTGGACATAAGCCACACATTCAGCATACACTTTACACAAAACTTAAAACTCAACACTATCAATTTAAATTACATTCACTTTATTAGAAACAGCAACTTAGTAGTCAACACACTAACAAGCCAACAGGAACACATGTAGTCTGAGGGGGATAAAATAACAAGGTAACTACATATTTAGCATTATACAACATACGAGAGTAAAAGTGTATTGAAATGCACACACAAATCAAGATTTGAAAGTGTACTTAATTAGCCAGGACTTCGGTCTTGTTAACTCTCTTTAATACAGAGGTTAATTGTCTGGGTACCAGTTGGGTACTATTGAGAAGGGCGGGTTGTAAATACAACTACTGAAACGTCACGTAACTTCGGTCTGATAAGCATTATTAAGGACACAGGAGACAGAGTGATCTCTTTACCAAATCAGAGAAGTGGTGTATGGGAGAATACATGAGTTTTAGTGCCAGTATGTAGGTTACCAGGTTACTGTCCACCAAACTACAAACACCAACTTTATGTGATTCGGTGACAGAATTAGAACATATCTAATTACCCTATAACAAAACGTCATCAGGGGAGAAGGGGGAATCCTGTCACCGCCTCACCTTTAGAGACATTATTTAGAGGGCTACAACTCCAGCCCAAGGGATAGAACAGAGTCACTCAGAGCCCGAGTAATCTAGAGCCTTCTAGAAGGACTGGTCATTGAGTCCAGGGTTCCGTGGACACTGATGTGGCCCGCCTATTGCGGGGTCCACGAGGAACTCTGACAGAGTTACCACCCGTGTCGGATTGGAACACGTGTGGACCGGCAGAGGACAGACGGACTTGAGAGAGGCAACAGGGCCTGCCTTTGAGGGACTCTATAGATATCAATAGATATATAGACATAGGCTAGATAGTTTGCTAGACTGTTGAATGATACTTATGTGTTTGATGTTCACTATTTGTGATATGTAATATAGCGCGGGTCTGTTTACCCACTGCGCCAACGCATACTGTATATGTAAATACAATAAATATTCGATCTCATAGCGAACAGATTTATTGTTGCCTGTATGAACCCAAGTTTAGTTACCTAGATACGAGCAAGACGATGACAGTCTCCAATAGTAAATATCAGAGTGTAGAAACGCCGATTGTCCACTGAAGCCTACCTAATATAGTTATCTTCATTATTTAAATTTCCTTCCTGATGTTTTCTAACTTTTCATTCTGAATAAGTGTTTTGACATTCCATGCGCCAACATTTAATCTGTTGTTAACATTTAATTTGTACATAGTTGCATGATGACGATCGGGTACCACCTGTAGCTCATGCATCCAACCAGTCGAAGTGATTCCACTCATATCCCCTAAATAACATCGTTAATCTTTTTCCGTGTTGTTTTGAAGCATGATTATCTTTGGATCGTATAGCGATGACACGCCTTCCGCCATATAAAGAAGGGCACCAGACAGGGTTGTGCAAGATCTCATGATTGATTCTCATTGTGCAGTGGACATATAATGAGATCTGCAGAAAATATGCCAAGGATCCTGGTTGGTGGACATGATATAAATAACTTATGTAATGATGATGACATGATCTTGATATCAACAAGTCAGAAGGACCTACAGGAAATGATAGAAACAGTGGTTATAGAAAGCGAAAACAAAATGGGCCATAGCTTGAATAAAAGAACACCGAAGTCATTGCGGTATGAAAGAAACAGATTGTGCCTAATAGTACAATTAAAGTAAATGCCGTTATTTTGGTGTAATTGCAGTAATTCAGATATTTAAGCAAATTGGTAACATTAGATGAATATGCATCACAGAGATAAAGAACAGAAGAGGACAAGCAAAATCTGCTTACTATCAAATGAAAAACATTTTATGTAACAGTCCTTGTCATTAGAAGTTTCAAAAAGAGTTCTTGCATCTTGCATAGATCCAGATTTAACATACGGCAATGAATACTGGACAGTAAGTAAAGAGTCAAAAACATCCCCAGACACCTTGAAGATGTGGCTTTATAGAAGAATGCTGACAATTTATTGGACAGCCAGCATGTGCAATCTGGACATTTTGAGGTAGGCTAGATCGTAATAGACAACTTATAACAAACATCAGAAAGAGGCAGTCATCATTTTGTGGCTACATTATGAGAAGACAAAAACTGGAACATGCTGTGACAACCGGAAACAAAATTGTGGAAAATTCTTCACAGTCTTGTGTAATTGCAGGAAAACGAGTCAAAACATGAACTGATTCAAGCCGTAGGAGATCGCAATTTGTGGAGAGGCATGATCGACCAGGCCAGCCGACAAGGTTTGTGATAATGTTTTCAATAACAATTGACATACAGTTTAAGAAAACACCTACCTGAGACTAGGTATAGCTTCTGTAATGGTAAGTGCATGAACAACACACTGACCACTTCGGTAAATACATCGACATGTCTATCCGCCACTTGTAATCAATTAAGTAACAGGTCTAGCTAGTAAAACGACGATTAACTGAATTCATTTCAGCTGTATGGTGTTATTATCATATAGCAGGTTAAGTAAATCAGTTATTGATAGTTGTTTATACACGTCCAAAGTGGACTTGGAATGAGTTGGTTGACGATCTATACTTTAAAGGGCATAGAGAACATAAGAAGAAGAAGTTACTGCCATCAAGTGGGGATCATGTGTGGAACCTTCTGGGGCTTGGCCTATTTAAATGTCTGTAGTTAAACGATTGTGTTCTAGGGAACATTCGATAAGTTTCTTTTATGACTAATTTATAATTCCTATAAATAGAAGCGACCCAGAGTAAAATGCGCACCAAGAAATGTCTTGGGAAGTAAAGGTGAATAATGTGATACTGATTATATCACCCTCCGAGTGCAGGTTGGTGTAAAAAAAAGTGGGTCTAGCACCGTATGCTCAGTGAGCCTTAAGGTGTGAATACGGGTCCTTTGCTTACCTACTATAAATAGAGTGTCTGTATCCACACAATCTAAGCAATGCCTAGCTACCGGGTTCGAAATCAGACGCAGGCGATTTGTAATCAGACCATATAGCGTCCATTTTCACAATCATATATATATATATATATATATAGTAAGAACTAAATCATTGTAAACGCATAACCCACAAATAATATGTTGCACGATTTATTGCCTAGGATATTTCACTGCATCCCGCCATTTGCATACTGAAGAGTTATATATCATATGATGTAAACAAATGAACAATCATCATCAAGTGAAGTGCCGACTGGCGTAGGCGTTCATGACTCTCCACAGATATCTGTCTTTGGTTTTCTGGATCAATGAACAATATGTGTTATAAATAAATATAGGCACCACTTTTATGTTAATATTGCTAATGTGTTGCGAATATTTATCCTCACTAGCCTCCCCATGTATTCTTTGACCTAGTCAAGAAAATATCTGGACCCTTATAAGAGAAGAACAAGCATATATAGATGTTCATAAAATGAATATGCATAGTGTGTCCTAGGGTAATTACCTTTTGCTTATTCTGGATACTCTCCAATCTGCGCTGCTACCACTCACTTACTTTTGACCCCCCACCTGTCCTATCTAGCGGGAGATGTGTGTATGGGTTGGGAGATGTGTGTGTGTGTGGGAGGGGGGTGTGGGTGTTGGTGGGGGATATGTGGTTAAGGGATGTGTGATATGGGGATGGGAGACTGGAGGGGGGTGGATGTGTGTGTGTGTGTGTGTGTGGGGGGGGGGGTTTGGGATGTGTGTGTGGGTTGGGGGAAATTGTGTGACTGGGGATGTGAGCAAGTGGGGGTATTGTGGGTGGGCGCGGGTTTTGTGTGTGGGTATGTGCGGGATATGTATGAGTGGGGGATGTTTGGTTGGGGATGTGTGTTTGACTGAGCGGTTGGGGGTGTGTGGGTGGGTGTTGGAGGATATGAGGGTGGGTGAGTTTTGGTGGGTGGAGGATGTATGTGGGGGTGGGGAGATGTGTGTAGGTGGGGGATATGAGGGTGGGTGATGGGTGAGTGGGTGCATGTATGTGTGCCTGGGGTGTTTGGGTGGGTGGGGGATGTGTGTGTGTGGAGGAATGTGTGGTGAATGGAAACTTTGTGTGTGTGTGAGTGGAGAGATGTGTTTAGGTGAGGGTGTGTGTGGGTGGGGGATGGGTTGATGGGTGGGGACATGTATGTGTGCCTGGGGTGTGTGTATGGTTGGGTGGGGGATGTGTGGGTGGATGGGTGGGTGGGTGGGTGGTGTGGTGTGGCTCATAACATGGTAATATGCACTGTTTATGTTTACAACATTATTTCGACAATGTTATTTTCCTATGTAAATGTATTATGCACTATTGATGAAAGAAAGATGAATGATTGCAAGGGCCGAGTGTAAGACGGGCCTGCGTGCCCAATTTGTTACCCTTTGAAAATAAAGTCCGTTCCTTCCTTTGTAGTTTGTGTATTGTCGGAGCAGTGTAATTCCCATATACGACTGGTGACTACACAAGTGCAAAAGCCGACCGAATTTTATATCTGCGGTTTCCATTTTTGGTACAACTAGGGTATGTTTGATTGTTGTATGTCTGTAGTGGCCAATCGGGGAGCGGCTGGTCGAGTGGCTAGAATGTCGGGCTCTCATTCGGGAGACGCGGGTTCGAATCCTCGGTAAGGTGTGGAGTTTTTTCTGTCCGGTGCAAAAAGAGAAAACTCTAACCTCCACAGTTCGCGGCGATTGCACTAGCCATGCGGCCTTAAATCCTCAGACTCAAGACACCCTATCCTTTACTGTTTGGTAGATATAGTTTCACATTTTGCTTATTTCATGTGTGAGGTTTCATTGTTTTTGGTACATCTAGATTCACAATTTACTTATTTCATGTGTGATCTTTCATTGTTTTTGGTACAACTTGTATCACATTTTGCTTACTTCATGAGTTGGTTTCTTTGTTTGTGGTATTTCTAGCTTGACATTTTGCTTATTTTATGTGTGAGGTTTCATTGGTTTGGTGCAACTATAGTATGTTTATGAGGTGCGATGGCATAGTGGTTATTGCTTTCACCTGGCAAGAGTGTCCCGCGTTCAGTCTCAGCCGATGTGGGAGTATATTTTCTACCAGGGCTATGGGGTCGGCCCTGTCTTATACAGATTAGTATAAGGCAATATGCAGAGTATTGTTTTGGGATATTGTGACATTATGCTGTCTCAGTCAGCCACTCCTACATTTTAAAATATAATACAATTGCAGTCCATCTGCGTTCGTATTGACAACAGCTAGGATAGAAATCGCCTTCACTGGTTAAAAAAACAAAAACAAGACCTGTTGAACATCTGCTGGGTTGAAGCAAACGATCTGGCGAAATTGTGGCCGGAAGCCAATCAAGTAGTTTGTTTGTGCAAAGTCTGTCACGTAGGCAACATCTGCCAGCCACCTGCGGGATGATGAAATAGTTCGCGTCAGACAAACACCCAGCTAGGATTATTCTGATTGGTGTAGAGAGAGGAATTAACATAAGCTCATTTAAATTCGGCAAATTAGATCAGTTGATGCAAGCTGCATCCAGATTACTGACTGTGCATTCGACAAAACGAAGATCTTGGAGAGGGATGTGTTTCATGTTGGGATATAATGTGTCCTTTATTGGCTGAGGTTCGTGTACTTTATTAATGAAATATTTATATAAATGGACGATATTATAAGAGAGATCTGAACCTTAGTCAGAGATCTCATTCTGTGTTATTGTAATGGTATTCCCTTGGGGTGAGGGGAGGATACTATCACACCTTAATAACGGGATAGAGGCACTCTGGGAATACAATCAATCTCAGTCTACAGACCCCACAATCCCGTAGATTACTGTCTCTCTCATTATCAACCGCTGGACTATACCTCTTTTACCTCGCCTCCAGAACAGGTGGCACCACTCTGGTCTCTACACATACTGACTAGATGGTATAATGTACAAGATGAATGACAACAATGAAAATTCCATGTGAGAATCCTGGCAGCCGCCAGGCAATAGAAGATATGGCAATCTGGATTAGTCTCAGGCCGTCTCACTCATCACTGTACACTGTGTACGATACCACAAGGTTAAAGAGGTCACTCATCTGCACACGTGGCGTAGACTGTCTCTGCCGAGGTGTAGACTCCACTGGACTGACTAACACGTCGATGTGGTGACTCCGAGTTGAGTTGGCACGGGATGAGTTCGAACTAACATCCCTGGGGCAGTTCTGACGACCTGTCACTCAAGATTCACTGATAAGGCCAGTGTTAAACAACGGTCCTAGGCAGCCACCATATAACAATGTCAAAGTTCTTGAAATAGATAGTGGTCTCTAATAGGATCAAGATGGGTATAACTGCGCCTACAAGCACTGAAAGTTGGCACACGTCAATTGGACTCTTTCTCTCAAAGTCAATACTGGGAGCGGGTGACCCTTTAATGAATGTCACTAAGGTTCATAGTACGAAATAGTAGACTGTTCCCGGAACATCAGGCCATCCTGAAGTAAAGGGTAATGTAGTTCTTCTCTACTCGTTGGGCCAGTGGGTCACAATGTCAACATGATCACAGACACGAGAACACTATACTCCCCCGTGAGCAGCCATCATAATACTTGGTGGACTGACTGAAGCTCATTTAACAGTTGAGACGGAGATTGGCCTGTGGTGTAGTGACTACGCGGCCCGGGTGTGGTGTAGAAGCATCACTTCACGTCACGTAGGTAAGCCAGCCATTTTGCCGCCTTCACCAAGTCATCTTCCTCTGGTCCCGTCACTTAAGTCTCTCAGAAGGTAAAACCTGCCAAAGACAACACCAGGTGTGAATATCGTGACCCAGACTTACCACCAGGGGTTACACGTTACCTATGTGTATTCAGAATAGGCCGGTGTCGCCCTGACCCGGCCGGCAGCCTCCCAGACCAGGATCCACTGCCGAAGATGAACTAGGTCTGGGTCCTAACAAGTGCTGGCTGAACTGTCCTCCTTCTCGAACCAGTCTAGGGTAGGGCTGTGTATCTGGTCAGGGTGTCTGCGAACTCATTCCGTCCTGAAACGACTTCTAATGACATAATACACCAGGTTAGTAGGTTAAAAATACCTAGAGACATAATGGCCCTGAAGGAGGGCCGGTGGCAACCCAATTCTCCTCCCTCGGAGGTAGCCCCCTCTCCCTGGTTCTCTTTTATGATTACCCACTATACACTAGGTTTCCCGGAGCTCGAGATTCGATCCAGGAAATTAATAGATTTTACAGGGAAATCCCCCTGTAGCGGACGGCCACATCCCGTTCCCTCCTCCCCTAGTTAGGATCATAGCATTTGGAACGGTGTTCAGCTGGCTGTGACCAGCTCTGTCGCATCCCCCCAGTTTCCCAGTGTCAACCTCTCCGGAACCAACTGTATATTAAGATGGTGTTCCGTGTAACACTATTGAGCTTGTCCTAATTTTTCCCTAACTACTTGTAGCGGCAATAACACGCGTTCACCCACTTGGATAATTGTAACGTACAAAACAGGCCTACACTCCATCGTGTTCAACTAGCCTGCAGTGTTGAGTTAAAACACAAGCCCACATGTTCACCCCTGACTGACCTTTGTGCGCCGGGCGGGTCATGCGATCGAACAGCTTCTGGTCAACGTGGTATCGACACATTATTTATCTAAATATGTTTAACGTACCTTAAGACAAACTGTGCTTTCAGAATTGAGGAGCTCCCGTCCCAACACTGGACGTTATGTCAGTTTTCTTCAACAAACAGCAAGACAACGGCATCCTCTTTCCTTTTTACGAATTAACACAGTCGTCCAACCACAACTTCTCTCTAGTAAGGCCGGGATCTCAACTGAGCAAGTCTTTGTTCTTAGAAGGTTATTGTGCATGCGTTACCGGACCCGGTTGGGTTGAGCTTTACTCACCCGAACCGTCTAGAAGTCAAGGGCCACCAATCGCCCTTGCGTGGGGTACATTATTACCTCGGTTGTTTCCCTTAGACTTGGTCGGCTGTTCTAGACTGAAGGAACAGGGGAACTTGACTTTTGGGAAGCTTATGGGAACTCGGGAACTGGACTTTTGGGAGTTTTACCATGTGAATTCTCAGCAGTTCCATGACAGTTATAAGAGAAGTAGAGATTTAAATCTAGAACAATACCCAGATAATATAAGTGATTCTTTTTCTAACTTGGAGAATATCGAATGAATATATTACTATGTTGGGAGTGTGACAAGACCGCCGGGGCTTGGTCTGGTTTGCCACGATAGATACTATCCCCTGCCTTTGCTCCAACCACCTCAATAGCACTCCACATCTACCAGGCCCCACACAAGCCGGGACAGCTTAACCTTCCCTCCCTCACCTAGGGTTCCAAACCCCAAGGGGGCTCGGACCAGACACCAGTCATATCACTGCACAAAGTCATAGCTAAGAGAACAAAAATTTAATTCTGAACTACGTCAACCACAACACAGAGAAGGATGGCTGAAAGCCAGACTAGAAGAACTATGTACAAGATCAAAGACGCAGATGAGTATTCATCATGGAGGCGGACGATAGCTCGTGCGGTTGTCCAGTCGTGGTAGCGACTCACCCAGGCTCCTCCAGTGGACCGGAACTCCAAGGTCTGCTGCCTCTCCAAAGTTCCCTCTTCACACAGAGAACCAAGCAAGGGCTGATCAAGCGCAGTACCACTGCCTGACTGACACTGCACTGATGAACAAGGATCCTTCCTTGCTGTCGTACTATTTCCCTCGTCACACTCCTGATGAAGTCTGGGCCGACCCTATAACATTAGCGGTCTCCCACTTGGCAGAAAAAGTACATGTAGCACCGTCTCAAAATACACAAGAGCCAGGTCACTCTTCTAGCTCATCAGTGACCCACACACTGATATGTCACCTACACAATACGCGGTTGCTCCACCTGAACACACAATGTCACTGGTAAAGTCCATCAGGTGACTAAACACTTCACCTTAGTTCCATGTCCTTGGACAATAGATCTTCACACAGTCTTATGTACCTACCCTGATCCATGGGTAGTAATCACAACCTAGCATACACTGTCAACAGTTCATCACGTTGGCATGAGGTAGCTCCCTACCTTCACAAACATTGTCAACAGTTCATAACGTTGGCATGAGGTAGCTCCCTACCTTAAACATTTCACTCTGGTGTTTCCACCCATGTTGTAATCAATGTCCTAGTTCACTGGACCACATGTTGGCTTCATAAAGGTAACCAATGTAAAACCACTATGTAAGCATCAACTGATACATGGTGTCCCATAACCCAGCCGGGCCAGAAGCATATAACACAGGTCATGGTGACCGGTAACAATGATCACTCTGCACAACTTGAAAGGTCACTACCTTGCAATTACCAAGGTTTACACAGAGACTGAATGTCACCAGTGCTTCACTGGCTTGAATCACCAGACGTTTCAGTGTTGGATCCTCTCAGGATCGGATGACACTCGTCGGACTCTTGACGGAGGTCCTAACCTAGACCTACCGACTTATTCAGCACTCAGCTCCTTCCAACATTGATCTTCCAGAATCAGACAACCACTCCCAGTATGGCCTCAATCAACTTCTGGATAGGCACTGGAATGAGTGGGCCCATAGAGCTCATGGTGCAGCTCTTGAATCTTCTTCTGTATAGTAATAACAGATCCTGAAACACGGAGAGGTTGGTGTGAGTACTCAACTACAACAAAGACTACCAGCATCTCCACCCTGTCACCTGCCTCTCAGACATTCCTCATGTCTACCAACATGAGTATGAAATCATCACATCATAGATCTACTTAGTCACTATAATATATAGGCATAATGATGGTAGAAAAAGCAATAGCACACCTGTTCAGTCAAGTAACACTTCTGGGCTACATATAACCCCTAGCACCAGAGTCGACTGTATGACTCTGTCAAGCATCCTTCGCCTGGTGCCAGTCCAATCCGGTTTCATCTCCCATCATCAATCAACATATACACTTACTTTCCTTTCAGTGTAGGGATTACTGTATCGAGAAGGTGTCCAGCCGGACATCTCCTTCCTGACAGACTCATCAATTCATCAATCCCTTCACCCATGGACTGATGAATTACACACATTAATAACTATATGTCCATAATGAATTATACTCCTGATAATTCATTACTATAGCATTAACTAAGGAGAACTCAGGACTTGTTACACTTAAATAACAAAATCATATCACAGCCATAGTGTCAGGTCTGGGATCCCTGCCCCAGATCCTGAGTTGCCCTTGTATTCACTGACTATCTTTCAGGTCAGTCATACCTGTGCCGGTCGAGCACAGCAGTGGTGGCCATCCACCATAACACTTTCCCACAGCTACTGTGGGTCCCGTGTACCTTGTCCCGTGACGACTTAAGTCACGTCATCCAATGTAGCAAACCTCCAGACTCCACTACCAAACTCTGGCTCCACCTTTTTTTTTTTTGGGGGGGGGGGGGGGTTATGCCCCTCCCAACTACTACCTCACGGCAGTACTCCAAGTACTCCATGAACCGAGTCAGGGTTCCAGAAGAGTAGAATAGTAGAGACAGAAACGGTTAGGTTCAAACCTCGATCTATCTAGACACCTCGGCCTCGAATTACGGAGTGCCGCATCACTCTCGATCGGGTATGTTCATTCATCGGATATGCACGATTGCATGGGGTCGGACCTATTACCGATCGGGTTGGGGTTACCGGCCTACCTCCCGCTGCCTAGACAAACGTAAGATGGAACACGCACGGTCATCCTTGCGTACGGACATGACAACAAGCAGTAACAATAGTATCATGAATACTTCTTATCAATTGTTATCCTACCGATGCAACGCCATTCGGCTTACGCGGAATAACACTGCTATCTGCACACAGCAAATACACCACTGCTGATTTCACCTTGATTCCTCGAAAAATCACCCTCACTGATAGAACAAGTACGTTACCTTTCTAATGTCACGAAGCACATTACACATTTCTAATAATAAGCTATACCTTATCATTTACAGCGTCTAGCATGTTGATGTCATGACGGACAAACTGTCGCCTTGCCTGCGTAATGAATAAACCAAACCCGTAACTGCTACACACTGTAAAGCACATCGTTCGGCCTATTTTATTTACCCATCACTCGCGGTGGAACACGGCTTGTTCCGTCAGGTAACACATTACATTGCTGATCGATAAAGCCTACTTAAAAATGCAAACCGCCAACTGTAACGGATAACGCTACGCGACAACTCAATTTTACGACGGCAATTAATTCATTCCGGGAATCAGCACGGCATTACGACAACAATTAAATCATAGAATAAGTACTCAACTAACCTGTGATTGAAGAATCACAACCTTGACTGTAGATGTCCGCACTGGCCGCGAATATTGACATCACAATTACCTCAGCCTCTTGGCTGCGATCTGTCTACGCTGAGGTTTGGTGGGCGACTGCTCACGACAAAGTCAGTGCGCCTTCCACTCGCCTACACGGGCCGCGTGACTTTCATGATACATGAAGAAAACCAGAGTCACGATAAGTTTCCCCACCCCGTGCTGCATGAAGCACGCGTGAACTTAGAGATCTCTACCAGGTACGCACTTGGGAGAACATTCTAGATTTTCCATAAATAACTAGAATAGCTCCGCCCCGCACTATTTTCCGATGGGGAATCCCCTATTAATTGATATTAATTCAAGGGAGACCAACGCATCGCACTCCCTTCAAAGGGATATTATGCAGAGATCTGCCGTTCTTTATCCGTTTCGTCACATAGGCCCCCACTTAAGATGGCCGACCCGGTCGAACTCACTAGACAAAGATCGGTCTGAACTCTGAACCTCTACTCTATCAAGATTGGATTCCCAGGAAAAGACGTTCCATAACATTCACTTTCCCTGCGGAGATCCACCAGAATGGTATGGATGCTGGATCACCCACCACCGCCTCAAACATACGTTATCTCCAGCGATTAGGCCCGAAACGTAACGGCCTGGTGATTGGCTTACAGGATCTGTCTACACTGGACTGTTCCGCATCCACCTGTTGCAGGCCATCGGCTACTTTACTGAAGGTTCGTTCGTCCCTTCCGACAATAGGATATTTCCTATCCCGACTAGGCATCACCTTTGTGGACTGTTTGCGGATGTCGACCGAAATGAACGGTCGCTTACTCCAGGTTCGTCTGGAGTACCCTTGCTCCTGCCTTCTCTCCCGCGAGTAAGGACAGTGAGCCTGTCGGCGTATCGAGTCACCCGACGATCCCGTCGTGCCAGTAGTGACTTCGCCTGTCCGACCTCGATTCCCAGTGTGCTTAACACCATGGGCCTCTTCCCGACGGAGCCTGTTCGCCCTATCTACGGTTGAACGCTCAGGAGACCGCAGACCCTCCCCACAGGATGTACTGCGTAGGACTGAGTCTTCCTCGCCCTCGTCTGGACCCAGAACCGAATCTAGCGCGATGGTAGTCGCACTATCTTGTGGAGAAACTACCTCGGACCTCTCCAAATTCTGAAGGAGAGTACAATGGAACTTACGCCATTCCCCGCGGACCTTCACCTCATACGTGGATCGGGACATTATCCGCTCCACAGGAAAAGGGCCCTGCCATCCGAGTTCGAATTCCGCCCCCTCGATTGGGAGAAGCGCGAGAACCCTATCTCCAATCTGCAGAGATAAACCGTTTCTGGTCTTGTGCTTTGGTGCTGCCAGACAACACGTTGGGCACGACCGGATATATCTCCGCACGTCGCCTGTCATTCCAGGCCAGTGGTAGTGGCTGGAAAGACACTGGACTGTTGTCCCCACATCCTTATGTCCGGTTAAGGATAAGGTATGCACTCTATGTATCAAGCGGGATCTGTAGTCAGTAGGGACTACCATCTGACCGTACTGGCTATCCCCTTGCCCGGCTCTACGATAAAGCAACCGGTTTTCTACATAGAACTGACCCAGAGTTGGCGGGACAGAACTTTGGGACACCTCCAGTAAGTAAGGACGCAAAGTCGGGTCCCTACTTTGAGCACTGCTCACTAACCTCGCAAGAGAATGGTCTATTTCCTTACCACACTGCCTTTTTCCATCCTTAGCCCTGGCCTGCCTAGCGCTCACTAGACAATGTTCCCTGGGGTCCCCCAGGAATACATGCGGACGACCGAGGATCAAAGGGTAAATAGGATCAGGCAGCACAGCCGCCTGGATGCTACCCGTAACGTACCTGCACCGAATGTCAATCCGAGCAATCGGCAAGTCCATAGCTACGGAGCTCCTCATGGCCAGCTGAAATTCTCTTGTCTCGCCGGTGAGCTGCCCTGGGCTCACAAGGTGGGATGAGATTACAGCTTCAAACTGCAATCCTGTATCGTATAGACATTCCACCTGCTTCCCATTCACCTCTATCGTTTCGATCACAGGTGATTCCTCAGACTTTGGTTTCTCCCGACCCTTAGGTGTGGCCTCGCTAGGTCTACCTCTAGTAGAGGCGAGACACGCAAAGTGCAAGTCCTTTGGCTTCCTCAGACAATCTACAGTATTATGGGAAGGAGACTTACAATGCTTACACCACCTCTTACTCCACTTCCGTTTTGGGGAGGCGGGAGGGCTTTGCTTATCGGGTTTTTTACCAGAGTCTTTTACCACAGGATCTGCTACATTGGATGATTCTTTGGGACCCTTGGTCTTGGGCTTCTGATCAAGCCCCTTCTGCCGTTTCTGTGAATCAGTCTGACTGGAATCCCCAGTCTCGCCATAGACTTCCACATACCTTTCAGCTAACTTATTTACTATGTCTAGCCTTTCCGCCCCATTTTCCCCTAAGAAATTCCTTAAAGGCTTGGACATCTGCATTTTCATTTGATCCACCACCATCAACTCTCTCAGACTCTCATAATCCTCTTTGAAATTGGCCAACGCCATCCACTTCAACAGGTATGAGTTCAACCTCACACTATAGGCCGAGAACATCTCACCTGGTTCTCTCTTGGAAGTTCTGAACCTCCGCCTGTAAGCATGGGCTGTCATTTCGAATCTTTTCAAAAGAGCCGATTTCAGGGTTGGATAATCATTTTCCATCCCTGGGGGAAGATGCGCATACACTTCGTACGCGGTGCCACGGAGTCCTTGTGAAAGCTTAAGATTCCAACGCTCAGGCTCTAAACCCATAGCTTTACACATTGCCTCGAACTTCTCTAAGAATTGATCTATCTTCTCTTGGTCCGGTTCAAATGGTGGAAACGGCCATTTCATAGCATGGTAAGCTGGTCTGCTGGCTACTGATGAGCTAGGTAAAGCTACTCCACCTACTGCTCCCTCAGACTCACCAACCGATTTAGCCTCTACCTCAAGTTGCTTCATACGGAACTCATGTTCCAATTCCAACTTCCTAGCATCTAATTTCTTAGACTCTAGGTCAGCTGCCAGTTTTTGTGCTTGTTGGTCTGCCACCAACTTTTGCTCTTCAAGTGCTACCTTTCGAGCTTCCAGCTCAATTTCTGACTTTCTTCTCTCCCTCTCTTCTGCTCTGAAGTCTCTCTCTACTTCCAGTACATAGGCTTTGAACTCCTCACCTTCCAATCCCATCTCAGATGCAGATGCCCGCACCTTAGCTAAATCTAAAGTACGAGTAGCCATGCTTAGTGTAACTTAGTATCAGTATAGATATGCAATACCCAATCACAATGCTAACTGTACTATAACCAACACTGTAACTATGTATCTATACTAACTTAACTAAATGTCTGTCCACGTCGAAGAGAAAGGTTTCAGTAGCCCTACTCGTCAAGTAGATAATAGGTATAGGACAGATGACACTATAACCTATTCCTACGAGATGTCAGAA
Organism: Cepaea hortensis; assembly: GCA_963921405.1. Lineage (NCBI taxonomy): Eukaryota > Metazoa > Mollusca > Gastropoda > Stylommatophora > Helicidae > Cepaea > Cepaea hortensis. The sequence continues at coordinate 24,525,351 of OY992886.1, forward strand.
CAAAGAGAAGATCCCGGACGGGCCCCCACTCTATCTTGTGACAAGACCGCCGGGGCTTGGTCTGGTTTGCCACGATAGATACTATCCCCTGCCTTTGCTCCAACCACCTCAATAGCACTCCACATCTACCAGGCCCCACACAAGCCGGGACAGCTTAACCTTCCCTCCCTCACCTAGGGTTCCAAACCCCAAGGGGGCTCGGACCAGACACCAGTCATATCACTGCACAAAGTCATAGCTAAGAGAACAAAAATTTAATTCTGAACTACGTCAACCACAACACAGAGAAGGATGGCTGAAAGCCAGACTAGAAGAACTATGTACAAGATCAAAGACGCAGATGAGTATTCATCATGGAGGCGGACGATAGCTCGTGCGGTTGTCCAGTCGTGGTAGCGACTCACCCAGGCTCCTCCAGTGGACCGGAACTCCAAGGTCTGCTGCCTCTCCAAAGTTCCCTCTTCACACAGAGAACCAAGCAAGGGCTGATCAAGCGCAGTACCACTGCCTGACTGACACTGCACTGATGAACAAGGATCCTTCCTTGCTGTCGTACTATTTCCCTCGTCACACTCCTGATGAAGTCTGGGCCGACCCTATAACATTAGCGGTCTCCCACTTGGCAGAAAAAGTACATGTAGCACCGTCTCAAAATACACAAGAGCCAGGTCACTCTTCTAGCTCATCAGTGACCCACACACTGATATGTCACCTACACAATACGCGGTTGCTCCACCTGAACACACAATGTCACTGGTAAAGTCCATCAGGTGACTAAACACTTCACCTTAGTTCCATGTCCTTGGACAATAGATCTTCACACAGTCTTATGTACCTACCCTGATCCATGGGTAGTAATCACAACCTAGCATACACTGTCAACAGTTCATCACGTTGGCATGAGGTAGCTCCCTACCTTCACAAACATTGTCAACAGTTCATAACGTTGGCATGAGGTAGCTCCCTACCTTAAACATTTCACTCTGGTGTTTCCACCCATGTTGTAATCAATGTCCTAGTTCACTGGACCACATGTTGGCTTCATAAAGGTAACCAATGTAAAACCACTATGTAAGCATCAACTGATACATGGTGTCCCATAACCCAGCCGGGCCAGAAGCATATAACACAGGTCATGGTGACCGGTAACAATGATCACTCTGCACAACTTGAAAGGTCACTACCTTGCAATTACCAAGGTTTACACAGAGACTGAATGTCACCAGTGCTTCACTGGCTTGAATCACCAGACGTTTCAGTGTTGGATCCTCTCAGGATCGGATGACACTCGTCGGACTCTTGACGGAGGTCCTAACCTAGACCTACCGACTTATTCAGCACTCAGCTCCTTCCAACATTGATCTTCCAGAATCAGACAACCACTCCCAGTATGGCCTCAATCAACTTCTGGATAGGCACTGGAATGAGTGGGCCCATAGAGCTCATGGTGCAGCTCTTGAATCTTCTTCTGTATAGTAATAACAGATCCTGAAACACGGAGAGGTTGGTGTGAGTACTCAACTACAACAAAGACTACCAGCATCTCCACCCTGTCACCTGCCTCTCAGACATTCCTCATGTCTACCAACATGAGTATGAAATCATCACATCATAGATCTACTTAGTCACTATAATATATAGGCATAATGATGGTAGAAAAAGCAATAGCACACCTGTTCAGTCAAGTAACACTTCTGGGCTACATATAACCCCTAGCACCAGAGTCGACTGTATGACTCTGTCAAGCATCCTTCGCCTGGTGCCAGTCCAATCCGGTTTCATCTCCCATCATCAATCAACATATACACTTACTTTCCTTTCAGTGTAGGGATTACTGTATCGAGAAGGTGTCCAGCCGGACATCTCCTTCCTGACAGACTCATCAATTCATCAATCCCTTCACCCATGGACTGATGAATTACACACATTAATAACTATATGTCCATAATGAATTATACTCCTGATAATTCATTACTATAGCATTAACTAAGGAGAACTCAGGACTTGTTACACTTAAATAACAAAATCATATCACAGCCATAGTGTCAGGTCTGGGATCCCTGCCCCAGATCCTGAGTTGCCCTTGTATTCACTGACTATCTTTCAGGTCAGTCATACCTGTGCCGGTCGAGCACAGCAGTGGTGGCCATCCACCATAACACTTTCCCACAGCTACTGTGGGTCCCGTGTACCTTGTCCCGTGACGACTTAAGTCACGTCATCCAATGTAGCAAACCTCCAGACTCCACTACCAAACTCTGGCTCCACCTTTTTTTTTTGGGGGGGGGGGGGGGGTTATGCCCCTCCCAACTACTACCTCACGGCAGTACTCCAAGTACTCCATGAACCGAGTCAGGGTTCCAGAAGAGTAGAATAGTAGAGACAGAAACGGTTAGGTTCAAACCTCGATCTATCTAGACACCTCGGCCTCGAATTACGGAGTGCCGCATCACTCTCGATCGGGTATGTTCATTCATCGGATATGCACGATTGCATGGGGTCGGACCTATTACCGATCGGGTTGGGGTTACCGGCCTACCTCCCGCTGCCTAGACAAACGTAAGATGGAACACGCACGGTCATCCTTGCGTACGGACATGACAACAAGCAGTAACAATAGTATCATGAATACTTCTTATCAATTGTTATCCTACCGATGCAACGCCATTCGGCTTACGCGGAATAACACTGCTATCTGCACACAGCAAATACACCACTGCTGATTTCACCTTGATTCCTCGAAAAATCACCCTCACTGATAGAACAAGTACGTTACCTTTCTAATGTCACGAAGCACATTACACATTTCTAATAATAAGCTATACCTTATCATTTACAGCGTCTAGCATGTTGATGTCATGACGGACAAACTGTCGCCTTGCCTGCGTAATGAATAAACCAAACCCGTAACTGCTACACACTGTAAAGCACATCGTTCGGCCTATTTTATTTACCCATCACTCGCGGTGGAACACGGCTTGTTCCGTCAGGTAACACATTACATTGCTGATCGATAAAGCCTACTTAAAAATGCAAACCGCCAACTGTAACGGATAACGCTACGCGACAACTCAATTTTACGACGGCAATTAATTCATTCCGGGAATCAGCACGGCATTACGACAACAATTAAATCATAGAATAAGTACTCAACTAACCTGTGATTGAAGAATCACAACCTTGACTGTAGATGTCCGCACTGGCCGCGAATATTGACATCACAATTACCTCAGCCTCTTGGCTGCGATCTGTCTACGCTGAGGTTTGGTGGGCGACTGCTCACGACAAAGTCAGTGCGCCTTCCACTCGCCTACACGGGCCGCGTGACTTTCATGATACATGAAGAAAACCAGAGTCACGATAAGTTTCCCCACCCCGTGCTGCATGAAGCACGCGTGAACTTAGAGATCTCTACCAGGTACGCACTTGGGAGAACATTCTAGATTTTCCATAAATAACTAGAATAGCTCCGCCCCGCACTATTTTCCGATGGGGAATCCCCTATTAATTGATATTAATTCAAGGGAGACCAACGCATCGCACTCCCTTCAAAGGGATATTATGCAGAGATCTGCCGTTCTTTATCCGTTTCGTCACAGGGAGCTCCGAAGGTTGTTGGTTCGATTCCGGGCCACGTCCTTCGGTTCACGAGCTAAATTTTTCGGAGACTCCTGTGGGTCGTCGCTAGAGCTACGGAGTTCGTGCTTTGTGCGACGCTTTCCGCGCTGCGAAAAGAGACCGAACCATATGGGATAAAACCCGGTACAATGAAGTCGACCCTGTCGACTTGTTAGGTTCATTTACATTGTGAGAGATGCAATTTTCATTCCCTATTCATTCAAAGTCTTTATGTGTAGCTTATGATTAGGAAAGGATCTACTATGATAATTTTCTGAGAAATCACATATGATCTCTTCATGGATGATACTTTTCATAAATATTATTTATGATCTCTTTATTATGTACCAATAAATCAATCAATCAATCATGTGCCATGCCGGAAAGCGTTGGCGATTATTACTCGCCATGTCACTAGATCACCAGAGTCGTGGATCAGCTCAATGTTCCTGTCTCAACCATAAATATGGCCAAGCCATCCAGGTATTTACTTCTCGGTCTTCCCCTTGGCCCCTTGGTCTGTCCCCTTCGATCTTGCCAGTTGTCACGAAGTTCTATAGTTCATTTCTTCTCATAACATTTCCATAGAATATTGACTGTTTACGTCTAATTTCTCTAATCAGTTTAGATTTTCATTTGTTTCCTGTAGTATTTAGTCATTGGTTTTTCTGTCTGTCCATGGTATTCTTTGCATTCTCCTCAGAAACCACATTTCTACATTCATCATATGTTTTTCATCTTGACTGCTTATTGTCCAAGTTTCACATCCATACATAAGTACAGGCCCTATGAAGCACCTCAACTCTCTTTTTCTCGTTTCAATTGACATTGTTTTATTGGTTAGTATTTTGTCATCTTTCTAAAGGCTACTTTCGCCATGACGATTCTTGTTCTAATCTCTTCAAGGCACCTCCCATATGATACCACAACATCTAGCTTAAGAATGGAGGTGGAGGCGGTCACTGCAGCTTTCCACAGGATCGAGAATACGATACGCACACACATCGTGATTGTAAATGACTCAGAAAGCATGCTGAGGAAGGTGTGGACAGGCATGCTTCGTGCGGAGTGGCTTGCTTCGCTTCGGAGGTCACGGGTGGCAAGCATCGCCTGGATATATTCTCCGGGGCATGCCGGTGTGCTGGGGAATGAACAGGCGGACAGATTGGCTGGATCTGCAAAACTTGGTGGAGTATTGATGCATGACAACGCAGACTTGGTTGCGGCCTTGTGGGAGCAAGTGTACACCTCGGAGGAGCAAATTGATCATTGACGGTCTGCAAGAATGAGGCAGCGAGGAGTGACGAGGGAATCTATCCGACGCTCGACGCTCAGAGGAAAGGCGAGATGGACATATAATCAGATTGCTACTGGTACCTTTCGTATTGGAACTCTTTGCTGGCTGCTGAGGATGAGGACGGAGCGCCTATGGGAATGCCCCGAATTCTGTGATGTCTGTTCCTAGATCAATCAATCCTATCAGATGTTTTGATTGTTCCGAGATAATTGTAACGATTCAACTTGTTGAAGAATATTCCCATTTCCTTGTATATTAGATTGTGGTATGTCTTTCTTCACAGTGACGACCATAATCTGTGTCTATTTACATTTAATTTTAACCCCATTTGTTCACTGTGTGCAACAACCGCATCTACTAATTGTTGCAGATCCTGCTCATTGTCTGCAATTCATACTGTATCATCTGCATATCTAATTTTATTGATGTTTTGCCCTCCAGTGATGATTCCATTTATATATTCTAAATTTCTGAAAATATTTTAATAGTATAGGGACAACAGATCTGGAGACATTACACATCCCTGTCTCACACCTCTCTTAATAGGCTGATAGTGTCCCACTGCATTATCAATCCATATGTTAGCTTGTTGTTTCCAATGTATTTTTCTAATGTTTTTTCCATCAATTTGTTTTTACTGCAAGCATGTCTACTATGTTGACATGTCTTACTCTATCGAACGCCTTTGTGCAGTCAATAAAGCAAAGATGTATATCTTTGTTTACTTCTATAGAACGTTCAATAACTGATCGCAGCATATGCATAGAAATTGCTTTACCCGTTCCTTCTACAAACCCATATTGTTCTTCCCCTATTTCAGGTTGTATTTTCTTCCTCACTCTTTGCTTGATAATGTGTAGCAGAATCTTCGTGATGGGATTCATTATACTAATTGTTCTATGTTTATCACTTTCCAAGGCTGCTGATTTCTTTACATAATTCAGAAGGTATATATTCAAGATCATATTATGTGTTCAGCAGTCTGGTGGCATGATCTATTCCATATTCTTCTAAAGCTTTAATAATTTCTGTTGTCGTGTTATCTTAACCGGGGTCTTGCCAGCTTCGATATGTTTAAGAATATTCCGCACCTCCATCTTCAAAATTGGCTGTCCTTCATTGTTAAATCGAATATCGTACTGTTCATCTCTGTTATCGTTATAATGGTTTTTGGCATAATCTGCCCATACATGTCGAATCTGATCTTTTTTTTTAAATTAGGATTTTTCAATTTTGAATTATTAGAGAGCTTGTTGATGTAATTGTTTTTTTTTTTTTATTAGTAAGTTCATGAAATTTTTTGTGCGCTAATTTGGTATTTTGACTGTTGTGTTGTTTTTCAATTTCAATGCAATTTTTCACAAGCCATGCTTCTTTTGTCTATTTACATAATATTCTGATTTGTTTGTGGATTTTTTCATATTTGGCAGGATTATTTGTGTTGAGTCTTCTTGTTTCCATGAGGTGTAAAATTTCTTCAGTCATCCATTTCTTACGTCCCACCTTCTTTAATTTTGGAACAGTTTGTTTCTGCTGCCAAACTATTTGAATTCTTCAACATTTCCCGTTGATCATCCACATCTTGAAATAGGATCTCTAGATCTGACAATATATCAAATCTATTCTGTACTTCTATGTTGAATTTGTTTTGTATTTCCTAGTAATTTCTCAATGTGCACACATCATATTTAGTTTTTCGTGATGTATACTTGACTTTCTTTAATTTTACCCTCAATGTACATTTAAGTAATTTGTGGTCACTATAACAATCATAACTGGGAACTGTTTTTGCAATAGTTAGCGTATTTCCAAACCTGCTGCTGATTAGAATGTAATCAGTCTGGTTTCTAATACTGCTGTCAGGACTCCTCCATGTCCATACTCTTCTAGGGTGTTCTTTAAACCAGGTGTTTCCTGTAATCATTTCCTGCTCTTGTGCCAATTCTACAAGTCTGTATCCTTTTTCGTTTCTATCTTCCAAACCATGATTTCCTACTGTGTATCCAAAACCTTGATTTCCTACTTTTGAATTGAAGTCACCTATTATAATGTTTATGTCTGAATTTTTACATTTCTTTAAAGCAGACTCTATGTCATTCTCCAGTTGGGGCATATATTTGAATAACGTTTATGCCAAAAGGTCTGCCGCTTAATTTAACTAATAGAACTATGTCTGACACAGCCCAATATCTTTGGTCAGATTGTGATGTTCTCGGATCCAAGATAATTGCTACCCCTCTTTGTCGATCTTCTCCTGCAGAATACATAATCAAAAAATCTTCAACTATCTTAATGCCTGCCCCTATCCATCTCATTTCGCCATCCCTAATATATTAATATTCTCTCTTTCTATTTCTAGTTTGGTGTTATATAATTTGTCGTCGTCATTTAACGTCCTAACATTCCATGTTGCTAACTTTAATGTCTGTGTTCTTGTCTTGTGATCTGTAATTAGGCGAAACATATTGAACTAGGCATTTTTAAAGAAGGTAGTTTGCCGTTGCTTTTCTTCCTTGGCAGTGACCATACTGGTCGATGACGAGAGCCATTGTCCCGTGACAGAGTTCTTCTGCCTAACATCACGAAAGTTGAGACTATAACCAACAATTATTTGTCGTCTACCCTCAAAATTTCATCCACCACCTGCTTTCCTTGGATTCTTGTGAACACTCCCAATAAACGAATACGAAATAACACCACATAATCCACAGGAAAACACTAAAACAGCGTCTCCTGAAGAAAGAACGTTAGGTTATATATATATATATATATATATATATATATATATATATATATATATATATATATATATATATATATATATATATATATAACAGTATAACAAAGAGAATAAGAGAAATATATTTAAAAAATTAAAAAAGAAGTAAATTAGAGAAGAAGGACAGAATGTCAGACGGGCCTGCGTGCCAAATTCTTAACTCTTTGAAAATACATAATACAGATACAGATACAGATTCTTTATGTATGCATTGCTTTATGGGAGATTGATAATGATTTTCCCTAAAAGAGTCGCTTAAAAGTCGACAGGGTCGACTTCATTGCACCGGATTTTATCTCATATGGCTCGGTATCCTTCGGCAGCGAGGAAAGCGTCGCTCTAGCGACGACCCATATGAGTCTTCAAAATATTTCCATCGTATACCGAAGGAAGCGACGGAATCAAACCCACAACCTTCGGAGCCCGAGTCAAACGGCTTGACCACTTCATACTATACCAACTTTGTTACACAACAACAATGGAACCGCACACTTTGGTAAACAACAACAATCGTACCAACCACTGTAGCATCCTGATTATATGCATTGCTATAGATTAACCTAATGGGCATTTTAGTCTAGTTCGTTCTGAATTCATGGACATATTTAGTCTAGTTGTGATCACCTCGTGGACATTTTTAATCTAGTAGTTGTTGTGATCTAATGGACAATTCCATCCTGTATTTTCGAGGAACTAACCGACATTTTAATACCATATGCAGTGATATTAAAAACAATCTTAGAAACTCACTTGTGATATAACAGTGTTAATTTAGTTTCTCACTTGTGACGACACATGAATATTTTAAGAAATTAATGAAGATAATTAATGGTATTATTATGCCTTTTTGTTGTTTCTTTTCATGAGTTGTGAATTCTTTGAAGATGCCAGTTGAACACACCCTCCCCCATATTATCCCATTATAATATCATAAATTATAGACAGGAGTTGGTTATCTTTCTTGTTGATTTGTGTCTTATGTTATTGTGTTAAAGGAAATATTATTGTCTAATTAAACATCAACTGTGGGGAAGAGTATGTGGCAGGAAGACTACACGTCTTCAGTTACCCAAGAGTGAGTATTCTTCTCTCTGAAGTGAGGTGACTTTCTTGGCTCTCCTGACCCTCTACTGGAAAACCTTTCTTTATATCTATGAGTACCTTAGGTTATGACATGTCGCCACCCCTAGGGAGTCTTACGAGACATTTCTGGTTTTTCTGTAGTAGTCGGTCTCAACGAATAGGGATATCCATCCCCCTTTTCTTAATCTACTTTACAACACTTCTAAATCCAATTGACTTTTTTTTGTTCTAGTGAATTGGTTGAACTAATAATAATAGTAATAGTGTGTGTGTGTGTGTGTGTGTGTGTGTGTGTGTGCATGTGTGCGCGTGCGTGTGTGTGTGTGAATTATTCTTTTCTTAACAGACGTTAAATTTGGTTTGTAACACCACCCAAGTACTTCACTCTTTATTCTTTGGACGCAAGGTGTACGAGTGAATGCATGAAAGCGTAGTACTCAACAGGGGGCTAACATTACTAATTCAAAAATAATTTTAAAAAAAGTATACATTACTTAACATTACTAAACAAAAAAACAAAAAAAAAAAGAAAAAAAAGAAAGAAAAAGAACCTTGCCAGATAAACTTGACATTTGTGTTAGATCTTTCTACATACACGAGTGTTCTTCACCTTATGTCTTTTGTCTCGCAAGTGAATCCCAGTCTCTTATATCTAGACCAGTGGTTCTCAACCTTTTTTGGCCCGTGCCCCCCTTCACCATATTTTCAGAACGTCATTCCCCCCTTCCTATTAAAAATGTG
>OY992886.1:24537368-24559868 GCA_963921405.1 Cepaea hortensis
CAACTCTTGCTTAAATATTTCTAGATAGATTCGCCTAGTATGAGATTTGTTCATAGATCTGTATGTTCTATCTTGATTGTGTAGTTTTGATGGCTTTATTTCATCATGTTTACTAAGTACTGTCTAGACTGAAAGAAAAGGTTTTTCTGTCACATTATTTCTCTGTTAGTGTATCAGTTTGTTACGAATTAATCAGCTTTCTTTGACATTGCTGATGTCCGTATCTCACTTCATAGTCCGATAGCTTGTAACCCTTGTCTGGCATGTGTAGGTTTTGTCTTGTATTTATATATGTTTTTTATATATGTTCTCTCGCTTTGAACTCAGTCATAGTCCATACACGTGATATAACTACTGGCAGATGGTACTACAAGTGAGTGCACTGGATTAATGTTTGCATGGGAGATAGCTATCCCTATTAGCAATGTTCCCACTCCCCGTCCCTTCTTTCGCCATCAAACTTCAGAGTTACTTGCAATTTACGTCCCCAAGGCAAGGACGAGAAGTCAACATCTAAATCGAACTGACCGGTGAGTGGATTGAAATCAGCACGCCGCGGTGTCCACAGGAAACTTCTGCGAGAGAGTGTTACATGTCTCGACCACGCCGACCTGCAGGAATATTTAGTTTGAAACAAGCAACAAATAACACAAACCCCATCCATTATAAATATGTTATAAATATGTTATCCCATTAATACAAGTGTATTATGTAAATTGTATATAACTTGAAACGTTGATAATATATTGCATTTACACTCATACCATTATATGAAAACCAAATCAAAGCTATTTGGGAGCAGGTCACCTTGCGTTAGTTTTCATACAATTGTATGAAATGCCGTTGTTCAGAAAGCAATGGCACACTGCTGAACGTAACCTTGCCAAGAAATCACAAACAGACAAAAATGCTGAGGTTGACTGCGGCGTCCTGTAAAGGATATGAACTCATCATCATCGTCATTATCATTATCTCCCACTTTTGCCGCCAATCGCCGTGTGTAGAAATAAGTGGCGCCCCAGCGCACGATGGGTGACACTGATAGTGTCATTCCGTGTGACTGTACAATGTTATTGATTTCATAAATCTATTTTCTTCTCAGGCGTCCTCTTCCTCTCGTAGCAAATCATCAGCTGATGTAGGGCCAATGCTGGTAGTCGATGGTGTTGCAGCTACCGAGATGGTGAGAGCATTTGATCTTCTGTCTTTCAGTATATGTGACACAAGGTGTTGATCCAACTGTCACTCTTTGATAACATCATTTCTTATTCGGTCTCGGATGGTTAAGGTAAGTTCGCAGGTCTCCTCAAGTATTTCATCTCACAGGTGTTGATTTTCCGGAACTCAATTTACAGAACTGGCCATTTCTCAAAACCACAGAATCGCCGTCCACCATCGATGTAGAGTCTCTCGCCAGTAATAAGGCCTGCTTCATCCGACACGAAAAACAGAACAGCTTCAACCACATCTTCGAGATTAATAGGTCGGCTTTTTAGCACTTGTTGATTAAACTCTATATTTGCAACTGTTTTGTTCACTGGATCCATTTCATCTCGCATATATCTCATAATCCTGATTGGTATAAACCCAGGGTTTACTGAATTCACTCTGATTCCTTTTGGACACAGTATAACTGCGAAGTGTTTTGCTAGCTCATCTAGAGCCACCTTCCAGATTGAATAAATTGTTTTATTTTGATCTACTCCGTATGTGACTACAGAAGAGATAATGATAATATTGCCTTTGCTCTTCTGCAGATGTGTTACAGCTTGTTGTGTGAGGAAAAACGCAGACTTTAAATTAGTGTCCAATATAGCGTCATAAGTTTCTTCTGTTGCCTTTAACAGAGATTGTATCTCAGAAGGTAAAACCTGCCAAAGACAACACCATGTGTGAATATAGTGACTCAGACTTACCACCAGGGGTTACACGTTACCTATGTGTACTCAGAATAGGCCGGTGTCGCCCTGACCCGGCCGGCAGCCTTCCAGACCAGGATCCACTGCCGAAGATGAACTAGGTCTGGTTCCTAACAAGTGCTGGCTGAACCGTCCTCCTTCTCGAACCAGTCTAGGGTAGGGCTGTGTATCTGGTCAGGGTGTCTGCGAACTCATACCGTCCTGAAACGACTTCTAATGACACAATACACCAGGTTAGTAGGTTAAAAAAACCTAGAGACATAATGGCCCTGAAGCAGGGCCGGTGGCAACCAAACTTCTCCTCCCTCGGAGGTAGCCCCCTCTCCCTGGTTCTCTTTTATGATTACCCACTATACACTAGGTTTCCCGGAGCTAGAGATTCGATCCAGGAAATTAATAGATTTTACAGGGAAATCCCCCTGTAGCGGACGTCCACATCCCGTTCCCTCCTCCCCTAGTTAGGGTCAGGGCATTTGGAATGGTGTTCAGCTGGCTGTGACCAGCTCTGTCGCATCCCCCCAGTTTCCTAGTGTCAACCTCTCGGGAACCAACTGTATATTAAGATGGTGTTCCGTTACGGCAATCAATAACATAAAGAGTAAGAGGAAAGCCCAGCAAAGCCAGTGGTCGCCACACCAAAGGATTCGAACTTCGACACCCGGAATGTCCTTCGAATGACCTTCGACACATCCGGCGACCATCGCATAGGTTTCGTCTAGTTCGGCCGAGTTCCCTGATACCCCACTCGAGCTATGTTCTACAACGCCTTCGCCAACTTCAGGTTGCGTCGACTACGTTGGAGTTCTAAGGCCGCCCAGGAGTGAACTCGGACTACTAACACTATTGGGCCTGTCTTAATTTTTGCCTAACTACTTGTAGCGGCAATAACACGCGTTCACCCTCTTGGACAATTGTAACGTACAAAACAGGCCTACACTCCATCGTGTTCAACTAGCCTGCAATGTTGAGTTAAAACACAAGCCCACATGTTCACTCCTGACTGACCTTTGTGCGCCGGGCGGGACATGCGGTCGAACAGCTTAGGGTCAACGTGGTATCGACACACATTATTTATCTAAATATGTTTAACGTACCTTAAGACAAACTGTGCTTTCAGAATTGAGGAGCTCCCGTCCCAACACTGGACGTTATGTCAGTTTTCTTCAACAAACAGCAAGACAACGACATCCTCTTTCCTTTTTACGAATTAACACATTCTTCCAAACACAGCTTCTCTCTAGCAAGGCCGGGTCCCAACTGAGCCCGTCTTTGTTCTTAGAAGGTTATTGCGCATGCGTTACCGGACCCGGTTGGGTTGAGCTTTACTCACCCGAACCGTCTAGAAGTCAAGGGCCACTAATCGCCCTTGCGTGGGGTACATTATTACATCGGTTGTATCCCTTATACTAGGTCGGCTGTTCTAGACTGAAGGAACAGGGGACCTTGACATTTGTGAAGCTTGTAGGAACTCGGGAACTGGACTTTTGGGAGTTTTACCAGGTGAATTCTCAGCAGTTCCATGACATAGGCCCCTTAAGAGAGTTTACCGCGTCGACTGTCTTCTGCTGGATGTTCACTCCTAGTAAACTGGTCATCTGCCTCTGGGACTGGATGTCTAGACAGAAAGTCGGCCCCAACATTCTCCTTACCGGGAATGTATTCCACCGTAAAGGTGTAGGGCTGAAGCAACAACGACCAACGCTTCAAGCGCGCGTTGAGCTTCTGGGAGGTGGCCAAAACCATCTATGCTTGATGGTCGGCCTGTACCCTCAATGATATAACCTCCCTATCAATTTGGGCGGTAACTTGGACAGCCCGTCTCATATCCGTGATCGACAACCGCGCCTGCCCGTCAAGTCATTACGTTCGGCCGGATGACCTTCCGACTCGCGTACGCAACGGGATGCAATACCGACGGATCTTCCCTTCCCGACGGTACCAGTGTCGTCACAACTGCTATGTCTCCCTACACACATGTCTTGGGATCTGCGGTATCGTCCTCAGTGGACGGTATAGTCTTCCCAAAACCCTCTGGGCTCGGTTTTCCCTGGCCATCTCTTTCGATAGCGGGGCCCGTCAGCCGATCGTCGGTCGGAGTCTAGGGTATCTCGCGCCGAATCCGACGTTACCCACCCCTTCCGAACTCGATAAATAGTGACTGACATCGCCGACAGGTGCGGAGATTTGTCACCGGGCCTCTCCTCGTTTTTCCGCAGGAGATTTGCATGGAAAATTCTCAAAATTCCTCCGATCCGGATCTCGTAGTTGGTCTTGGACACTATCTTGACCACGGGAAAAGGTCCTTGCCATCCTAGCTCGAGCATATTGGTCCTGCTTGGACCCCATAATAATACTCTATCTCCCACCTTAAGACCTAATCTAGTCTTAGTCCACTTCGTGGGTGCAGCCTTCTGGCACTCTGGGCAAGACTTTACTAAACGGAGTACGTATCAGTCATTCCTGGCCAGTAATAATGACCGGAAATCTGCTGCAGCGTCGCTCTGACACCCATATGTCCATTCCCGGATAGCTTACTACCAGATATGGTGTGTCCCCTCTGAAGAATTGGGAGACGGTAGTCCGTCGGGACCACCAACTGCCCGTGCAGTTCATCTCCCCTTTCGGCTCTCCGGTAGAGCAGCCGATTCTTCAGATAGTACTGGCCCCGTTGCGGAGGGTCAGCACTTTTCTGCAGCTTCTTGTAGCAAGGACGTAGTGTCGCGTCTTCGCTCTGGGCCGTGCGCAAATCCCCAAGCTGGGGTTTCGAGCTGGTTGCGTTTGCCTCGTCTTTCCCCGTGTGGGCGCAGGTATGTATGTCTCCTAGGTGGATTGGCACCTTCGTTACCCCCAAAAATACATATTTACTCCCCAGGATCACGGGATATAGGGGATCGAGTAATACCACTGCTGGAATGGTGCCCGTGACGTACAGGGACCTAATCTCCACATTGGCGATTGGTAGCGTCATGGCAACTGCACTCTTCATAGCCGGCTGTATCTCGATGCTCTCCCCAGTGAGTTGTTCTGGGCGTACCAGACTGACGGCAATGACGGCTTCCCCGTCTAGGCCAGTGTCATAGAGACACTCACCTGCTGGCCTTTGACTTCGATCAGTTCGACCACAGGTGGCCTCACTTGATCCAGAGTCTCTTCGACGACCTCTACTTTTTCGGTGGCAACTACCTTGGGAGCCATTAGGCAGGCCGCGAAGTTTGAGCTCTTAGCCTTCGATCTGCAGTCCCTTGTATTGTGCGAGGGCGACGTGTAAATCGAACACCACTTCTCATTCCACGTCCGTTTCGGTGGAGAGTTAGGTGGGCTCTTGCTCCCATCCTTCGACTTCTCTGGACTCTTGTCAGAGGATTTCTCATAAGGTTCTACCTTCTTGGCATGAGAGTTCTTCAGTTTCCTTTTGTCAGCCTTGTCCTGACTTTTACCCATGGAGGGCCGGGTTTACCCACCTTCCCCGTGCACCTCAACGAATCGTTCTGCCATTTTGGCTACTACCTCTAATCTTTCCGCCCCTTGTTCTCCCAAGACTCCTTGAGCTGTTTCGACATATGCTGTCGCATCTGGTCGACGATCATCAGTTCTTCGAGACTGTCGTAATCGTGTGAGAACTGAGCTAAGTCCATCCATTTATGGAGGTAGGATCTAAAACGTTCGCCGTACGCAGCAAATAACTCACCGGGCTCTCGTTTCGCTGCTCGAAACGTCTTGCGGTAAGTATGCGACGTCATCTCGATACATTTCAGTAGCGCGGCCTTCAGTTCGTCATAATGATTCTCGTGTCCCGCCGGTAAACACGAGTAGACCTCGTAAGCGGTTCCGCGCAACCCCTGGGACAGGTTCAGACACCACTTGTCTCGATCGAGACCCATGGCGACAGACATAGCTTCGAATTTTTGTAAGAACTGATCTATCTTTTCCTCACCTTCCTCAAAAATCGGTAGAGAAAACTTCATGGCATTATAACCATGTCGACCTAAGGTAGGTGAACCAGGGAGTGAAGACCCTCCTACTGCTCCTTCAGTATCCCTACTTGATTGTGCCCTGAGCTCGAGTTCCCGCATGCAGTACGTATGCTCTCGCTTCTGAGCCTCTTGGTCGGCTTCGAACTTCTTTGCGGCTTGCTCGGCTTCGAACTTCTTAGCGGCTTGTTCGGCTTCGAACTTCTTCAACTCCAAGGCCTACCTTCGATCCTCCGCTTCTTGCTGTCTTCTCTCTCTCTCTCTCTCTCTTCCTTACGGAAGTCTCTCTCAACCTCTTGTATATACTCTGATAGTGCAGTGCCGGTTAGGCCCATTCCTTCTCCGGTTGCCCGCACTTCATCCACATTTAATTTGGTGGATGCCATACTTAGAGAGTATATGTTAGAAGTGTGAATGATAGGTAAATAACGCAATATATAGATATGCAATACACCAATCTAATCTATCTAATCAATATATGACGTCACACCACACCACAAGTCAATCTGTCTTTGTCAAGAGAAGAAACAGGACCACAGACCTATGTAGACCTGAATAGAGATACTAGGAATGAAAGGTCCTAACCATAATCATCAGTGCTGTCTCATCAATATCCCGGACGAGCCCCCAAATAATGTAATGGTATTCCCTTGGGGTGAGGGGAGGATACTATCACACCTTAATAACGGGATAGAGGCACTCTGGGAATACAATCAATCTCAGTCTACAGACCCAGCCAGCCCGTGGATTCCTGTCTCTCTCACTATCAACCGCTGGACTATACCTATTTCACCTCGCCTCCAGAACAGATGACATCACTCTGGTCTCTACACATACTGACTAGATGGTATAATGTGCAAGATGAATGACAACAATGAAAATGTCCATGAGAGAATCCTGGCAGCCGCCAGGCAAGAAAAGATATGGCAATCTGGATTAGTCTCAGGCCGTCTCACTCATCACTGTACACTGTGTACGATACCACAAGGTTAAAGAGGTCACTCATCTGCACACGTGGCGTAGACTGTCTCTGTCGAGGTGTAGACTCCACTGGACTGACTAAAACGTCGATGTAGTGACTCCGAGTTGAGTTGGCACGGGATGACTTCGGACTAACATCCCTGGGGCAGTTCTGAAACCTGTCACTCAAGATTCACTCATAAGGCCAGTGTTAAACAACGGGCATATGCAGCCACTATATAACAATGTCAAAGTTCCTGAAATAGATAGTAGTCTCTAATGGGATCAAGATGGGTATAACTGGGCCTATAAGTTCTGAAAGTTGGCACACGTCAAGTGGACTCTTTCTCTCAAAGTCAATTCTGGGAGCGGGTGACCATTTAATGAATGTCACTAGGGTTCATAGTACGAAATAGTAGACTGTTCCCGGAACATCAGGCCATCCTGAAGTAAAGGGTAATGTAGTTCTTCTCTACTCGTTGGGCCAGTGGGTCAAAATGTCAACACGATCACAGACACGAGGACACTATACTCCCCCGTGAGCAGCCCGTGGTGTGGTGTAGAAGCATCACTTCACGTCACGTAGGTAAGCCAGCCATTTTGCCGCCTTCACCAAGTCATCTTCTTCTGGTCCCGTCACTTAAGTCTCTCAGAAGGTAAAACTTGCCAAAGACAACACCACGTGTGAATATCGTGACTCAGACTAACCACCAGGGGTTACACGTTACCCATGTGTACTCAGAATAGGCCGGTGTCGCCTGACCCGGCTGGCAGCCTCCCAGACCAGGATCCACTGCCGAAGATGAACTAGGTCTGGGTCCTAACAAGTGCTGGCTGAACCGTCCTCCTTCTCGAACCAGTCTAGGGTAGGGCTGTGTATCTGGTCAGGGTGTCTGCGAACTCATTCCGTCCTGAAACGACTTCTAATGACACAATACACCAGGTTAGTAGGTTAAAAGTACCTAGAGAAATAATGGCCCTGAAGGAGGGCCGGTGGCAACCCAATTCTCCTCCCTCGGAGGTAGCCCCCCTCTCCCTGGTTCTCTTTTATGATTACCCACTAGGTTTCCCGGAGCTCAAGATTCGATCCAGGAAATTAATAGATTATACAGGGAAATCCCCCTGTAGCGGACGTCCACATCCCGTTCCCTCCTCCCCTAGTTAGGGTCAGAGCATTTGGAACGGTGTTCAGCTGGCTGTGACCAGCTCTGTCGCATCCCCCCAGTTTCCCAGTGTCAACCTCTCAGGAACCAACTGTATATTAAGATGGTGTTCTGTTACGGCAACCAATAACATAAAGAGTAAGAGGAAAGACCAGCAAAGCCAGTGGTCGCCACACCAAAGGATTCGAACTTCGACACCCGGAATGTCATTAGAATGACCTTCGACACATCCGGCGACCATCGCATGGGTTTCGTCTAGTTCGGCCGAGTTCCCTGTTACCCCACTCGACCTATGTTCTACAACGCCTTCGCCAACTTCAGGTTGCGTCGACTACGTTGGAGTTCTAAGGCCGCCCAGGAGTGAACTCGGACTACTAACACTATTTGGCCTGTCCTAATTTTCCCTAACTACTTGTAGCGGCAATAACACGCGTTCACCCACTTCGACAATTGTAACGTACAAAACAGGCCTACACTCCAATGTGTTCAACTAGCCTGCAGTGTTGAGTTAAAACACAAGCCCACATGTTCACCCCTGACTGACCTTTGTGCGCCGGGCGGGACATGCGGTCGAACAGCTTCGGGTCAACGCGGTATCGATACACACTATTTATCTAAATATGTTTAACGTACCTTAAGACAAACTGTGCATTCAGACTTGAGGAGCTCCCGTCCCAACACTGGACGTTATGTCAGTTTTCTTCAACAAACAGCAAGACAACGGCATCCTCTTTCCTTTTTACGAATTAACACAGTCGTTCAAACACAAATTCTCTCTAGCAAGGCCGAGTCCTAACTGAGCCCGTCTATGTTCTTAGAAGGTTATTGCGCCTGCGTTACCGGACCCGGTTGAGTTGAGCTTTACTCACCCGAACCGTCTAGATGTCAAGGGCCACCAATCGCGCTTGCGTGGGGTACATTATTACCTCGGTTGTATCCCTTAGACTAGATCGACTGTTCTAGACTGAAGGAACAGGGGAACTTTACTTTTGGGAAGTTTGCAGGAACTCGGGAACTAGACTTTTGTGAGTTTTACCAGGTGAATTCTCAGCAGTTCCATGACAGTTATAAGAGAAGTAGAGATTTAAATCTAGAAAAATACCCAGATAATATAAGTGATTCTTTTTCTAACTTGGAGAATTTCGAATGAATATATTACTATGTTTGGAGCTCCGAAGGTTGTTGGTTCAAATCCGGGCCACGTCCTTCGGTTCACGAGCTAAATTTTTCGGAGACTCCTGTGGTCGTCGCTAGAGCTACGGAGTTCGTGCTTTGTGCGACGCTTTCCGCGCTGCGAAAAGAGACCGAACCATATGGGATAAAACCCGGTTCAATGAAGTCGACCCTGTCGACTTGGTAGGTTCATTTACATTGTGAGAGATACAATTTTCATTCCCTATTCATTCAAAATCTTTATGTGTAGTTTATGATTAGGAAAGAATCTAGTATGATAATTTTCTGAGAAATCACATATGATCTCTTCATGGATGATACTTTTTATAAATATTATTTATGATCTCTTTATTATGTAAGAATCAATCAATCAATCAATCATGTGCCATGCCGGAAAGCGTGGTTGGTCATGACTCGCCATGTCCCTAGATCACCAGAGTCGTGGATCAGCTCAATGTTTCTGTTTCAACCATTAATATGGCCAAGCCATCCAGGTATTTACTTCTCGGTCTTCCCCTTGGTCTGTCCCCTTCGATCTTGCCAGTTGTCACGAAGTTCTATAGTTCATTTCTTCTCATAACATTTCCATAGAATATTGTCTGTCTACGTCTAATTTCTCTAATCAGTTTAGATTTTCATTTGTTTCCTGTAGTATTTAGTCATTGGTTTTTCTGTCTGTCCATGGTATTCTTTGCATTCTCCTCAAAAACCACATTTCTACATCCATCATATGATTTTCATCTTGACTGCTCATTGTCCACGTTTCACATCCATACATAAGTACAGACCCTATGAAGCACCTCAACACTCTTTTTCTCGTTTCAATTGACATTGTTTTATTGGTCAGTATGTTTTCATCTTGCTAAAGGCTACTTTCGCCATGACGATTCTTGTTCGAATCTCTTTAAGGCACCTCCCATATGATACCACAACATCTAGCTTAAGAATGGAGGTGGAGGCGGTCACTGCAGCTTTCCACAGGATCGAGAATACGATACGCACACACATTGTGATTGTAACTGACTCAGAAAGCATGCTGAGGAAGGTGTGGACAGGCATGCTTCGTGCAGAGTGGCTTGCTTCGCTTCGGAGGTCACGGGTGGCAAGAAGCGCCTGGATATATTCTCCGGGGCATGCCGGTGTGCTGGGGAATGAACAGGCGGACAGATTTGCTGGATCTGCAAAACTTGGTGGTGTATTGATGCATGACATTGCATACGTGGTTGCGGCCTTGTGGGAGCAAGTGTACACCTCGGAGGAGCAAATTAATCATGACGGTCTGCAAGAATGAGGCAGCGAGGAGTGACGAGGGAATCTGTCCGACGCTCGACGCTCAGAGGAAAGGCGAGATGGACATATAATCAGATTGCTACTGGTACCTTTCGTGTTGGAACTCTTTGCTGGCTGCTGAGGATGAGGACGGAGCGCCTATGGGAATGCCCCGAATTCTGTGATGTCTGTTCCTAGATCAATCAATCCCATCAGATGTTTTGACTGTTCCGAGATAATTGTAACGATTCAACATGTTGAAGAATATTCCCATTTCCTTGTATATTAGATTGTGGTATGTCTTTCTTCACAGTGACGACCATAATCTGTGTCTTTTTACATTTAATTGTAACCCCAGTTGTTCACTGTGTGCAACAACCGCATCTACTAATTGTTGCAGATCCTGCTCATTGTCTGCAATTCATACTGTATCATCTGCATATCTAATTTAATTGATGTTTCGCCCTCCAGTGATGATTCCATTTATATATTCTACATTTCTGAAAATATTTGCATAGTATAGGGACAACAGATCTGGAGACATTACACATCCCTGTCTCACACCTCTCTTAATAGGCTGATTGTGCCCCACTGCATTATCAATCCTTAAGTTAGCATGTTGTTTCCAATGTATGTGTCTAATCTTTTTTCTTTATTTACTTCTATAGAACGTTCAATAACTGATCGCAGCATATACATAGAAATTGATGTATCCGTTCCTTCCACAAACCCACATTGTTCTTCCCCTATTTCAGGTTGTATTTTCTTCCTCACTCTTTGCTTGATAATTTGTAGCAGAATCTTCGTGATGGGATTCATTATACTAATTGTTCTATGTTTATCACTTTCCAAGGCTCCTGATTTCTTTACATAATTCAGAAGGTATATATCCAGTATCATATTATGTGTTCAGCAGTCTGGTGGCTTGATCTATTCCATATTCTTCTAAAGCTTTAATAATTTCTGTTGTGATGTTATCTTAACCGGGGTCTTGCCAGCTTCGATATGTTTAAGAATATTCCGCACCTTCATATTCAAAATTGGCTGTCCTTCATTGTTAAATCTCATATCGTACTGTTTATCTCTGTTATCATTATAATGGTTCTTCACATAATCTGCCCATACATGTCGAATCTGATCTTTTTTTTTAAATCATGATTTTTCCATTTTTAATTATTAGAGAGCCTGTTGATGAAATTGTTTTTTTATTAGTAAGTTCATGAAATTTTTTTTGCGCTAATTTGGTATTTTACTGTTGTGTTGTTTTTCAATGTATGTGAAATTTTTCACAAGCCATGCTTCTTTTGTCTATTTACATAATATTCTGATTTGTTTGTGGATTTCTTCATATTTGGCAGGATTATTTTTGTTGAGTCTTCTTGATTCCATGAGGTGTAAAATTTCTTCTGTCATCCATTTCTTACGTCCCACCTTCTTTAATTTTGGAACAGTTGTTTCTGCTGCCAATCTATTTGAATTCTTCAATATTTCCCGTTGATCATCCACATCTTGAAATAGGATCTCTAGATCTGACAATATATCAAATCTGTTCTGTACTTCTATGTTTAATTTGTTTTGTATTTCCTTTCCATTTCTCAATGTACACAGATCATATTTAGTTTTTTGTGATGTTTACTTGACTTTCTTTACCTTTACCCTCAATGTACATTTAATTAATCTGTGGTCACTATAACAATCATCACTGGGAAATGTTTTTGCAATAGTTAGCGTATTTCCAAACCTGCTGCTGATTAGAATGTAATCAGTCTGGTTTCTAATACTGCTGTCAGGACTCCTCCATGTCCATACTCTTCTAGGGTGTTGTTTAAACCAGGTGTTTCCTATAATAATTTCCTGCTCTTTTGCCAATTCTACAAGTCTGTATCCTTTTTCGTTTCTATCTTCCAAACCATGGTTTCCTACTGTGTATCCATCACCTTGATTTCCTACTTTTGAATTGAAGTCACCTATTATAATGTTTATTTCTGAATTTGTACATTTCTTTAAAGCATACTCTATGTCATTCTCCAGTTGGGGCATATATTTGAATAACGTTTATGCCAAAAGGTCTGCCGCTTAATTTAACTAATAGAACTATGTCTGACACAGCCCAATATCTTTGGTCAGATTGTGATGTTCTCGTATCCAAGATAGTTGCTACCCCTCTTTGTCGATCTTCTCCTGCAGAATACATAATCATAAAATATTCATCTATCTTAATGCCTGCCCCTATCCATCTCGTTTCGCCATCCCTAATATATTAATTTTCTCTCTTTCTATTTCTAGTTTGGTGTTATCTAATTTGTCGTCGTCTTTTAACGTCTTAACATTCCAAGTTGCTAACTTTAATGTCTGTGTCCTTGTCTTGTGATCTGTAATTAGGCGAAACATATTGAACTAGGCATTTTTAAAGAAGGTAGTTTGCCGTTGCTTTCCTTCCTTGGCAGTGACCATACTGGTCGATGACGAGAGCCATTGTCCCGTGACAGAGTTCTTCTGCCTAACATCGCGAAAGTTGAGACTATAACCAACAATTATTTGTCGTCTACCCTCAAAATTTCATCCACCACCTGCTTTCCGTGGATTCTTGTGAACACTCCCAATAAACGAATACGAAATAACACCACATAACCCACAGGAAAACACTAAAACAGCGTCTCCTGAAGAAAAAACGTTAGGTTATATATATATATATATATATATATATATATATATATATATATATATATATATATATATATATATATATATATATATATATATATATATATATATATATATATATATATATATATATAACAGAGAGAATAAGAGAAGTAAATCTAAAAAATTAAAAAAGAAGTAAATTAGAGAAGAAGGGCAGAATGTCAGACGGGCCTGCGTGCCAAATTCTTAACTCTTTGAAAATACATAATACAGATACAGATTCTTTATGTATATAATGCTTTATGGGATATTGATAATGATTTTCCCTAAAAGAGTCTCTTAAAAGTCGACAGGGTCGACTTCATTGCACCGGAGTTTATCTCATATGGCTCGGTCTCCTTCGGCAGCGAGGAAAGCGTCGCTCTAGTGTAGCTCTAGCGACGACCCATATGAGTTTTCAAAAAATTTCAATCGTGTACCGAAGGAAGCGGCCGGAATCAAACCCACAACCTTCGGAGCAAGAGTCAAATGGCTTGACAACTTCATACTATACCAACTTTGTTACACAACAACAATGGAACCGCACACTTTGGTAAACAACAACAATCGTACCAACAACTGTAGCATCCTGATTATATGCATTGCTATAGATTAACCTAATGGGCATTTTAGTCTAGTTCGTTCTGAATTCATGGACATATTTAGTCTAGTTGTGTCAAGGGCCACCAATCGCGCTTGCGTGGGGTACATTATTACCTCGGTTGTATCCCTTAGACTAGATCGACTGTTCTAGACTGAAGGAACAGGGGAACTTTACTTTTGGGAAGTTTGCAGGAACTCGGGAACTAGACTTTTGTGAGTTTTACCAGGTGAATTCTCAGCAGTTCCATGACAGTTATAAGAGAAGTAGAGATTTAAATCTAGAAAAATACCCAGATAATATAAGTGATTCTTTTTCTAACTTGGAGAATTTCGAATGAATATATTACTATGTTTGGAGCTCCGAAGGTTGTTGGTTCAAATCCGGGCCACGTCCTTCGGTTCACGAGCTAAATTTTTCGGAGACTCCTGTGGTCGTCGCTAGAGCTACGGAGTTCGTGCTTTGTGCGACGCTTTCCGCGCTGCGAAAAGAGACCGAACCATATGGGATAAAACCCGGTTCAATGAAGTCGACCCTGTCGACTTGGTAGGTTCATTTACATTGTGAGAGATACAATTTTCATTCCCTATTCATTCAAAATCTTTATGTGTAGTTTATGATTAGGAAAGAATCTAGTATGATAATTTTCTGAGAAATCACATATGATCTCTTCATGGATGATACTTTTTATAAATATTATTTATGATCTCTTTATTATGTAAGAATCAATCAATCAATCAATCATGTGCCATGCCGGAAAGCGTGGTTGGTCATGACTCGCCATGTCCCTAGATCACCAGAGTCGTGGATCAGCTCAATGTTTCTGTTTCAACCATTAATATGGCCAAGCCATCCAGGTATTTACTTCTCGGTCTTCCCCTTGGTCTGTCCCCTTCGATCTTGCCAGTTGTCACGAAGTTCTATAGTTCATTTCTTCTCATAACATTTCCATAGAATATTGTCTGTCTACGTCTAATTTCTCTAATCAGTTTAGATTTTCATTTGTTTCCTGTAGTATTTAGTCATTGGTTTTTCTGTCTGTCCATGGTATTCTTTGCATTCTCCTCAAAAACCACATTTCTACATCCATCATATGATTTTCATCTTGACTGCTCATTGTCCACGTTTCACATCCATACATAAGTACAGACCCTATGAAGCACCTCAACACTCTTTTTCTCGTTTCAATTGACATTGTTTTATTGGTCAGTATGTTTTCATCTTGCTAAAGGCTACTTTCGCCATGACGATTCTTGTTCGAATCTCTTTAAGGCACCTCCCATATGATACCACAACATCTAGCTTAAGAATGGAGGTGGAGGCGGTCACTGCAGCTTTCCACAGGATCGAGAATACGATACGCACACACATTGTGATTGTAACTGACTCAGAAAGCATGCTGAGGAAGGTGTGGACAGGCATGCTTCGTGCAGAGTGGCTTGCTTCGCTTCGGAGGTCACGGGTGGCAAGAAGCGCCTGGATATATTCTCCGGGGCATGCCGGTGTGCTGGGGAATGAACAGGCGGACAGATTTGCTGGATCTGCAAAACTTGGTGGTGTATTGATGCATGACATTGCAGACGTGGTTGCGGCCTTGTGGGAGCAAGTGTACACCTCGGAGGAGCAAATTAATCATGACGGTCTGCAAGAATGAGGCAGCGAGGAGTGACGAGGGAATCTGTCCGACGCTCGACGCTCAGAGGAAAGGCGAGATGGACATATAATCAGATTGCTACTGGTACCTTTCGTGTTGGAACTCTTTGCTGGCTGCTGAGGATGAGGACGGAGCGCCTATGGGAATGCCCCGAATTCTGTGATGTCTGTTCCTAGATCAATCAATCCCATCAGATGTTTTGACTGTTCCGAGATAATTGTAACGATTCAACATGTTGAAGAATATTCCCATTTCCTTGTATATTAGATTGTGGTATGTCTTTCTTCACAGTGACGACCATAATCTGTGTCTTTTTACATTTAATTGTAACCCCAGTTGTTCACTGTGTGCAACAACCGCATCTACTAATTGTTGCAGATCCTGCTCATTGTCTGCAATTCATACTGTATCATCTGCATATCTAATTTAATTGATGTTTCGCCCTCCAGTGATGATTCCATTTATATATTCTACATTTCTGAAAATATTTGCATAGTATAGGGACAACAGATCTGGAGACATTACACATCCCTGTCTCACACCTCTCTTAATAGGCTGATTGTGCCCCACTGCATTATCAATCCTTAAGTTAGCATGTTGTTTCCAATGTATGTGTCTAATCTTTTTTCTTTATTTACTTCTATAGAACGTTCAATAACTGATCGCAGCATATACATAGAAATTGATGTATCCGTTCCTTCCACAAACCCACATTGTTCTTCCCCTATTTCAGGTTGTATTTTCTTCCTCACTCTTTGCTTGATAATTTGTAGCAGAATCTTCGTGATGGGATTCATTATACTAATTGTTCTATGTTTATCACTTTCCAAGGCTCCTGATTTCTTTACATAATTCAGAAGGTATATATCCAGTATCATATTATGTGTTCAGCAGTCTGGTGGCTTGATCTATTCCATATTCTTCTAAAGCTTTAATAATTTCTGTTGTGATGTTATCTTAACCGGGGTCTTGCCAGCTTCGATATGTTTAAGAATATTCCGCACCTTCATATTCAAAATTGGCTGTCCTTCATTGTTAAATCTCATATCGTACTGTTTATCTCTGTTATCATTATAATGGTTCTTCACATAATCTGCCCATACATGTCGAATCTGATCTTTTTTTTTTAAATCATGATTTTTCCATTTTTAATTATTAGAGAGCCTGTTGATGAAATTGTTTTTTTATTAGTAAGTTCATGAAATTTTTTTTGCGCTAATTTGGTATTTTACTGTTGTGTTGTTTTTCAATGTATGTGAAATTTTTCACAAGCCATGCTTCTTTTGTCTATTTACATAATATTCTGATTTGTTTGTGGATTTCTTCATATTTGGCAGGATTATTTTTGTTGAGTCTTCTTGATTCCATGAGGTGTAAAATTTCTTCTGTCATCCATTTCTTACGTCCCACCTTCTTTAATTTTGGAACAGTTGTTTCTGCTGCCAATCTATTTGAATTCTTCAATATTTCCCGTTGATCATCCACATCTTGAAATAGGATCTCTAGATCTGACAATATATCAAATCTGTTCTGTACTTCTATGTTTAATTTGTTTTGTATTTCCTTTCCATTTCTCAATGTACACAGATCATATTTAGTTTTTTGTGATGTTTACTTGACTTTCTTTACCTTTACCCTCAATGTACATTTAATTAATCTGTGGTCACTATAACAATCATCACTGGGAAATGTTTTTGCAATAGTTAGCGTATTTCCAAACCTGCTGCTGATTAGAATGTAATCAGTCTGGTTTCTAATACTGCTGTCAGGACTCCTCCATGTCCATACTCTTCTAGGGTGTTGTTTAAACCAGGTGTTTCCTATAATAATTTCCTGCTCTTTTGCCAATTCTACAAGTCTGTATCCTTTTTCGTTTCTATCTTCCAAACCATGGTTTCCTACTGTGTATCCATCACCTTGATTTCCTACTTTTGAATTGAAGTCACCTATTATAATGTTTATTTCTGAATTTTTACATTTCTTTAAAGCATACTCTATGTCATTCTCCA
The DNA here is from genome assembly GCA_963921405.1 of Cepaea hortensis. NCBI lineage: Eukaryota > Metazoa > Mollusca > Gastropoda > Stylommatophora > Helicidae > Cepaea > Cepaea hortensis. The sequence continues at coordinate 24,554,773 of OY992886.1, forward strand.
GTTGGGGCATATATTTGAATAACGTTTATGCCAAAAGGTCTGCCGCTTAATTTAACTAATAGAACTATGTCTGACACAGCCCAATATCTTTGGTCAGATTGTGATGTTCTCGTATCCAAGATAGTTGCTACCCCTCTTTGTCGATCTTCTCCTGCAGAATACATAATCATAAAATATTCATCTATCTTAATGCCTGCCCCTATCCATCTCGTTTCGCCATCCCTAATATATTAATTTTCTCTCTTTCTATTTCTAGTTTGGTGTTATCTAATTTGTCGTCGTCTTTTAACGTCTTAACATTCCAAGTTGCTACCTTTAATGTCTGTGTCCTTGTCTTGTGATCTGTAATTAGGCGAAACATATTGAACTAGGCATTTTTAAAGAAGGTAGTTTGCCGTTGCTTTCCTTCCTTGGCAGTGACCATACTGGTCGATGACGAGAGCCATTGTCCCGTGACAGAGTTCTTCTGCCTAACATCGCGAAAGTTGAGACTATAACCAACAATTATTTGTCGTCTACCCTCAAAATTTCATCCACCACCTGCTTTCCGTGGATTCTTGTGAACACTCCCAATAAACGAATACGAAATAACACCACATAACCCACAGGAAAACACTAAAACAGCGTCTCCTGAAGAAAAAACGTTAGGTTATATATATATATATATATATATATATATATATATATATATATATATATATATATATATATATATATATATATATATATATATATATATATATATATATATATATAACAGAGAGAATAAGAGAAGTAAATCTAAAAAATTAAAAAAGAAGTAAATTAGAGAAGAAGGGCAGAATGTCAGACGGGCCTGCGTGCCAAATTCTTAACTCTTTGAAAATACATAATACAGATACAGATTCTTTATGTATATACTGCTTTATGGGATATTGATAATGATTTTCCCTAAAAGAGTCTCTTAAAAGTCGACAGGGTCGACTTCATTGCACCGGATTTTATCTCATATGGCTCGGTCTCCTTCGGCAGCGAGGAAAGCGTCGCTCTAGTGTAGCTCTAGCGACGACCCATATGAGTTTTCAAAAAATTTCAATCGTGTACCGAAGGAAGCGGCCGGAATCAAACCCACAACCTTCGGAGCAAGAGTCAAATGGCTTGACAACTTCATACTATACCAACTTTGTTACACAACAACAATGGAACCGCACACTTTGGTAAACAACAACAATCGTACCAACAACTGTAGCATCCTGATTATATGCATTGCTATAGATTAACCTAATGGGCATTTTAGTCTAGTTCGTTCTGAATTCATGGACATATTTAGTCTAGTTGTGTCAAGGGCCACCAATCGCGCTTGCGTGGGGTACATTATTACCTCGGTTGTATCCCTTAGACTAGATCGACTGTTCTAGACTGAAGGAACAGGGGAACTTTACTTTTGGGAAGTTTGCAGGAACTCGGGAACTAGACTTTTGTGAGTTTTACCAGGTGAATTCTCAGCAGTTCCATGACAGTTATAAGAGAAGTAGAGATTTAAATCTAGAAAAATACCCAGATAATATAAGTGATTCTTTTTCTAACTTGGAGAATTTCGAATGAATATATTACTATGTTTGGAGCTCCGAAGGTTGTTGGTTCAAATCCGGGCCACGTCCTTCGGTTCACGAGCTAAATTTTTCGGAGACTCCTGTGGTCGTCGCTAGAGCTACGGAGTTCGTGCTTTGTGCGACGCTTTCCGCGCTGCGAAAAGAGACCGAACCATATGGGATAAAACCCGGTTCAATGAAGTCGACCCTGTCGACTTGGTAGGTTCATTTACATTGTGAGAGATACAATTTTCATTCCCTATTCATTCAAAATCTTTATGTGTAGTTTATGATTAGGAAAGAATCTAGTATGATAATTTTCTGAGAAATCACATATGATCTCTTCATGGATGATACTTTTTATAAATATTATTTATGATCTCTTTATTATGTAAGAATCAATCAATCAATCAATCATGTGCCATGCCGGAAAGCGTGGTTGGTCATGACTCGCCATGTCCCTAGATCACCAGAGTCGTGGATCAGCTCAATGTTTCTGTTTCAACCATTAATATGGCCAAGCCATCCAGGTATTTACTTCTCGGTCTTCCCCTTGGTCTGTCCCCTTCGATCTTGCCAGTTGTCACGAAGTTCTATAGTTCATTTCTTCTCATAACATTTCCATAGAATATTGTCTGTCTACGTCTAATTTCTCTAATCAGTTTAGATTTTCATTTGTTTCCTGTAGTATTTAGTCATTGGTTTTTCTGTCTGTCCATGGTATTCTTTGCATTCTCCTCAAAAACCACATTTCTACATCCATCATATGATTTTCATCTTGACTGCTCATTGTCCACGTTTCACATCCATACATAAGTACAGACCCTATGAAGCACCTCAACACTCTTTTTCTCGTTTCAATTGACATTGTTTTATTGGTCAGTATGTTTTCATCTTGCTAAAGGCTACTTTCGCCATGACGATTCTTGTTCGAATCTCTTTAAGGCACCTCCCATATGATACCACAACATCTAGCTTAAGAATGGAGGTGGAGGCGGTCACTGCAGCTTTCCACAGGATCGAGAATACGATACGCACACACATTGTGATTGTAACTGACTCAGAAAGCATGCTGAGGAAGGTGTGGACAGGCATGCTTCGTGCAGAGTGGCTTGCTTCGCTTCGGAGGTCACGGGTGGCAAGAAGCGCCTGGATATATTCTCCGGGGCATGCCGGTGTGCTGGGGAATGAACAGGCGGACAGATTTGCTGGATCTGCAAAACTTGGTGGTGTATTGATGCATGACATTGCAGACGTGGTTGCGGCCTTGTGGGAGCAAGTGTACACCTCGGAGGAGCAAATTAATCATGACGGTCTGCAAGAATGAGGCAGCGAGGAGTGACGAGGGAATCTGTCCGACGCTCGACGCTCAGAGGAAAGGCGAGATGGACATATAATCAGATTGCTACTGGTACCTTTCGTGTTGGAACTCTTTGCTGGCTGCTGAGGATGAGGACGGAGCGCCTATGGGAATGCCCCGAATTCTGTGATGTCTGTTCCTAGATCAATCAATCCCATCAGATGTTTTGACTGTTCCGAGATAATTGTAACGATTCAACATGTTGAAGAATATTCCCATTTCCTTGTATATTAGATTGTGGTATGTCTTTCTTCACAGTGACGACCATAATCTGTGTCTTTTTACATTTAATTGTAACCCCAGTTGTTCACTGTGTGCAACAACCGCATCTACTAATTGTTGCAGATCCTGCTCATTGTCTGCAATTCATACTGTATCATCTGCATATCTAATTTAATTGATGTTTCGCCCTCCAGTGATGATTCCATTTATATATTCTACATTTCTGAAAATATTTGCATAGTATAGGGACAACAGATCTGGAGACATTACACATCCCTGTCTCACACCTCTCTTAATAGGCTGATTGTGCCCCACTGCATTATCAATCCTTAAGTTAGCATGTTGTTTCCAATGTATGTGTCTAATCTTTTTTCTTTATTTACTTCTATAGAACGTTCAATAACTGATCGCAGCATATACATAGAAATTGATGTATCCGTTCCTTCCACAAACCCACATTGTTCTTCCCCTATTTCAGGTTGTATTTTCTTCCTCACTCTTTGCTTGATAATTTGTAGCAGAATCTTCGTGATGGGATTCATTATACTAATTGTTCTATGTTTATCACTTTCCAAGGCTCCTGATTTCTTTACATAATTCAGAAGGTATATATCCAGTATCATATTATGTGTTCAGCAGTCTGGTGGCTTGATCTATTCCATATTCTTCTAAAGCTTTAATAATTTCTGTTGTGATGTTATCTTAACCGGGGTCTTGCCAGCTTCGATATGTTTAAGAATATTCCGCACCTTCATATTCAAAATTGGCTGTCCTTCATTGTTAAATCTCATATCGTACTGTTTATCTCTGTTATCATTATAATGGTTCTTCACATAATCTGCCCATACATGTCGAATCTGATCTTTTTTTTTAAATCATGATTTTTCCATTTTTAATTATTAGAGAGCCTGTTGATGAAATTGTTTTTTTATTAGTAAGTTCATGAAATTTTTTTTGCGCTAATTTGGTATTTTACTGTTGTGTTGTTTTTCAATTTATGTGAAATTTTTCACAAGCCATGCTTCTTTTGTCTATTTACATAATATTCTGATTTGTTTGTGGATTTCTTCATATTTGGCAGGATTATTTTTGTTGAGTCTTCTTGATTCCATGAGGTGTAAAATTTCTTCTGTCATCCATTTCTTACGTCCCACCTTCTTTAATTTTGGAACAGTTGTTTCTGCTGCCAATCTATTTGAATTCTTCAATATTTCCCGTTGATCATCCACATCTTGAAATAGGATCTCTAGATCTGACAATATATCAAATCTGTTCTGTACTTCTATGTTTAATTTGTTTTGTATTTCCTTTCCATTTCTCAATGTACACAGATCATATTTAGTTTTTTGTGATGTTTACTTGACTTTCTTTACCTTTACCCTCAATGTACATTTAATGAATCTGTGGTCACTATAACAATCATCACTGGGAAATGTTTTTGCAATAGTTAGCGTATTTCCAAACCTGCTGCTGATTAGAATGTAATCAGTCTGGTTTCTAATACTGCTGTCAGGACTCCTCCATGTCCATACTCTTCTAGGGTGTTGTTTAAACCAGGTGTTTCCTATAATAATTTCCTGCTCTTTTGCCAATTCTACAAGTCTGTATCCTTTTTCGTTTCTATCTTCCAAACCATGGTTTCCTACTGTGTATCCATCACCTTGATTTCCTACTTTTGAATTGAAGTCACCTATTATAATGTTTATTTCTGAATTTTTACATTTCTTTAAAGCATACTCTATGTCATTCTCCAGTTGGGGCATATATTTGAATAACGTTTATGCCAAAAGGTCTGCCGCTTAATTTAACTAATAGAACTATGTCTGACACAGCCCAATATCTTTGGTCAGATTGTGATGTTCTCGTATCCAAGATAGTTGCTACCCCTCTTTGTCGATCTTCTCCTGCAGAATACATAATCATAAAATATTCATCTATCTTAA
>OY992886.1:24564868-24585368 GCA_963921405.1 Cepaea hortensis
CCTTCTTTCGCCATCAAACTTCAGAGTTACTTGCAATTTACGTCCCCAAGGCAAGGACGAGAAGTCAACATCTAAATCGAACTGACCGGTGAGTGGATTGAAATCAGCACGCCGCGGTGTCCACAGGAAACTTCTGCGAGAGAGTATTACATGTCTCGACCACGCCGACCTGCAGGGATATTTAGTTTGAAACAAGGAACAAATAACACAAACCCCATCCATTATAAATATGTTATAAATATGTTATCCCATTAAAAGAAGTGTATTACGTAAACTGTATAAAGCTTGAAGCGGTGATAATATATTGCATTTACACTCATACCATTATATGAAAACCAAATCAAAGCTATTTGGGAGCAGGTCACCTTGCGTTAGTTTTCATACAATTGTATGAAATGCCGTTGTTCAGAAAGCAATGGCACACTGCTGAACGTAACCTTGCCAAGAAATCACAAACAGACAAAAATGCTGAGGTTGACTGCGGCGTCCTGTAAAGGATATGAACTCATCATCATCGTCATTATCATTATCTCCCACTTTTGCCACCAATCGCCGTGTGGAGAAATAAGTGGCGCCCCAGCGCACGATGGGTGACACTGATAGTGTTATTCCGTGTGACTGTACAATGTTATTGATTTCATAAATCTATTTTCTTCTCAGGCGTCCTCTTCCTCTCGTAGCAAATCATCAGCTGATGTAGGGCCGATGCTGGTAGTCGATGGTGTTGCAGCTACCGAGATGGTGAGAGCATTTTATCTTCTGTCATTCAGTATATGTGACACAAGGTGTTGATCCAATTGTCTCTCTTTGATAACAGCATTTCTTATTCGGTCTAGGATTGTTGAGGTAAGTTCGCAGGTCTCCTCAAGTATTTCATCTCACAGGTGTTGATTTTCCGGAACTCAATTTACAGAACTGACCATTTCTCAAAACCACGGAATCGCCGTCCACCATCGATGTAGAGTCTCTCGCCAGTAATAAGGCCTGCTGCATCCGACACGAAAAACAGAACAGCTTCAACCACATCTTCGAGATTAATAGGTCGGCTCTTTAGCACTTGTTGATTAAACTCTATATTTGCAACTGCTTTGTTCACTGGATCCATTTCATCTCGCAGATATCTCATGATCCTGGTTGGTATAAACCCAGGGTTTACTGAATTCACTCTGATTCCTTTTGGACCCAGTATAACTGCGAAGTGTTTTGCTAGCTCATCTAGAGCCACCTTCGAGATTGAATAAATTGTTTTGTACGGATCTAATAAGTTTGTGAGAACAGAAGAAATGAAGATAATAGTGCCTTTGCTCTTCTCCAGATGTGGTACAGCTTGTTGTGTCAGGAAAAACGCAGACTTTAAATTAGTGCCCAGTATAGCGTCATAAATTGCTTCTGTTGCCTTTAACAGAGATTGTCTGGAGCTTGTAACGGCAGCGTTTAACACGAGGATGTCCAATTGTCCAAACTTCTCAATAGTCTGTTCAATGATCTGCCTACGAACTGCCCCATCGTTTATGTCTCCTTGGACAGTCAGGAATCTGTTCCGGTCTCCATGACTGATCCCAACGACCTTGTCAAGCACAGAGCTCAGTCTTTTGGCATCACGTCCACAAAGCGTAATCCTCGCACCCAGAGAGGCAAACTTGATGCTTATGGCTTCCCCAATTCCGGAGCTTGCACCTGTAATAACGGCAACTTTGGATTCCATTGGCGAGGGTACAGTTACGCTATCTTCTAGTTGTTGGATAGAGCGATTTGAAACGTGACCTGCCAGTGACATAAAGACATGATTATTACTTGAGTACAATGGACTACATATCTTATTTACACAATCTAAACATTTAGACCTATTGAATTTTTAATTGTAAAGATATAGTAGCATTAGAAATACCATTAGAAAATTAGATATGTGTGTATTCAGTACTTTTCTGTTAGCGAAGGAGATAGAGAACTGCTCTGATAATGTCATAAGCCTACACAATTTGATGGCCCTATATGCATCGAACAATTTGTTTTAACCTTTTAGAGTTATTGGGAATATGTTCTTAACCCAATATTTATATAGTCCGATTAATATAACTTCGACCGCCTTTACTTCCAACAATATTTCCTAGTACTAATTTGACTAGGGTTGTAAAAGATTGACCTGAGAGCTTTGGTCAGAACTAGAAGAAATGGGGATGTGAAAACATAACCCGGCTGTCAGGAAAGCGTGCTAGCAGCTGCTCAACCATGGCGCCTGTATTAATTAATTAGGATATATATATATATATATATATATATATATATATATATATATATATATATATATATATATATATATATATATATATATATATATATATAAAGGTGGCTATACTGTTGTTGACTTGACTATAATGTTGACTGATTAATTGTTTAAGTGGTTCCTTTATTGATTGTGCGATTATTTAATTAATTGATGACTACTTAATTGATTGATTGACCAGAATCGACGTCATGGCACTTAATGTACACCCTCCAGTTCTCTGTCTCCAATAGTAAATATCAGAGTGTAGAAACGACGATTGTCCACTGAAGCCTACATAATATAGTTATCTTCATTCTTTAAATTTCCTTCCTGATGTTTTCTAACTGTTCATTCTGAATAAGTGTTCTGACACTTACTCGCCAACATGTAATCTATTGTTAACATTTAGTTTGCATTTAGTTGCATGATGACGATCGGGTACCACCTGTAGCACACGCACCCAACCGGTCGAAGAGATTCCACTGGAATCCCCTAAATAACATCGTTAATCTTTTTCCGTGTTGTTCTGAAGCATGATTGTCATTGGAACATGTAGCGATGGTTTTCTCTTACCTTCCGTCATTTAAAGAAGGGCACAAGACGAGGTTGTATAAGGTTTCATGATTGATTCTCAATGTGCAGTGGACATATAACGAGATTTGCAGAAAATATGCCAGGGATCCTGGTTGGTGGACATAATATAAATAACTTACGTAATGATGATGACATCATCTCGATATCAGTAAGTCAGAAGGACCTACAGGAAATGATAGAAACAGTGGTTATAGAAAGCGGAAACAAAAATGGGCCATAGCTTGAATAAAAGAACACCGAAGTCATGGTGGTATGAAAGAAACAGATGGTACAATTAAAGTAAATGCCGTTATTTTGGTGTAATTGCAGTAATTCAGATATTTAGGCAAATTGGTAACATTAGATGAATATGCATTACAGAGATAAAGAACAGAAGAGGACAAGCAAAATCTGCGTACTATCAAATGAAAAACATTTTATGTAACAGTCCTTGTCATTAGAAGTTACAAAAAGAGTTCTTGCATCTTGCATAGATCCAGATTTAACATACGGCAATGAATACTGGACAATAAGTAAACAGTCGTAAACATCCCGAGACACCTTGGAGATGTGGCTTTATTGAAGAATGCTGACAATTTATTGGACAGCCAACATGTGCAATCTGGACATTTTGAGGAAGGCTAGATCGCAAAGACAACTTATCACAAACATTAGAAAGAGGCAGTCATCTTTTTGTGGTTACATTATGGGAAGACAAAAACTAGAACATGCTGTTGCAACCGGAAACAAAATTGTGGAAAATTCTTCAGTCTTTTGTAATTGCAGGAAAACGAGTCAAAACATGAACTTATTCAAGCCGTAGGAGACCGCAATTTGTGGAGAGGCATGATCGACCAGGCCAGCCGACAAGGTTTGTGATAATGTTTGTAATAACAATTGACATACAGTTTAAGAAAATACCTACCTGGGACTAGGTATAGCTTCTGTAATGGTAAGTGCATGAACAACACACTGACCACTTCGGTAAATACAGCGACACAAACATGTCTATCCGCCACTTGTAATGAATTTAGTAACAGGTCTAGGTAGTAAAACGATTAAGTGAATTGATTTCAGCTGTATGGTGTTATTATCATATAGCAGGTTAAATGAATCAGTTATTAATAGTTGTTTATACACGTCCAACGTGGACTTGAAATGAGTTGGTTGACGATCTATACTTTAAAGGGCATAGAGAACACAAGAAGAAGAAGTTACTACCATCAAGTGGGGATCATGTGTGGAACCTTCTGGGGCTTGGCCTCTATAAAATGTCTGTGGTTAAACGACTGTGTTCTAGTGAAAATTCGATAAGTTTCTTTTATGACAAATTTCTAATTCCTATAAATAGAAGGCGACCCAGAGTAAAGTGCGCACCAAGAAATGTCTTGGGAAGTAAAGACGAATAATGTGATACTGATTATATCACCCACCGAGTGCAGTTTGGTCTATAAGAAAGTGGATCTAGCACCGTATGCTCTATGAGTCTTAAGGTGTGTAAACGGTTCCTCTGCTTACCTACTATACATAGAGTGTCTGTAACCACACAATCTAACCAATGCCTAGCTACGGGGTTCGAAATCAGACGCAGGCGATTTGTAATCAGACCACATTGCGTGCGCATTTTCACAATCGTTTAGGGACGCAGAGGTGTTTCCAAGGCACCAGGGCCGGGTTATATACTGGCCAAGACCTATTGACGCGTCATCGTCGAGCGTCCTGGGCAACAAGTCCCTTCGGGGTCCTGGCTAAAGTCAGTAGGATCGCCGATTCCTCCGAAGTCGGAGAGTGTCTGCCTGTACGGCGAGGAACCACCAGTCTGCACACAAATAAGCCAGACATGGGACAACGGATACTCACGCAAAACTCAGGTCCTGTATGACATCACACTGATGTTGGACAACAGGATGCCTTCATCCGACAATACAGGACTTCGCGTTGGAGCTCAAGCCAACGAACACAAGCAAGCAAGCACAATCGTTTAGAAGCAATGACAAACGACTGAGAGTATAATTGCCCACACAATCACAAAGACCTACCAATATTTGGGTTGATGGTGATGGTCTCTAAAGGGACATAGAGTCAACTTTATACGTTCACCATTTCCTAGACGGGCAGCGGGGTAGGGATATCCCCTATCAAAGGAGAAGTAAGGCGCCTCCTTCCCTCCGCTAGCCTACGGGACACCCTTGGGCAAGGTGGAGTACCCGTTTAGCCCCCCGATCAGGATTAAGTGAAGCCATGGGTGCAGGTGGTGGATGAAGATGAAGAGCAGCCGACAGATAGTTGTAGGTTATGGTCTTTACCTTTACGACGGTAGGCAGAGGATCTCTTTTTTGAGGAGACAATGGCTACGGTCACTGACCAGTATGGTCACTGCTAGGCAGGAAAGCAATGGCAAACTACTTTCTTTATAAATGCAAAGAAAATCATGTTGTGTGGACTCATCGATAACCAGAGAAACGGCGTAAATGGGTGCTCCATTGGAGCAGCCTCGCCCGGTAGGGATAGGCATGCGCACCAGGTGACTCCAGACCGTCAACTGGCTACTAGGTGCAAACGATTAATATCATTGAAAGTAGGAACTTGGAATGTTAGAACAATGAATGCAGATGGAAAATTAGAAAACATCAAACAAGAAATGGAGAGAGAGAAGATTAACATATTAGGAATATCGGAAACAAGATGGAAAGGGGCAGGGATAAGGACAGGAGATGATTATAAGATTATTTACTCTTGGGGAGAAGAACACCAAAGAGGTGTAGCCATTATATTAGATTTTAAAAAAACATCAAATTCTGTCAAAGGATATCGAGCTGTGTCAGACAGAGTTCTATTAGTAAAATTAAATGGAAGACCATTTAAAATAAATATCATTCAAGTATATGCCCCAACAAGTAAGTTAGTTAGTTAGTTAGTCGCGGTTCCAACTTCACAGCAACGGGTCGTCCCCATTATGCTCCGTTCCTGTGCCAGTGAATATCGCACAAAACGCTCCCCGCTGCCCAATGTGAAAAGTGAAAAAGACAGGAGTCTCGACAAACAACAGCCCGCACAGATACACTATGCATAATGCCGCCGCCATAATGTCAACACAATAGTCCCCCACGAAACATCCAGTTCATCTCTGATGGAATCGTCGATGGTAGTGGCAGTCAACCAGAAGCCCAGAAGCCACGCATTTCTGCATAAGGCAAAAACTGTTCAACTCTGGGACATAGCCAGCTGCCATCGCTCTGAACATGCAGTCACATTTCAAAAAACCTCGGGCAGATTCACAAGAATTTCACACGAAACCCACAGCTCACAGTGTCGCGCCACGCACTCACTCAGTAGCAGGGCGACGGAACCATCAAGCCTCCTTAGTCGCCTCTTACGACATGCGTGGTAGGCTACAGTATTGCCATTCTTTGCTTCCCTTATGGGCCCCGGCAACACACGGGAGGCCCCAACAAGTGAATGCAGTGAAGAAAGTATAGAGGAATTTTATAACGACATGGAGCCTGCTTTGAAGAACTGCAAAAAATCAGAAATAAATATCATAATGGGTGATTTCAACGCAAAAATAGGAAAGCAAGGCGATGGATGCAGTGTAGGCAACCATGGTTTGGGAGAGAGAAATGAAAGAGGATACAGACTTGTAGAATGGGCAAAAGAACAAGAAATGGTTGTAGGAAACACCTGGTTTAAACAGCATCCTAGAAGATTATGGACATGGATTAGTCCAGACAGCAGGATTTAAAACCAGATAGATTACATCCTGATTAACAGAAGGTTTCGAAATGCGTTAGCAGTCGTAAAAACAGTTCCAAATGCAGACTGTTACAGTGATCACAGATTAATTACAGGCACATTGAGGGTAAAGTTAAAGAATTTCAAGTATATAGCAGGAAACCCTAAATATGACTTGTGCAATTTGAAAACTGACAAAGAAATACAAGATAATTTTAACATAGAAGTAAAGAACAAATTTGATTTATTGTCTGATCTAGAGATCCTATTTCAAGATGTAGATGATCAATGGGAAATGCTGAAGAATTCAATCAGTTGTGCAGTAGAAAAAACTATTCCAAAATTAAAGAAAGTGGGCCGTAAGACATGGATGACTGAAGAAATTTTACAACTAATGGAAACAAGAAGACAGAACAAAACTAATCCTGCTAAATATGAAGAAATTCACAGAAAAGTCAGAACCTTATGTAGGGAGGCAAAAGAAACATGGCTTGAGAAAAACTGCGAAGAAATTGAAAAACAACACAACAGTAAACATGCGAAACTAATGCACAAAACAATCCAGGAGCTTACTAATCAAAGAACACCTACATCAGCAGGCTGCCTAAAGACAAAAGATGGAAGAGTCATAATAGAAAAAGATCAGATCTTACGTGTATGGTCAGATTATGTGAAAGACCTTTATGACGATAACAGAGACGAACACTACGATGTTCAAAATAATAATGAAGGACCAGCAATTTTGAAGATGGAGGTTCAGAATGCTCTTAACCATATGAAATCTGGCAAGAGCCCCGGTTCAGACAGTGTCACAACGGAAATGATTAATGCTTTAGAAGAATATGGAGTAGATCAAGTTACCAGTCTGCTTAATACAATATATGATACTGAAAATATACCTCATGAATTATGTAATTCTGTATTTATTGCAATCCCAAAGAAATCAGGAGCCTTGGAATGTGATCAACATCGAACAATTAGTATAATGGGTCACATCACGAAGATTTTGCTAAGAATTATCATGCAAAGAGTTTGGAAGAAAATACAACCTGAAATAGGAGAAGAACAATGTGGGTTTGTATAAGGAAAGGGTACAGTAAATGCTGTGTATTAACTGAGAACCGTAATTGAACGATCTATAGAATTAAACAAAGATTTACACCTTTGCTTTATTGACTACACAAAGGCTTTCGATAAAGTGAGACATGTCGACATGATAAGGATGCTTGAAGATCTACAAATTGATGGAAAAGACCTTAGACTTGTAAAAACATATATTGGAAACAACAAGCTGCCATAAGCGTTGATAATGAAGTAGGCCAATATCAGCCTATTAAGAGAGGTGTGAGACAGGGATGTGTAATGTTTCCAGATCTGTTTTCCCTGTACAGTGAAAAGATTTTCAGAAATATTGAAGATATGGAAGGAATCAACATTGGGGGGGGGGGGGGGCGATGCATCAATAACATTAGATATGCAGACGATACAGTCTTGATTGCAGACAATGAACAGGACCTGCAACATTTAGTAGATGCAGTTGTTACACACAGTGAATTAAATTGTAAAAAGACACAGATTATGGTCGTCACTAGGAAGAACGAAATACCACAATGTAATATATATGTGTGTGTGTGTGTGTATATATATATATATATATATATATATATATATATATATATATATATATATATATATATATATATATATATATATATATATATATATTGAATAACGTTTATGCTAAAAGGTCTTTCGCTTAATGTAACTAGTAGACCTCTTTCTGACAAAACCTATATCCTTGAACAGATTTTGATGTTTGCCAATCCAAGATAATTGCTATCCCTCTTTTTCGATCTTCTCCTTCAAAATAAATAATCTTTAAATCTTCATCTATCTTAGTGCCTGCTCCTGTCCATCGCATTTAGCACATCCCTAATATATTAAGTTTCTCTCTTTCCATTTCTTGTTTGATGTTATCTAATTTTTCGTCGTCGTTTAAAGTCCTAACATTCGATGTTGCTAACTTTAATGTCTCTGTCCTTGTCTTGTGATCTGTAATAGGGCGAATCATAACGAACTAGTCACTTTTAAAGAAGATAGTATGCCGTTGCTTTCCTTCCTTGGCAGTGACCATACTGGTCGGTGACGCCAGCCATTGTCCCGTAAAAGAGATCTTCTGCCTACCGTCGCGAAAGCTGAGACCATATCAAACAACTACCTGTCAGCTACCCTCAAAAGTTGTATCCACCACCAGCCTTCCGAGGCTTTTTGTGAACACTTTCAATAAACGAATACGAAATAACACCACATAAACCACAGGAATGCACTAAAAACAGTGTCTCCTGAAAAATGAACGTTAGGTTATCTATCTATCTATCTATCTATCTATCTATCTATCTATCTATCTATCTATCTATCTATCTATCTATCTATCTATCTATCTATCTATCTATCTATCTATCTATCTATCTATCTGTCTGTCTGTCTGTCTGTCTGTCTGTCTGTCTGTCTGTCTGTCTGTCCGTCTGTCTGTCTGTCTGTCTGTCTGTCTAGATTCACACGTCATCATATCAGACGGCTTCAAATGGGACAGTGGAACGATTTAACAGTACCTTTATCTACATCTTGACAAAGTTAGCTAATGTAAAACCAGACACACGGGATACTTATGCACCTGCAGCTTTATTCGCTTACAGAGAGGTACCCCATCACTCAACTAGAATTACAGCAGCAACTTTGTGGTCAACCGATCAAGGGAACACTTGAGGCTTTACTTCGCTCTTGGACTGATGATCAAGTTGATGTGACAGTTGTAACTGCGCCCACCTATGTGGCTGAGTTAAAACAGCGTCTACAACATCGTCGGAAACTAGTGTCAGACAATCTACAACAAGCCCTAAGTATAATTGCTGCCTACTGTCACGGGACCACTGTCGTTACCGATAAGATGATAGACTAAAAGGGGCAGTCTGTATTCACAGCTGTAATTGTTGTTACTAGTAGGGAAACAAGTCGGATAAAAAGAATCTACCAGTCTTTGAGATTTCCCTAGGAAACGGGAAATTGTCGGCATGTTGTTCTGCCCGAATCGCAAGATGAAAGGAGGGGCGCCGTCTTGATTTGGTTGCAGCTAAGACACCTGTTGTTGACATCGAATGACGTCACTCGGACAATCCCCGACTGTATGAAAATATAACTTGTTGCCGCTAGTGTGAACAAGGGAGTTGACCTAGGCTGATGTGTTCGACTAGCTCGAATTCTAATATAGAAATGAATCTATTGTGTTCTGTATCAATTAACGTTGAGGAACATGTGTCTTTCATGGTATAGATTCGATTCAGGATAGAGCTGAATTTTCATAAGGTATTCACTCGATAGCATTTAGATGTAAATAATGTAAAACAGTCTAGTGATAAATAGTGTTTACTACTTGAGCATAGTGTTGTTGCTTTGTGGTTAGGTATTCAAGGAGTGTCGGCGACAGTAGGCAATCGCATTGTTAAAACTAACTAGTGTGAGAGGTCAATTAGCTCAGCTGGTTGGAAATAGTGAAGTGGGATGATATTTAGAAGGATTGAGGATGGTTGGGGGATAGGGGAAATGTCCAATGGTGGGATCTTCTAGTGGGGGTCTACTGGGGTTCCGCACTTTACATTTGGTCTTTCCTTGTCTTACCCTAACTCAGACCAATGTGATGAGCTCCTCTGCCCCATGACAGAGTTTGGTTCACTGTTATATATATCTGAGTGAGGCCGTCGGCCTACACTCATCTAATAGGGGTCAGTGTCCGGTTGCTCTCACCAGGTGTGTTCTCTATTTCACAGGTTCCCCTCAAGTTATGAAGAAAAAAAGCTGAAACATCACTATCTCATAACATGGATAAATTAGTGCGGGAAGATTTAATCAGTGGCTTTTGTACTGGGCCCATGATAAAAAGGGCCTGAAGGACCATGGCTTGGTTGAGCCGAAAAATATAAGTATCTGGCAGAAGACTTCCTAGTGATAGGGATAACGGAAGTTGACAGTGAGATCATTTTCCATACCACATGGAACAAGAACAATGGTGAGATTATTATCCATACCACATGGAACAAGAACAATAGTGAGATTATTTTCCATTCCTCATGGAACAAGAACAATAGTGCGATTATTTTCCATATCACATGGAACAAGAACAATAGTGATTATCTATGTAACAAGAACAATAGTGATTATCTATGTAGAAAGAACAATAGTGATTATCTAGGAAACAGGAACAATGAACTTGGCGTTTTTACTAAATTATTAGATTCCTGTGAGACTGTAAACAATAACTGTGTAATGGTGAAACTCTAGGACAAATTGAAAGGAACCATGTTATTACAAGGGATAGTGTTCCATATTTTCACGATGCAAGGATTGTTAAGTCTCAGAACTTGAATAACGAAGACACAAACAATAGATTGCACTATTTATTGCCTGGCATATTTTGCTACATCTCGTCAGGTACATCCTGCAGAAATCACACAACTTACGTGAATTAATTAGATAAATCCTTCAAACTGAAATATACACATGTTCACACAGTAATGTCAATTGTCTACCACGGTAATTTTAAACTGACAAACATGTCTTTCTGCTTACACAAGGACGGCTTACGAAGGTTGATTAGTATAGCTTCAGCAAACTTTAACAATCGACTACTTTGTGTGTTGAACAACACACGGAAGGCACTGTCTCTTTCAACCACGTGACCACTCTCGAGCACCCATCTCCCGACCGATAAAGCCAGACTTTTCCGGTGTGTCGGCCTGCCTAGGCTACCATCTTCTGTGTGTAGTATCTTGTTTGCCGCCTATAGTCTGCGTCTGAATTCCTGTCTCCATAAGTGGATGGATTTGGCTGGGTTCGCGCATGATAATGAGAGTCTGGAAGAGCTCATGGTAGTCGACCAGTTCGGAAGCAAATGTCGAAACCTCTCAGGACATTCCTGGGAGAACAAGAGGCGGAACGTATTGACATCGTGACGAAATTGGCAGAACGGTTCGTCGAGGTACATGAGGAGGCAGGGGAAAACCTTTCCACACACACCAAAAGTCAGGACCGGAAGAAAACCAAAAACACAGGAACCAAGAACGGGGAACCTTAAGTAAAAACTTCAGAGGAGAGTTTGGAGTAGAAGAAGGAGGGAAGTAAAAGCACCTCGAACTCTACACCAAAACGACCGTGGTCGGAGAAGTAGTGTTCGATTTGTAAGTCCCCCTCTAACAATACGAGGGACTGCAAATCGAAGGCTAAGATCCCTCACTTCGCGGCATGTCAAGTGACTTCAAAGGAGGTTGTCACTGAAAATGCCAAGGTCGACATGGAAGCTCGCCACCAGGAGAGCTCACTAAAGTCCGGCACTGGAGAATCTAGGGCAGGGAAATGGTGCAAACACTGCGGGACGAACACGCATAATGCTAAAGACTGCAGGTTTAAGTCAGGAGACTCCCATTTCGTCGTGTGCCCGGGGAAACCTATGGTGGAGTCCACCGAACAGGTCGAGGCCGAGGAAGAGACTCCAGATCAGGACAAGCCAACTGTAGTGGAATTGATAGAGGGTAACGGCCGACAAGTTGAGTGTCTATACGACACTGGCCTGGACGGGGAGGCCGTGATTTCTGCGGATCTGGTACACCCAGAACAATTCACAGGTGAGACCATGGAGATACAGCTGCACAGAAGAGTGCTGTAGCCTGAAGTTGCCCATTGCCAAAGTGGAGATTCGGTCAAGATATGTCACCGGCACAATCTAGGCCGCTGTATTGACCGTTCCCATTTTTCCCGTCATCCTCGGTTGCCGGTATGTCTTTCTGGGAATGCCCAGGGAGCCAATCCATATGGGAGCAATACAGACTCGCTCTCAGACGAGAATGGATCAGGCAGAAGCAATTGTGACTAACCCACTGCCGGGGAAGCTGCGAACTGCCCAGAGTGAGAATGCAACCTTACGTCCTTGCTACAAGAAGCTGCAGAGAAGTGCTGATCCACCAAAACGGGGGCAGTACTACATGAAGAATAGGATACTCTACAGGAGAGAAGGAAGGGGAGACAACCTACACGGTCAGTTGGTGGTCTTGAAGGCCCACCGTTAACAAATTCTTTATATGGGGCATACCATCTCCTTTAGTGGGCATATGGGTATTGCCGCCACCATGCAGCGAATTTCCTGCCATTACTTTTGGCCGGGAATGACAGGTGATGTGCGTCGGTATGTGAAGTCATGCCTTGAGTGCCAGAGGGTGGCACCGAAACACTGGACAGCACCGGTGGTCTTGGGTGAAATGCCAATCATGAGCTCTCCTTTCGAGAGGGTAGCCATCGATATCGTGGGTCCACTTCCTAGGACTAGGAAGAGGAACATGTATATACTCACAATGGTGGATTGCTGTACAATGATGGGTTAAGCCATACAATTGACCACAATTGACTCGAAACGAGTGGCTGACGCACTGATGGAGGCCTTTACTAGATTAGGCTTCCCTGATCAAATTCTGACGGAAAAAGGGTCCCAGTTTTGTGGGAAACTAATGGAGGAGGTATTTAGGGTGTTCCACTCTAACCATATACATACCAGCCCTTACCACCCCCAAGCCAATGGACAAGTAGAGCGTTTCAATGGCATGGTGATGACAATGCTCCGGAAACTGGCCCAGGAAAAACCTGATAGGTGGGATGAATATATCCCAGCAGCACTTTTTGCCTATCGGGAAGTACCTCATGGCTCAACAGGACTACCACCCGCTACTTTGCTGTTTTGTCGTCCAATCAAGAGACCGTTGGAAGCCATGTTGAGGAGTTGAACTGAGGAGGGGACGTCAGAAGAAGTGATCTCCTCTTATAAATACGTGGAGGAACTGAAAGAAAAACTTCACAAGGGATGGACTCTGGAAACTCAAAACTTGAAAAAAGCCAGAACAAGAAATGCGGCTTATTACAACCGTAGGTCTAAAGACAGATCTCTAGAGGTGGGAGACAAAGTATTGTTGCTACTCCCAACGGGAACCAACAAACTGGAGATAGGTTGGCAAGGACCATTTCCCATGGAAAGGGTGATATCCAGAACCAACTATCAGATCCGGATCCGGGGAAAGTCGAGAATTTCCATATCAATCTCCTGTGGAAGTACGAGGAGAGACCCGGAGACAAAGCAACCCACATCATGGCAATGGCAGTTGCAGTGGAGACTGAAGTGGGAACCAACGAGGGCAGGGAATATCACCTGGTACACAAGGAAACCTACAAGGATGTGCAGGTGAACCCTTATCTGACTTCCCAGGAGAGGGAAAAAATAACCCAGGTTCTCGAGTCTCATAAGGAGATACTGACTGATAAACCAGGACGAACGAGGTTGGTTGAGTTCGAGATGACCTTGACCACACAAGAGCCTGTTCGCCAAAAGGCTTACCCAGTGCCATTCTCTAAAGAAAAGTCCCTGGAGGAGGAAATACAGAAACTGCTGGAGGATGACGTGATTGCGCCATTCAATCCCCATACAATGCGGGGGTGGTTTTGTTACGCAAACCAAGTGGAGAACACCGGTTGTGTATAGACTATCGACTCTTGAACAGGCATACGCAATTTCAGGTGGAACCTTTGCCGAATCCAACTCAGTTATTTGCTAGGCTCCATAAGGCTAAGTACTTCTCAAAGGTGGATCTGAGTCGGGGGTATTATCAGATTCAGGTCAAACCAGAAGTTCGACCCCTGCTGGCTTTCAGTACACCCAGTGGACACTACGAATTCAAGGTCATGCCCTTTGAACTCAACAATGCACCTAGTGTGTTTACTCGCATGATGAGGGCCTTATTAGATCCCTTACAGGATCCGTCCATTATCTCATTCATGGATGATATACTGATCTCAAATGACAGCTTGGATGACCATTTGCAATCCTTGGAGATAGTTTTCAATAGGCTCAAGGAAGCAGGGCTTACAGCTAGTCCAACCAAGTGCATGATTGGTTACCAGACTCTGGAATTTCTGGGTCACACCATCACTCCAGGACAAATTGTCCCAGAGGAAAAGAACCTAGAAAAATCAGATGTGCTCCGAGGCCAAAAACGAAGAAGGATGTGCGATCCTTTCTCTCGTTGTGTGGGTTGTACCAAAAACTTATCCCGCATTTCACTGAACTGGGAGCTCCATTAACGGAAACCTTGAAAAAGGGATGCCCGGACCAAATCGTTTGGACACCGGAGTGCGAGAGTGCTTACAGTCAGTTGAAGTAGGCCTTGGTCAGCAAACCTGAGTTACAGCTCCCTGACCTTTCCAAACCATTTGTGTTGAGAACGGATGCGAGTGGGATTGGAATTTGGGCAGTCTTGTTACAGGAAGGGAAAGACGATGCTTCGGTTTTGAAACCTCTGGCATACACAAGCAAGAAACTTCTCCAGACTGAAAGGAATTATTCGACCATCGAGAGAGAGAGAGAGAGAGAGAGAGAGAGAGAGAGAGAGAGAGAGAGAGAGAGAGAGAGAGAGAGAGAGAGAGAGAGAGAGAGAGAGTGTTTGTCTCTTGTATGGGCCTTACAAAAAATTCCAGCCGTATTTGTATGGAGTTCAGTTTCGGGTCCAGTTGGATCATCAGCCCTTGATGTTCCTGGCTACTTCTCATAAGCTCAACGCCCGTTTGATGCGGTGGTCGTTGCTACTTAAACCCTATCATTTCACAGTGAAGTATATACCTGGGAAGGAAAATGTTGGAGCGGATTTTCTGTCCAGACACCCAGTTCCTGAAGAAGAGGAATGAATCATCTGGATCGAACTTCCAGTGGAAAAGAGTGAGATGGACTACTCTCTTAAGAGGGGGCCTATGTCACGGGACCACTGTCGTTACCGATAAGGTGATAGACTAAAAGGGGCAGTCTGTATTCACAGCTGCAATTGTTGTTACTAGTAGGGAAACAAGTCGAATCAAAAGAAACTACCAGTCTTTGAGATTTCCCTAGGAAACGGGAAATTGTCGGCATGTTGTTCTGCCCGAATCGCAAGATGAAAGGAGGGGCGCCGTCTTGATTTGGTTGCCGCTAAGACACCTGTTGTTGACATCGAATGACGTCACTCGGACAATCCCCGACTGTATGAAAATATAACTTGTTGCCACTAGTGTGAACAAGGGAGTTGACCTACACTGATGTGTTCGACTAGCTCGGATTCTAATATAGAAAAGAATCTATTGTGTTCTGTATCAATTAACGTTGTGGAACATGTGTCTGTCATGGCAAAGTGTAGATTGGATTCAGGATAGAGCTGAGTTTTCATAAGGTATTCACTCGATAGCATTTAGATGTAAGTAATGTAAAACAGTCTAGTTATAGATAGTGTTTAGGACTTGAGCATTGTGTTGTTGCTTTGTGGTTAGGTATTCAAGGAGTGTCGGCGACAGTAGGCAATCGCGTTGTTAAAACTAACTAATGTGAGAGGTCAATTAGCTCAGTTGGTTGGACATAGTGAAGTGGGATGATATTTAGAAGGATTGGGGATGGTTGGGGGATAGGGGAAATGTCCAATGGTGAGATCTTCCAGTGGGGGTCTACTGGGGTTCTGCACTTTACATTTGGTCTTTCCTGTCCTACCCTATCTCAGACCGATGTGATGAGCTCCTCTGCCCCATGACAGAGTTTGGTTCACTGTTATATATATCTGAGTGAGTTCGTCGGCCTACACTCATCTAATAGGGGTCAGTGTCCGGTTGCTCTCACCAGGTGTGTTCTCTCTTTCACAGGTTCCTCTCAGGTTATGAAGAAAACAAGCTGAAACATCACTATCTCATATCATGGACAAATTAGTGCGGGAAGATTTAATCAGTGGCTTTTGCACTGGGCCCATGATAAAAAGGGTCTGAAGGAACATGGCTTGGTTGAGCCGAAACATATATGTTTCCGGCAGAAGACTTCCTGGTGATAGGGATCACGGAAGTTGACAGTGAGATTATTTTCCATACCACATGGAACAAGAACAATAGTGAGATTATTTTCCATACCACATGGAACAAGAACATTCCATACCACATGGAACAAGAACAATAGTGAGATTATTTTCCATAACACATGGAACAAGAACAATAGTGATTATCTATGTAACAAGAACAATGGTGATTATCTATGTAGAAAGAACAATAGTGATTATCTAGGAAACAGGAACAATGAACTTGGCGTTTTTACTAAATTATTAGATTCCTGTGAGACTGTAAACAATAACTGTGTAATGGTGAAACTCTAGGACAAATAGAAAGTAACCATGTTATTACAAGGGACAGAGTTCCGTGCTTTCACGATGCAAGGATTGTTAAGTCTCAGAACTTTAAGGACATTTGGTAACATTGTGTATTATCGATTCAGGATAAGTATCGGACTATATCCGTGATTGGTGACCAGGTATCGAGGTTATCAAAAAGCTACTGGAGGAAGTCAACATCTAGCAGGAGGGACACATCGTTTTGTTCGGTCATTTTTTGCTGAACTATGATGATGTTGTGTGGTCCTTACAGGGATGATCAGACTTTGCCCCTCAGCTGTTCGGTCTGATTCTGCAGATACACTAGAGTACAGGACATACATTCTACATATACACTTCTCACATACATACACTTTTCTTCATTAAATTAATGTTATTAATTTTTGGAAGCTAGAGTTGTTCAGTATGTTGTTTTGGAGAAGTGTGAGAGGGGGCATGAGTCAGTGGTGAGAGAGTGGTGAGAGAAAGAGGTATCCATTGACTGAAGGAGTGTGGTGGACGGAATCTGGTGGATTCTCCAGAATAATGATATGGGGTTAAAAATAATGTGGGTGTTGATTCCCCTCGCTCCAGGGACGACACTGTAAAGTAAAACCACGACACCTACTACAACAAGAAAGCAAAGGATAGAGAGTTGCAGGTGGGAATGAAAGTGCTGTTACTTCTCCCAACTAGACAGAACAAGTTGCAGATCTGTTGGAGACTACCATATGAAGTGATCGATAAAATTTCTCGCAGTAACTACAAGATGTCCAATAGAGGCAAACAGATGATTTTCCACATAAACCCCTTGAGGAAATACAAGAAAGGCCTACCACAGAGACAGCTCCTTTGATGCCTTTTGCAAGGCTACATAATAAGACCATGGAAACACTATGAGTGTAAAGTATTCTCTACAAGCAAAATAAACTTATTGCGATGTGGACATCAGTCCTACATTAACCCAGGATCAGCGAGAGCAGATTCAAGATCTCTTAACTACCAATGCAGAAGTACTTAATGGCTCTCAGATTTAGTAGAGTTTGACATGAAATAAAAAGACCCTGCATCTGTACGAGTCAAAACATGCCCAGTTCCTTATGCTAAAGTGGTAGCGTTAAGAAAATAGATCCATCAAATGCTGTCAACTGGAAATAACATCTCCATCTGAGCCACCTTACAGTAGACATGTGGTTTTATTGAGAAAGACCCGTGGATAACATAGCTTATGCATCGATTATCGACAGCTCAATGCTATTACGGAATTTCAAGCCGATTCTCTGATGATCAAAACCAACACTTGTCTCAGCAGAGGCAAATACTTTACCAGGATTTATCTCAGCAAGGGATATTAACAGATACCGGTAAAACCAGAAGTTCTTCCTTGGTCGGCCTTCAATACCCCTGATTGTAACTATGAGTTCAAATTTCTTCTATTTGGATTGAGTAATGCTCCTAGTGTAGGTACACAAATGATGAGGAAATTTCTCGAACCACTGCAATATCCTGCTATAACGATTTCCATGGATGGCACTCATCCTTCTTTTTAAACGTCTGAAGGAAACTGGTTTGACAGGACGACTAAGGAAGTATCAGATGGGATTAAAACAACTGGATTTTCTTTGACAGACGGTATCTCAAGAATTCGTGACTCCTCATTAAAGAAACATTGAGAAACTTCAATAAGCACCTCGTCCGAGAACGAAAAAAGATGTCCGATCTGTTGTTCTACTATGTAGATTCTATAAGAAATACATCAAAGACGTCAATTCCCTAACAGCTACTTTAGCCAACCTTACAATGAAAGGAGAACCACAAAAATTCATATGGTCAGCCGAATGTGAGAAGGCTTATTCAGCTCTCAAGAAGACATTAACTATAGAACCAGTACTTCATCTTCTAGATCTCAAACGCCCATTCATTCTGCGGACAGATGCAAGCAACATTGGAATTGACGCTACACTAATTCAGAGAATGGAAGATTAGCATTCAGTGCTATTTTCGATTGCATATGCAAGTAGGAAATTGAACTCGGTAGAGAGAAAGTATTCCACAATCGAAAAATAATGTTTGGCAATGGTTTGAGGTGTTGAGAAATTTCAACCCTATTTGTACGGGGAAAACATTACTGTGGATGTGGTCACCAGCCCTTAATGTTTCTGGCAGCTTCAAATAACTTCAATACAAGACTGTTGCGATGGTCTCTGCTTTTGCAACCAATTTCGTTACAGACTGAATATGTACCTTGTCAACAACCTGAATTTACACAAGCATGCTGGTTCGTTCATTCACACCTCATAATTACAAACACGTCTTTGTGTGAATGGCAAGCAAAGAATCACGCTTTATTCTATATATTACATAGCTCGTCTTACGAGCATACACAAATAGCATTCAACACTCAAATACATTCTCTCTGTTCGCTACGTATAACTATGCCCTCTCTAAACTACACAACTGGCGATGGTAAACACACAGGTCTTGTCGCTCTAACTGTCGGTCCCGGTCTGACTCAATTCACAGGTCTAGTCCAGCTACTCGTCCTCCGTTCTCGAGCGGCAGCCGCACGGCGTGTTGGGTCACTTGTCACGTAGTATAGTGGTCCAGTCCTCGTAGCCTACAGCTGTACTATAGTTCAGTCTGTTTACGGGTAATCCCCGTGATTACCGTACTCTGTCCTACCTCGGGAGTTAATCCCGTTATGTCCTAGTCATGTCCTAGCTAAGACACGTGCGTGTCCTGTTTTGGTCTGGTCCTAACACTGATTTGGAGTTCTATCTCCTTATACTGTCTTTCTCTATCTATTCTCTTGTACAGGTCGTTATCATGTCCTGTCCCTCTGTCCCTGTCCTTTACTTTCCTCTGTCCTTGTCCTACTTCTATCTATCCCTATCCAGCTTCTTGACATACCTGGAAAATTGAATGTTGCAGCAGACTTCGAAATCCTGTTCTTGGTACTGTAACCGAAACAGAGGCGAAAGGAAACAACCTTGAATAGATGGATTAGATGTTATGGTGGCTGATGTTTCATTTCACCTTGTGAAGAACTGTCTTAGAGGGGAGCTTTGTGACATTTATAATATATACGCCAAAACAACATTATGAATACATAGTGAGAACAGCTCCAACATTTGAAAATATTACGACATACCTCTCCTCCATTTTCTTGAAGCATCAAAACAATGGCAAAAATATAAGTCGTCTCGACTCTTTGAAACTGACAACTACAGAATATCTGGAAGATAATGAAATATTGACGGACGGAAGTCAAACTGGGAATGGTATTTGTTGATTTGTAGCGTGAGGGGGGGGGGGGGGGGGAAGAGAAATTACCATAAGTTTAGTAAAATGAGCAATTAGCATAAGCTCAGTAAAATTACCTAGAATGGGCTGATGTTTCGAGGAGAGTTATTGCAACTAGTCGTTTCAAGTGGGCGAGAACGCTCAAAGAGGAAGGATTAGGTGTTTACTTCAAGAGAATTTGTTTTGGTAAATTCTGAGTCCTAAAGACATCGGTAAGATGATGATCATAATAAACATACTTATATTAGTGGATAGGATAGGGGGATCTAAATATTTAGAAGATTTAGATTTGTGATGCTCGGAAGATATAAGTGATTATTTCTTGGACTTGGAAAATACGAAATGAATATCTTTCTTTGTTCAGGTAATTCACATTATGAACGATGAA
>OY992886.1:24585568-24590568 GCA_963921405.1 Cepaea hortensis
ACAAAGAGAAGATGGGTGTAGGATGTGGCGGATGATTTCCAGATGGGTGTATCGGACGCGAGACATCTTGCTTATAATCGTTGGGTTTTCGGGAAGGTTGTTATGGGAGCGATGTTCTACAAAGGACATGCTACTGAATGAATGAATGAATGAATGAATGAATGAATGAATGAATGAATGAATTTTACATTTTGGTCATATAAGCGGTTTAAATGTTTAGCAACATATAGTTTCACATTTTGCATATTTCACGTGTGAGGTTTCAATTACATCTAGTTTCACATGTTGCTTATTTCATATGCGAAGTTTCATTGTTTTGCAACATCTAGTTCTAGACTTTTCTTATTTCATATGGGAGGCTTCACTGTTTTTGGTATATCTAGGTTCATATTGTGCTTATTTTATGTGTCAGCAAAGCAAGCAATCTTTCATTCAATCAATCCGTTCAGCAATCGTTCAATCAATCTATATTTTACCCAACTAATAAACCGTTTAGTTTATAACATCAATAAGTGAAGCAATCATCTAATCGAGCTATTTGTTAACCAAGCATTCACTTAACAGCATCACTGTAGGTGTTTAAATTAGTAATTTATTCAAGAGAACCATCACCAAAATGATGTACCAGAAGTCTTTCATGCATGTCAATAACTACTTATTCCCCATCCATTGCCTGCAGTTCGCAAACATTTCAGCATTTAGCACAATAATAGAAGAAAGAGGAGCGATGCTATTAATTGTACACATATTTTCTGTGACAGTCTGCAAATTTTATGTCTTTGTCAACGGTGCAGATTACTGTGTACTCATACACACAATATACTATTTATGATAGTAGACAATAATTGCCCGACACATAACTTTCAAGAGATGCAATGGAGAGATTAAGACTGCATGCTGGTTATAAAGGCGGGGCATATATTAAAGATAGATAGCATTAGAGAGATGCACAGTAAAAATTAAGACTATATACTGACTACAAAAGTGCAACATAAATTGCATTGGCACCTTTCCGTCTTGACAGAAGATAGTTTGGTACATTGTGCTTCTAAAAGGCTTAATAACTACGATCCATGGCGGTGGCGAGTGTGGCTGGTAAGGCCAATTCTTGCTGCAAATGTTTGCCCACAGTAGGTGCATGTGAAAACATGGCCATTTCCACCATTTTGCACCATCTTACGTCTCTCACGCTCTGTGTGTGCTTTATCTGCAATCATTTTCTCCTTTGTCTTTATTCCATTTCTGATAGTTGCCCTCCATGCAACACGTTCAGCGGCGACGTGCTCCCAATGTGCATTATCAATGCCTGTATCAATCATGTCCCGCTTACACACATCTTTGTATCGTAGTAGAGGCCGACCCTGAGATCTCCTACCCGTCTGTAATTCACCAAAAAAGATGTCCTTTGGTATTCTACCATCATCCATCATCCTAACGTGTCCTATCCATCTAAGTCTACGAAGACTGAGCATGGAATACACCGTCACACAATCTGATCTTTCCAATACTTCAGTATTTGTGATTTTGTCTTGCCACCTAATATCAAGTATTCTTCGCAGACACCGCATATGAAAGCTGTTTAAACGTTTCTCGTGGCGTGAGTAAGTTGTCCAGGTTTCACTGCCATAAAGAAGAGTACTAAGGACATAGGCTTGGTAGACGAGGACTTTTGTTTTGGCAGTAAGCTTCCTGTTCTCCCAGACTCTTTTTGCTAACATGTTCATTGTTATTGCTGCCTTGCCAATCCTGATGTTGATTTCCTGATCGAGGGATAATTTGCTATTTACCTCTGATCCTAGATATGTAAAATGGTCTACTATCTCCAGTTCAGCGTCGTCAATAAAGATTGATGGTACACCATGTGCACCTTGTGACATAATCTGTGTCTTCTTTTTGTTAATTGTTAAACCAAATTCAGAAATAGCATTGGAGAATGCAGATAGTAGCTGTTGTAATTCTTCCTCAGAGTGGGTCGTAATCGCAGCATCATCCGCAAAAAGCAACTCTCTGATTAGTACCCTGCTAATTTTGGTCTTGGCCTTCAATCTCTGAGCATTATAGAGGCCACCATCTGAGCGTGAGTGAATGTATATACCGTCATCCTGATCACGAAAGGCATATTTCAGTAGAAGTGAAAAGTATATCCCAAAGAGGGTGGGGGATAGTACACAACCTTGCTTAACTCCACTCTTGATTTCAAACTCTTCTGAAGTTGAGCCATCAAACTTCATTATACCCTTCATGCCTGTGTGGAACGATTCCACAATTGACAGAAGAGTTGGTGGGCAGCCAATCTTCTTTAGTGCTTTGAACAGACCCTCACGACTGACCAAATCGAATGCCTTTGTGAGGTCGATGAAGGCAATAAACAGTGGCTGATTTTGTTCCCGGCATTTTTCTTGCATCTGTCGCAATGAGAATATCATATCAATGGTAGACCGGTTCTGACGGAAGCCGCACTGTGATTCGGGGTAGACTTGATCTCCCAGGACTTGAAGTCTGCGCAGGACAATTCTGGCAAATACTTTCCCAACAATACACAGAAGTGAGATACCCCTATAGTTGTTACAGTCGCTCCGATCTCCCTTGTTCTTGTACAGCGGTATGATGTTTGAATCTTTGAAATCCTGTGGGACTTGTCCTTCTCGCCAGCAGAGCTCTATTAGCTGGTGGATCTGTAGAGCGAGTGTGTCTTGCCCACTCCTGATTACCTCTATTGGAATCCCATCCTAACCTGGAGCCTTGCCAGATGCAAGCTCATTTATAGCACACTTAACTTCTGTTATAGTGGGAAGTGGGTCCAGGTGGTCAAGAGTTGGTAGGGCCTCTATTGCATTGCGGGCATCATCCGCTAGCTTGGTCTCACTTGAGTAAAACTCTAAATAGTGCTCAACCCATCTATCCATCTGCTGTTTCTTATCAGTGATGATTTCTCCAGTCAAGGTTTTCAGCGGTGCGCTTCTTTTGATCATTGGACCACAGGCTTTCTTTATCCCTTCATACATGCTTCTGATGTTTCCCTTATAACTTGCGATTTGAATGGACTCACATAACTTGATCCAATAGTCATTCGCACACTGCCTGGCAGCCTTTTGTACATCCTTCCTCGCTTGCTTCAGCTCACTCAGAGTGTTACGCGTTGGTCTTTCCTTGTTTCTTAAGAGAGCTATCTTCTTTTTATCAATCAAGGGCTGCAGTATCTGGCTGTTTTCCGCAAACCATTCCTGCCTCTTATGATCCACAGTGCCGTTAACCCCTACCGCTGTTTTATAAATAGCTTCCTTAAGTTTACTCCATTTATCATTTACTATACAATTTTCTGATGTATCATTGAAAGCGTCTTCAAGTTGCTGTTGAAATTCAAAGCACTTTCCAGGATCGTAAGTGTTAATAATATAAATCCTGGGGCTGGACTTGTGTTTAGCTGTGTAGATTCTCTGTGGTCTCAGTCTAACCCTTGCAACAACCAAAGAATGATCTGTATCACAGTCAGCACTGTGGTAACTTCGAGTTAATGATGTATGGTTCAGATATTGTCTCCATGTGATAATGAAGTCCAGCTGATGCCAATGGCCGGATCTTGGATGTTTCCATGTGACCTTATGCATCTCTTTTGTTTTAATAAAGGGGTTTCTAATACATAGGTCATTTCTAGTGCAATGCTCCAGCAGCCTTTGCCCATTATCATTTATGCGACCTATGTTGTATTTACCAAGGCACACTGGCCATGAACTCGAGTCCTTGCCCACACGAGCATTGAAATCACCGAGCATATCAATGTAGTCGGATTTTGGAACTGCATTGATCGCAGAGTCTAGCTGCTCATAGAACGTATCCTTCACATCATCAGAGGAAGCCAGTGTCGGTGCATATGCAGTGAGAATGGTGGCAAATCCACAAGAGGTTGCCAAGCTCAGTGATAATAATCTTTCATTACCTCCAGCTGGGATATCAATCATTCCCAGTAGCGAATTCTTCACTGCAAAGCCCACACCATGTTGCCTTTTTTCTGCCTGCCCTCTTCCCTTCCAAAAAAAGGTGTAATTGTTTTCCCTGAGTGACCCTTCCTCAGCGAGGCGAGTCTCCTGCAGGCCAGCAATATGAATGTTAAGACGATTGAGTTCAGCATCAATCACAGCCGTTTTTCTCACATCGTCAATATTTGTCAAGTCAGTGGAAAATCCTGGACACATGGTTCTCACGTTCCAGGTTGCAAGCCGTAGCTTGAGGTTTCTATTATTCTTTTTATTAGTACCTAGTGCATTGGTTTTACAGCCTGCGATTCAGATTTTGTCCTAGCCCCAAGCACCCATTGAAGCAGGCAGGCTGTGGCGGATCAGCACCCAATTGGCCGAGGGCTGCCCAGCTTGAGGCGGGCGGTAGCTGATCAGTGACACCTGTAGGTGTCTCCCACCGTCAGAGGCAACGCGTGGCGCCCCATGTCTACGCCAACTGAGAAGGACTTATAACCCGTAACAGTTGCCTCTCGCTTTGATTCCGAGACCGGTTAAGACCAGGGATGGAGTTATTGCCTCTCCATAGCACAAAGCCTTTGCTAAAATAAAGAAACCATGTGTTGCCCATGCAGCATGATCCCTCTCTCGGCCTGCCTATTTCACTCCAGAGGAAAGTTAACACCTATACATCTGGAACAAGACAAGCTGCAGAAGCTGCCGGAACAGCAAAGCAATGCTCTAACTGTCCGCCTGTCGGAGCTTCGATCCTAGACCAGCATCCAACCAAGGCTTAAGGCATCGTCTGCCCTGCCATGACTTATTTTGTCTTTGGGTTGCATTTCCTCGCACCAGAATAAGGCTAGTACCCTCCCAATTGTGCTCTTCCGCCCGAAGCCGATGGCACAATGTGGGGTGTCGGGTTTAGTAAGCGCCGCCCAACATTCGGCGCTGACAGAAAGCAGGTAGTACCGTCTACTGTCATACGGTAGCTCAGTCATATCTGACTAAGACCTGACTGTACAACAACATAAATTAAACAAGGAT
>OY992886.1:24595568-24640940 GCA_963921405.1 Cepaea hortensis
TGATCCTGGTTGGTATAAACCCAGGGTTTACTGAATTCACTCTGATTCCTTTTGGCCCCAACACAACTGCGAAGTGTTTTACTAGTTCATCAAGAGCGACCTTCGAGAGTGAATAGATTGTTGTATATTGTTCTACTCCATATGTGACAATTGAAGAGATAATGATAATATTGCCTTTGCTCTTCTCCAGATGTGGTACAGCTTGTTGTGCCAGGAAAAACGCCGACTTTAAATTTGTGTCCAGTATAGCGTCATAAATTTCTTCTGTTGCCTTTAATACAGATTGTCCGGGACCTGTAACGGCAGCGTTTGACACCAGGATGTCCAATTGTCCAAACTTCTTAATAGTCTGTTCAATGATCTGTCTACGAACTGCTCCATCGTTTATGTCTCCTTGGATAGTTAGGAATCTGTTCCGGTCTCCATGACTGATATCCACGATCTTGTCAAATACAGAGCTCAGTCTTTTGGCATCACGTCCGCAAAGCGTAATTCTCGCACCCAGAGAGGCAAACTTGATGCTTATGGCTTCCCCAATTCCGGAACTTGCACCTGTGACAATGGCAACCTTGGATTCCATTGGCGAAGGTACAGTTACGCTAACTTCTAGTCGTTGGATAAAGTGATCTGAACTGTGACCTGCCAGTGACATGAAGACATTTTTATTACTTGAGCACCATAGAGTACATATCTTATTCACACAAGCTTAACATTTACACATATGTAAGGAGCGTTCATTTGAAGTCCGTTCGTGCCGCACAGCGCGTAATTGCGTACGTTAAAAATTATCATGTCATAGTCATGTGATAAGTACTGACCAATGAATAAAAGAGCACGTGCTTATCTTCCCATGATGCATAGGTTCTATTTCTGACCGTTGAGAAAATGGCGGGGATGATCCAAACTCCGTCCAAAGAAGCTCAAAGAACGGTGTTTCAGTTTATTTCATTAGAAGGATGTCGACCAGTGGACATTCGTCGAAGAATACAGGCAGCGTACGGTAACAAATGTGTGTCGAAGACAACAGTGACAGACCGGGCACGAATGTTTCGGAAAAGACGTCAGTTCACGACAGATCTTCGAGGGCCGGGTCAAGCGCATATTGTTGCAACAGAAAAAAAAAAACCATCGCTGAAATTGATGCAGCAGTACAGATGAAACGTTGTCGAAGCATACGTTCCCCATCGAAAGAATTTGATGTGTCAATTGGGATAATTCGAAATGTCGTTCGTAAGAAACTGCAATATCGGAGGGTGTGTTCACAGTGGGTATCACGGATGTTGACCGACCACCAAAAAGAGGAACACATGGGATGGTGTTTGAACCACTTGCTGCGTTACGGAGTGGAGGGTGATGCATTTCTCTTCCGCATAGTGGCAGGCGATGAATGATGGTATCACCACATTGAGTCGAGCAGCAAAAGAGAGAGCATGCTGGATCACCAAAAGCCACAAACTTCAAGTTACAGGTTTCCGCTGGTAAGGTTATGCTGACCGCATGTTTTTATTATGAAGGGCTATTGTTGGCCGACTTTAAAGAACCTGGTGTCAACATCAACTCTACCTACTACTTGCAAGCACTAGAAAAGCTGCAATCTTATATATAAATTAGGATCTCCGTCCGTCTGTCTGTATGTCTGTCTGTATGTCCGTATGTCCTTTATACGTTCGCGAACGGCCCATCCGATTGAGATGAAATTTTCTACACGCCTTCCTTTCATTCCAGAGCTGCCAACTGTGATATTTTGTTAGTGTGAAATCGCCTGCTTACTCAGTATTATTTCATTTTTCATTTTTCATTATAATTTCATATATTTCAGGGGACCTAACTCTGTAAAAGTTATTTCAAGGGGCATAACTTTTCTGTATAACTTATAGTCATATTGTGGCATCGTTTTCAAAGATTTATAAACTCTTTGTCCATAGTTATGTAATGGCATATGAGTTATAATAAATAATGATACAATCTGTAAGGCATTTTCAAAGTTTTCATAAAAATAATGCACAATGCATAACATTGTAACTCATCTTTTTTTGCTTAAGAAGTTACTGTAGTCATGCAGGTGATTAGAAAGAGTTTTCATTAAAAATAATGGATGGTGTGTGGAAGAACGTTCTTTTAAGTTAGTTTTTTTTGGTATGAATTTAATGAAGCCGGACAGGGTCAGGCAGACAGATAGACAGACAGACAGACAGATAGACAGTCGGGAACAGGAACTTATATGACTACTTATATAAATTAAATGAGATGCTTCACACCAGGAGCTGTGCGATGCCGGGCCGGGTCAGATAGACAGACAGACAGACAGACAGACAGACAGACAGACAGACAGACAGACAGACAGACAGATAGTCGGTAACGGGAACGGGAACTTATATGACTACTTATATGAATTAAATGAGATGCTTCCCACCAGGGACTGGGCGAAGCCGGGCAGGGTCAGGCAGACAGATAGACAGACAGATAGACAGACAGATAGACAGACGGGAACTTATATGACTACTTATATGAATTAAATGAGATGCTCCACACCAGGAGCTGGGCAATGCCGGGCCGGGTCAGACAGACAGACAGACAGACAGACAGTCAGTCGGTAACGGGAACGAGAACTTATATGACTACTTATATGAATTAAATGAGATGCTCCCCACCAGGGTCTGGGCGAAGCCGGGCAGGGTCAGCTAGTAAGCCATAAAGAATAAACGAACCGAAATGCTTTCTCGGGGCATGATTTTGTTGCAAGGTAATGCTCGTCCGCATGTCGCAAAGATTGTGCAGGAAGCATTAGCAAGGAAGAAGTGGGAAATTCTGCAACATCCAGCTTATAGTCCCGATTTGTCACCATGTGATTTTCATTTGTTCGGACCTCTAAAAAGAGCTCTCAAGGGGCAACAATTTCACACAGATGCAGACGTGAAGAACGCGGTAAATACTTGGTTCAGTGAGCAACCACAGTCCCTTTTTGCGGACGACATTCCCGCCTACCTAAGCAATGAGATGCTTGCCTGTATGTCCACGGCGACTTCTTTTGAACAACCCATGGTGCATAATTCATTCAAAATGAATGCTTTGTTTAATTCTACCACACCTGTTAATGTTTCTTTCATGCTTTTGTAATAAAGCCATTGGAACGGGTTTCAAATTAACACCCCTAATATATTTTATAATTGTAAAGATTTAATAGCGGTAGTAATAACATTAGCATATTTGTCATGTTTGTGTATTCTTTACGTTTGCGTTATCGAATTTGAAGGAGAACTGCGCAGATAATATCATGGGTTCAGTCTGTTGATGTGTCGATGCCTGCCTGCTAATCCTGGCCATTTATTTCTCAGTGTATTCAGGCCTACAGAATGTGATGGCCCCATCACAACAAAGACAAATAGTGGGAAACTGCTTCGAACAATTTGTTTTAACCTTTGAGATTCTTAGGGAATATGTTCTTGGCCCCATATTTACATAGACCGATTAATATATGATCGGCCGCCTTTACTTCCCACAACATTTCCTGATACATATTTCAGACTGGGTTGACCTGAGAGCTTTGGCCAATTTTAGAAAATAATGGGGATTTGAATACATGACCACCGTGCTTGCAGGAAAGTATGCTAGCAGATGCTCAACAGCGGCGCATACACATTGGCACCTTTGCGTCTTGACAGACGATAGTTTGGTACATTGTGCTTCAAAAACACTTAATACCTACGACCCATGGCGGTGGCGTGTGTGGCTGATAAGGCCAATTCCTGATGTAAATGTTTGTCCATGGTGGATGATTGTGAAAACATGGTAATGTCCACCATCATACACAATCTTACGTCTCTTACGCTCTGTGTGTGCTTTATCTGCAATAATTTTCTTCTTTGTCTTTATTACATTTCTGATAGTTGCCCACCATGCAACACGTTCAGTGACGACTTGCTCCCAATTTGCATTATCAATGCCTGTATCAATCATGTCCTGCTTACACACATCTTTGTATCGTAGTAGATGCCGACCCTGAGATCTCCTACCCATCTGTAATTCACTAAAAAAAAAAGATGTCCTTTGGTATTCTACCATCATCCATCCTCCTAAAGTGTCCTATCCATCTAAGGTTACGAAAACTGAGCATGGAACACACCGTCATACAACCTAATCGTTCCAATACTTCAGTATTTGTGATTTTGTCTTGCCACTTAATACCAAGTATTCTTCGCAGACACCGCATATAAAATTTGTTTAAACGTTTCTCTTGGTGTGAGTAAGTTGATCAGGTTTCACTGCCGTAAAGAAAAGTACTAAGGACACAGGCTTGGTAGACGAGGACTTTTGTTTTGGCAGTAAGCTTCCTGTTCTCCCAGACTTTTTTTGGTAACATGTTTATTGTTGTTGCTGCCTTACCAATCCTGATGTTGATTTCCTGATCTAAGGATAATTTGCTATTTACCTCTGATCCTAGATATGTAAAATGGTCTACTATCTCTAATTCGGCGTCGTCAATAGCATGGATTGCAACCCCCTTATCCCCTTGTGATCTTGTGATCAACCAGGAATCAGATTACATACAGGAGGTGGAGATGGATTTTCGCCAAACAGAAAGGGAAAATAGTAAGGCCGAGATGGAATTGAGAAAGATGGAATTGGAGCAAGCTCCCAAGAAAGTGGAAGCTAAGCAGGCAGTTAAGAAACTTGAAGTTGAGCAAGCTGCTAGGCAACTGGAAGCTGAGCAGGCAGTTAAGAAACTTGAAGTTGAGCAAGCTGCTAGGCAACTTGAAGCTAAGTAGGCAGCTAAGAAACTTGAAGTTGAGGAAGCTGCTAGGAAATGGGAAGCTCACCAAGAAGCTCAGAAAAGGGAGCACGAGTACCGGATGCGGGAACTCGAGCTTAAGAGGCAATCTAGTGGGGAAACTGAAGGAGCAGTGAGAGATTCCTCTCTCCCTGGCTCAACCCCAGTAGGTGGACATAGTTACCATGCTATGAAGTTCCCTCTAGCGATATACGAGGAGGACAAGAGAAGATTGACCAGTATCTTCAACGCTTCGAGGCTATGTCGGTTGCTATTGGTCTGGAGCGTGATAAATGGAATCTTAAGCTATCCCAGGGATTACGCGGGACCGGTTACGAGGCTTATTCTCGCCTGCTACCAGGACATGAGAACAATTATGACGAGTTGAAGACGGCTCTGCTGAAACGATTCGATGTCACGTCACATACCTACCGGAAGAAATTTCGAGGAGCATAACGAGAAACGCGGGAGTTGTTTGCCGCCTATAGTCTGCGTCTGAAAGCCTATCTCTATAAGTGGATTGATTTGGCTGGGTTCGCGCATGACTATGAGAGTCTGGAAGAGCTCATGGTAGTCGTCAGATGCGAAAGCAAATGTCGAAACCTCTCAGGACATTCTTGGGAGAACAAGGGGCGGAACGTATCGACACGGTGACAAAATAGGCAGAACGGTTCGTCGAGGTACATGGAGAGGCAGCAGAAAACCTTTCTACCAACACCAAAAGTCAGGAAAAACATAACCTGAAGAAAGCCAAAAGCACGAGAATTAAGAAGGTGGAATCATATGTGAAAACTTCAGAGGAGAGTTTGGAGAAGGAGGGGAGGAAGAGCACCTCGAGCTCTACCCAAAAACGACCGTGGTCGGAGAAGTGGTGTTCGATTTGTAAGTCGCCCTCTCACAATACGAGGGAATGCAAATGAAGGCTAAGAGCCCTCACTTCGCGGCATGTCAAGTAACTTCAAAGGAGGTGGACACTGACAATGCCAAGGTCGGCAAGGAAATTCGCCGCCAGGAGAGCTCACTACAGTCCGGCACTAGAAAATCTAGGACAGGGAAATGGTGCAAACACTGCAGGTCATATACACACAATGCTATTGACTGCAGGGGAAGGTCAGGAGACCCTCAATTCGTCGTGTGCCCCGGGAAACCTAAGGTGAAGCCCACCAAACAGGTCGAGGCCGAAGAAGAGAATCCAGACCAGGATAAACCACCAGTAGTGGAATTGGTAGAGGTTAACGGTCGTCTAGTGGAGTGTTTATACGACACAGGACTGGACGGGGAGGCCATGATTTCTGCGGATCTGGTACATCCAGAACAATTCACAGGTGAGACCATGGAGATACAGCCTGCACAGAAGAGTGCTGTAGCCATGAATTTGCCCATTGCCAGAGTGGAGATTCTTTCAAGATATGTCATCGGCACAATCAAGGCCGCTGTATTGACCGATCCCATTTTTCCCGTCATTCTCGGTTTCCGGTATGTCTTTCTGGGAATGCCCAGGGAGCCAATCCATATGGGAGCAATTCAGACTCGCTCTCAAAAGAGAACGGATCAGGCAGAAGCAATTGTGACTAACCCACTGCCATGGGAGTTGCGAACTGCCCAGAGTGAGGATGCTACTTTACGTCCTTGCTACAAGAAGCTGCAGAGAAGTGCTGATCCACCAAAACGGGGGCAGTACTATATGAAGAATAGGATACTCTACAGGAGAGCCGGAAGGGGAGACAACCTACACGGTCAGTTGGTGATCCCGAAGGCCCACCGCTCCCAAATTCTTCAAATGGAGCATAACATCTCATTCAGTGGGCATATGGGTATTGCCGCCACGATGCAGCGGATTTCCTGCCATTACTATTGGCCGGGAATGACAGGTGATGTGCGTCGGTATGTGCTGTACAATGTGGGGTGAAGCCATACCGTTGACCACAATTGACTCGAAAAGAGTTGCGGACGCACTGATGGAGGCCTTTACAAGATTAGTCTTTCCTGACCTAATTCTGACGGACAATGGATCCCAGTTATGTGGAAAATTAATGGAGGAGGTATTTAGGGTGTTCCACTCTAACCATATACATACCAGCCCTTACCAACCTCAAGCCAATGGACAAGTAGAGCGTTTCAACGGCACGTTGATGACAATGCTCAGGAAACTGGCACAGGAAAAACCTGATAGGTGGGATGAATATATCCCAGCAGCACTTTTTGCTTATAGGGAAGTACCTCATGGCTCAACAGGACTACCACCCGCTACGTTGCTGTTTGGTCGTCCAATCAAAGGACCGTTGGAAGTCATGTTGAGGTGTTGGACTGAAGAGGGGACGTCAGAAGAAGTGATCTCTTCGTATAAATACGTGGAGGAACTGAAAGAAAAACGTCACAAGGGATGGACTCTGGCAAATCAAAACTTGAAAAAGGCCAGAAAAAGGCATGCGGCTTACTACAACCGTAGGTCTAAAAACAGATCTCTAGAGGAGGGAGACCAAGTCTTGTTGCTACTCCCAACGGGAAACAACAAACTGGAGATAGGTTGGCAAGGACCATTTCCCGTAGAAAGGGTGATATCCAGAACCAACTATCAGCTCCAGATTCGGGGAAAGTCGAATATTTTCCATATCAATCTCTTGCGGAAATACGAGGAGAGATCCGGAGACAGAGCAGCTCACCTCATGGCAATGGCAGTTGCAGTGGAGACTGAAACGGGAACCAACGAGGGCAGGGAATATCCCTTGGTACACCAGGAAACCTATAAGGATGTGCAAGTGAACCCTGATCTGACTTCCAAGGAGAGAGAGAAGATAACCCAGGTTCTCGAGTCTCATAAGGAGATACTGACTGATAAACCAGGACGAACGAGGTTGGTGGAGTTCGAGATGACGTTGACCACCCAAGAGCATGTTCGCCAAAAGGTTTACCCAGTGCCATTCTCTAAAGAAAAGGCCTTGGAGGAAGAAATACAGAAACTGCTGAGGATGGCGTGATTGCGCCATCCACATCCCCATACAATGCGGGGGTAGTTTTGTTACGCAAACCAATTGGAGAACAACGGTTGTGTTTAGACTACCGACTTCTGAACAGTCATACACAATTTCAGGTGGGACCTTTGTCGAATCCAACTCAGTTATTCGCTAGGCTCCATAAGGCAAGGTATTTCTCAAAGGTGGATCTGAGTCGAGGGTATAATCAGATTCCGGTCAAATCAGAGGTTCGACCCATGCTGGCCTTCAGTACCCCCAGTGGACATTACGAACTCAAGGTCATGCCTTTTGGACTCAGCAATGCACCTAATGTGTTTATCGCATGATGAGGACTTTACTAGATCCCTTACAGAATCCGTCCATCATCTCATTCATGGATGATATTCTGATTTCCAGTGACAGTTTGGATGACCATTTGCAATCCTTGAAGAGAGTTTTCAATAGGCTCAGAGAAGCAGGGCTTACCGCTCGCCCAGCCAAGTGTATGATTGGTTACCAAACTCTGGAATTTCTAGGTCACATCATCACTCCAGGACAAATTGCCCCAGAGGAAAAGAACCTAGAGAAAATCAGATGCGCTCCAAGGCCAAAAACGAAGAAGGATGTGCGATTCTTTCTCTCGTTATGTGGGTTCTACCACAAATTTATCCCACATTTCACTGAACTGTGAGCTCCATTAACGGAAACCTTGAAAAACGGATTCCCGGACCAAATCGTTTGGATACCAGAATGTGAGAGTGCCTACAGTCATTTGAAGGAGACCTTGGTCAGCAAACCTGTGTTACAGCTCCCGGACCTTTCCAAACCATTTGTGTTGAGAACGGATGCAAGTGGGATTGGAATTGGGGCAGCTTTATTACAGGAAGGGAAAGATGATGCTTCGGTTTTACAACCTGTGGCATACGCAAGCAAGAAACATCTCCCGGCTGAGAGGAATTATTCGACCGTCGAGAGAGAGTGTTTATCTCTAGTATGGGCCGTACAAAAATTCCAGCCCTATTTGTATGGAGTTAAGTTTCGAGTTCAGTCGGATCATCAACCCATGATGTTTCTGGCAACTTCTCAGAAGCTCAACGCCCGTTTGATGCGGTGGTCGTTGCTACTTCAGCCATACCACTTTACAGTGGAGTATATACCTGGGAAGGAAAATGTTGGAGCTGATTTCTTATCAAGACATCCAGCTCTGGAAGAAGTGGCATAGATCATCTGGATCGAACCTCCAAGGAAAAAGAATTTTTGCGGACTACTCTCTTAGGAGGGGGCCTATGTCACGAAAAAAAAAACTTGATGTTTCGATCGATGACAGAAAGATGTGAAGGTCGTCTACCAAAAACCGACAAACCCCTTTGATGAGTGGGAGAATGTGGAATAAACAAGTCGCGAAAACTGTCTGCACACTGTCGGCATTTCTGTATGATGTGGGTTGTTCGAGAAACGGACAATAGCGCCATACGTCTGCCAGGAGTTAGTTAGCCTTTGAAGTGTAGACGAAATGTCTGAATACACGGCGGATGGATTCTGTGATGTGGGAAAAAATTCCCTGGTTCACAGGCAGACAGGACTTTTGTTGTACGAGAACAAGGATTCCCAGATGAAAGCACACTAGACAGCTGGGTGATTCCACACTCTCTAAAATAGAGGGAGAAAACCAGATTCTGGACTGTACAACGTCTAGATAATTTGGTGACGTTACTCAAGCCTCGAAATTAAAACTAGTTGAGGTAAACAAAGTTGAGTTAGTCGACCACATGTTCTGAAGTAATGAGGAGAATAACGGCGTTCTCAGTTGTGTTATAGAGCGAGATTATAATGACAATTTGTTGATATATATATATATCGGCGGACGTCGATCCAGTCTGTGATTATATAATTTCCATCTGCAACGAGAATTGCTATATGGTATTCTATTAATCATATTTAGCTTAGTTATGATTAGTGAAAGAACGTATGATAAGTGCGGTGATAGAAAGTATCATAGGAGCGTCGACACCAGTAGCCAATTGTGTAGTTTAAACTAGCCTGTGTGATATATCATTTAACTCAGGGAGTTAAGGCCAATGAAGTGGGACACTATTTAGAGAGATTGAGGATGGTGGGGAGGGATGGGGAAAATGTGAAATGGTAGGATCTTCCAGTAGGGCCTCTGCTGAGTTTCTACCCTTTTCCTTTAATCTTTCTTTGTTTTACCATGACTCAGATAATGTGATGAGCTATTTGGCCGTATGACAGAGTTCGGTTCTCTGTTATAGAGCTGAGTGCCTACACTCACCTAATGAAGGTCAGAATTGAGTTGCTCTCACCAGAGTGTTCTATTCTACTGGTTCCATCTGGGTGTGCTTCGATATTCCACAGTGAAGCTAGAAACACAGTTATTGAAAATGATGGCTTGCAAACTGAAGACAGAGATTTCTGAGAGGCATCTTAAATTGGGTTTATACCTCAGTTGGTCTGCGAGATCCTGGCTTCAGATGAGAAGGACATGCTAATGATATGTGTGTTTATTAAGTGATAGCTTGATCACTGAACAGTCAGAACATTATAGATAACACAGATACCAGGAACACTCATATAACTATATACATACATGGAACATTTAGATTGTGTTATTAAGATGGGGAATCTGTTATAACCAGTGACAATAGAACAATTAAGATTTCCCAAGTAACGGTATCAATAGTGATAGAATTCTGTGATTAACAAACAGTTAATAGCATAGGAGATTCACAGAGTATAGGAAATTGAAGAACAACATTAGACAGAGTTCGACATGGATGTCCAAGCATCCTAATGGTTCGAAAGACAACGGATAAAGTCGTCACGTGACCGGAGAAGCATCACCTGGGTGATGTTGTCTGTCCAGAATGCATGGTGCTGGTGTGTGTTCAGCACAATGATGAGAATGACTTTGCTCCTGGAAACACTGATCTGAGTCTATATACATCTTAGAATATACGACACACACTTCTCCCACATATACTCTTTGCTTTAATAAATTTCTTGTATTTATTTGTTGAAGCTAGAGTTGTCAAGTTTGTTATGTTGGGGAAGAATGAGAGGGGGCATGATCCAGGGGTGAGTAAGAGTGAGAAGAAGGTGTCTTCAGACTGAGGGAGTGCTGTGGACGGAGTCTGGTGGATATCTCCAGGATAGTGATATTGAATTAAAATAAATGTGGGTGTTGATTCCCCTCACTCCAGGGACGACACAAAAGTAATAAAGCATTACTACTACGACAGTCAGGCGCAGTCCACACCTTGTAGACCGAAATAATACTGAATGTTTAAAATCGAGGAATGCTGAAATAATTATGGAACAAGATAATATAGTCAATAGTGAGTGGCACCTTGCAGTCTTGACAGACCAAAGTATGTGATTTGGAATGTGGAAGAGCTTCAGAGAAACATGTGGTGCCCAAACGACATGTCTCCTTTCTCGGCCTAATCTTGCGTTTTCCAGAGGAATGGGTAACCAATAGGTCTGGCACAAGGTAGGCTGCAGACGCTGGCGGCTCAGCGTCAAACCTCCGAGACCTCTCCACCACGAGCAGGTGGCGAGTGATGGCCAGACACTGGAACCCAAGGGACCCGGCTTAGAGAAGTTCAGCCAAGTCCCACAGGCGAGGGCCTCGTACGCTCCTGGACCATAAGGACGCGCAAATCTGTCAATCACAAGTGTCCGGACCTGTGTAAAGAGTGCACTATCATCAGACTCTCCGCCTGACCTTAGCGGACCTCGCAACCAGCGGGAATAGGCCCGCAAGAGATATCGCAGGAGACATTGCACGTCTATTGCGAGCAAATCTCCCATCCTTCCACTGTGAGGATCTCGCGACCGGCGAGAATAGGCCCGCCGGAGATATTGCTCGTCTGCTGGGAACAAATCTCTACCGAGACTGAATAAGTAAAGAAACGATAAAAGTAGTGGTATTTCAATTGCTCTTGCGCTCCCACCTTCATGTGTCTTCACAAAGTCGGACTAGGGTCGATAGAGAGACAAAATATCTGGGAGAGATGTATGATGAAAGGAGACCGGGTGTGAATATTCAAAACAATGGTGAGTGTCCACCAATACATGCAACGGGAGTTGAAGTCGAACTACACCACATTAAGAAAGGAAAAGCGTCCGGTCAAAACAACATTACATTGGAGAAAGCTCTAGGTGATTTTGACAAAATTCTTAAATGACATCTACACTAGTGGGTACATTCCTAGTGATCTATTAAAATCCATCTTTATAGCTCTGTCAACGAAACCTGGCGCTTCAAAATGCTAAGAGCATCACACAATAAGTCTTCTGAGTCACATGACAAAGCTGTTACTGAGACTAATTATGAAAATAATAAGAAACAAGGTTGAACCAGAAATGCGTGAAAAACAGTGTGGATTTGTGCACGGAAAATGCACGAACAACGGTGCATATTTATATATTCTCATGACACTATTCGAAAGAGCGATATAAGTAAACACAGATCTGTACTTATGTTTCATAGACTATGCAAAAGGATTTGACAATGTGAAACATGGAAAAATAATAAAATTACTAAAGCACAAAAAAAAAACAAGAATTAAAAAAAAAACCATTGACGGTAAAGATATGCGAATAATAAAGAACACATTTTGGCAGCAGACAGCAGCCTTAATAATCAACAACCTGATAGGAATATTTAAATGTATAAAAAAGGCGTCAGACAAGGTTCCGTAATGTGTCCTGCTTTGTTCTAATTGTTTTTCTATTTTTTTTTTTATTATTTTTTTTTTTGGTTTTGTTTATCCATCAAGAATGATGATGGCCATTCACTTCGTCCAATGGGGGTTGAAAGTATGGAGCAATGAGTTCTAAGATGGCTGGCTGGTAAGGCCTATTTTGGCGCTAATTGTTCTTTGACAATGTGGGAAAAGATTGCTTGACGTTCCAGGAGAAGATCTCCTGCAGTGGTTTTTCCGTCCGGCTCCACCCCCCCCCCCCTCCCCCAGCTCTTGCTTTGGATGAAAAATGACGTGCGCGATGAAATTGATTAAAGTGTGGACTAGTATGAATCTTCAAGTATATGCCCCAACAAGTGAAAGCAGTGAAGAAAGTATAG
Organism: Cepaea hortensis; assembly: GCA_963921405.1. Taxonomy (NCBI): domain Eukaryota; kingdom Metazoa; phylum Mollusca; class Gastropoda; order Stylommatophora; family Helicidae; genus Cepaea; species Cepaea hortensis. Next base: position 24,608,395 of record OY992886.1, read on the forward strand.
AGGAATTTTATAATGACATGGAGTCTGCTTTGAAGAACTGTAAAAAATCAGAAATAAATATCATAATGGGTGATTTCAACGCAAAAATAGGAAAGCAAAGCGATGGATGCAGTGTAGGCAACCATGGTTTGGGAGAGAGACATGAAAGAGGCTACAGACTTGTAGAATGGGCAAAAGAACAAGAAATGGTTGTAGGAAACACCTGGTTTAAACAACATCCTAGAAGATTATGGACATGGAGAAGTCCAGACAGCAGGATTAAAAACCAGATAGATTACATCCTGATAAGAAAAAGGTTTCGAAATGCATTAACAGTTGTAAAAACAGTTCCAAATGCAGACTGTTACAGTGATCACAGATTAATTACTGGCACATTGAGGGTAAAGTTAAAGAAAGTCAAGTATACAGCAGGAAACCCTAAATATGACTTGTGCAAATTGAAAACTGACAAAGAAATACAAGATAATTTTAACATAGAAGTAAAGAACAAACTTGATTTATTGTCTGATCTAGAGATCCTATTTCAAGATGTAGAGGATCAATGGGAAATGCTGAAGAATTCAATCAGTTGTGCAGCAGAAAAAACTATTCCAAAAGTAAAGAAAGTGGGCCGTAAGACATGGATGACTGAAGAAATTTTACAACTAATGGAAACAAGAAGACAGAACAAAAATAATCCTGCCAAATATGAAGAAATTCACAGAAAAGTCAGAACCTTATGTAAGGAGGCTAAAGAAACATGGCTTGAGAAAAATTTCAGAGAAATTGAAAAACAACACAACAGTAAAAATGCGAAACTAATGCACAAAAGAATTCAGGAGATTACTAATCAAAGAACACGTACATCAGCAGGCTGCCTAAAGACAAAAGATGGAAGAGTCATAATAGAAAAAGATCAGATTTTACATGTATGGTCAGATTACGTGAAAAACCTTTATGACGATAACAGAGACGAACAATATATTGTTCAAAATAACAATGAAGGGCCAGCAATTTTGAAGATGGAGGTTCAGAATGCTCTTAATCATATGAAATCTGGCAAAACCCCCGGTCCAGACAGCGTCACAACAGAAATGATTAATGCTTTAGAAGAATATGGAATAGATAAACTTACCAGTCTGCTTAATACAATATATGATACTGGAAATATACCTCATGAGTTATGTAATTCTGTATTTATTGCAATCCCAAAGAAATCAGGAGCCTTGGAATGTGATCAACATCGAACAATTAGTATAATGAGTCACATCACAAAGATTTTGCTAAGAATTATCATGCAAAGAGTTAGGAGGAAAATACAACCTGAAATAGGAGAAGAACAATGTGGGTTTGTAGTAGGCAAGGGTACAGTAAATGCTGTGTATATACTGAGAACCGTAATCGAACGTTCTATAGAAGTAAACAAAGATCTACACCTTTGCTTTATTGACTACACAAAGGCTTTTGATAAAGTGAGACATGTCAACATGATAAGGATGCTTGAAGATCTACAAATTGATGGGAAAGACCTTAGACTTGTAAAAAACATATATTGGAAACAACAAGCGGCCATAAGAGTTGATAATGAAGTAAGCCAATATCAGCCTATTAAGAGAGGTGTGAGACAGGGATGTGTAATGTCTCCAGATCTGTTTTCCCTGTACAGTGAAAATATTTTCAGAAATATTGAAAATATGGAAGGAATCAACATTGGGGGACGATGCATCAATAACATTAGATATGCAGATGATACAGTCTTGATTGCAGACAATGAACAGGACCTGCAACATTTAGTAGATGCGGTTGTTACACACAGTGAACAACAAGGGTTAGAATTAAATTGTAAAAAGACACAGATTATGGTCGTCACTAGGAAGAACGAAATACCACAGTGTAATATACAAGTAAACGGGAATATTCTTCAACAAGTGAATAGGTACAATTATCTCGGAACAGTAATAACATCTGATGGGAGATGCCTTGAAGAGATTAGAACAAGAATCGCCATGGCAAAAGTAGCCTTTAGCAAGATGAAAAACATACTGACCAATAAAAAGATGTCAATTGAAACGAGAAAAAGAGTGTTGAGATGCTACATAGAACCTGTACTTTTATATGGATGTGAAGCTTGGACAATGAGCAGCCAGGCTGAAAAACATCTGATGGCTGTAGAAATGTGGTTTCTGAGGAAAATGCAAAGAATACCATGGACAGCCAGAAAGACCAATGAACAAGTTCTTCAAGAAACAAATGAAGATCGTAAACTGATCAGAGACATTAGACGTAGACAGTCACAATTTGTAGGGCATGTTATGAGAAGAAATGATTTGGAGAACTTGGTGACAACTGTAAGATCGAGGGGAACAGACCAAGGGGAAGACCTAGAAACAAGTATCTGGATGGCTTGGCCTTGTGGCATGGTCGAGACAGAAACACGGAACTGATCCACGACTCTGTTGATCGAGTGAGATGGCAGAACATGACCGCCCACGCTTACCGGCATGGCACATGATGGATGGATGGAGTATGAATCCATCTGAATCCAGTAGCAAGACAAGTGAAGACGATTGGAGATGATTACAGGTGCAGTGGATGAACAAGTTTCTATACGTGCCTTGCCGTGCTCATCACGTTTCACAAGTATTTGCAGGTAAACGTCGTCTTGCCCGTTGAATCAATAATGATTCCTTCCGCGCAGTCTTACGAATGCTGTATTCACATGCTGGGTAGGTATACCCTGGTTCACCGCTTGATTTGAAGCCGAATCGGTTACCCACGCCTGGTATAGTGTTTGTCACAGCTGTGGACGGGGGGGGGGGGGCGTTGTGGGGGAGTGTGGCCGTTGTCACAAGCAGACAGCTACTAGGAGCCATAGACTTGACCAGTGGGGAATAGTCCCTGGTTCTCATTGTACAGTAACCATATAATTCGATTTACAGACTATATGTCAGAGATTCTGTTTGCTGGACATAATTTAATAACATACATTATGCTAATGACACCGTCTTGATAGCAACGAGTCAAAAAGAACTGCGGGAAATGATAGATACAGTGGTTGTAAAAAGTGACAAAAGGGCCCTAGTTTGAATAACTGTAAGGCAGAAGTCATGGTGATAACGTAGAAATAGATTGTGTCTAAATGTGCACATGGATAACATCAGAACGAAGATGCACCACCGAGATAAAAAAAAAAAAAGAATAAGACAAGCGAAACCTGCATTCTATCAATTGAAGAACATTGTGTGCAATAAATCATAGTCCTTGAACGTTAGAAAACGAGTTCTTGTATGTTACGTAGAACCAATTTTGCATACAATTGCGAATCCTGGATAATTATTAAACTGGCAAAAATATACCCTTAAACCTTGGACATGTGTTTTTATAGAAGAATGCTGAAAATTAATTGGACAGCCAAAATAAGCAATATGGACAGGCAGACAGATTGGTTGGCTCTGCAAAACTTGGTGGAGTATTGATGCATGATAAGGCAGACGTGGTTGCGGCCTTGTGGGAGCACGTGTACACCTCGAAGGAGCAAATGGATCACCATGGTCTGGCAAGAATGCGACAACGTGGAGTGACGAGGGGATATGGCCGATGCTCGACGCTTAGAGGAAAGGCGAGACGCACATATAATCAGTGTGCTACTGGTACTATTGGGGTTGGAACTCTTCGCTGGCTTCTGAGGATGGGGACGGAGCGCTTATGCGAATGCTCCGAATGCTGTGATGTCGGTTGCTAAATCAATCAATCAATAAGAAAATGGACATAAAAAAGAAGCAGTCATCTATTTTGGCTACATTATGAGAAGAAGAAAACTTGAATATGTCGTGACAACTGGAAAGATTAGCGGAAAGAGAGACAGAGAAGGACTGCGTGAGAAACTTCTTAACAGTCTTGTGTCATCGCATGGAAGGTAGTCCGGAAAAGAATAGATTCATGCCTTCGGAGATTGCAATTTGTGGAGAGGCATGATCTCCCACGTCAGTCGGCAATATACTGGAAGATGATGATTATTAAGGAGACAAATATGAGTAACCAGTGACGACAAGTAGCTAGTACTTAGGGGCAGAGCCCATACAAAAATGTGCTAGAAATCAGCGCGTGAACAGCATTGGATGAGGCCAGCTGAGAAAACTAATGCGCTGGTTATCAAAATATGGTGTGCATGAAAAGCATTCAGTATACAAGTGGAAGTAGAAGCAATTATCTCATCGCTTATATGGATAGCTGAGACCCCATACTCTATATATATCATCGTTGGTGATTGTCAGTCCATGCTTAGGAATATCTGTGTTAGATGGCTTTGAAATCCTTGCTTACGGTAGAACTAGTTTAATAGTTGTACAGTTATATAAAAGTAGTTTACACAGTTATATATTTATGTAAAACTAGATTGCATAGTTATATAGTTATATAAAAATAGTTTAATAGTTTAGAACTAGTTTACATAGTTATATAGAACTAGTTTTTATAGTTATATAGCACTAATTTACACAGTTATATAGAACTAGTATATATATATAGTTGTATAGAATAAGTTTATATAATTATGTAGTCACATATACATTGTTTTTAAAATTATACAGCTATAAAGAACTAGTTTATAAAGCTATATAGTTATGCAGAAAAAAGTTTACATGATTATATAGTAATATAGACATATTTCACAATGTTATATTGTTATAATAAATAGTTAAATAATAATATAGTTACACAGAACGAGTTAACATTGTTATATAGAACAAGTTTACAAAGTTATATAGTTTACATGGTAATATTTTTATATAAAGCATGTTAACAGGCCGGCCTCTGTGGCTAAAGGCTTGCGAACGCGGTTTGTGAGCCCGTATACCCGGGTTCGAAACACGGCGGTGCTGGTTTTTTCGAAAAAGGTATAGGGGCCGGTCATTCAGAAAGCAATGGCAAACTACTGAAAGTAACACTTGCCTAGTACATCAACAGCAGCTGAAAATGCTGGTGTTTACTGCAACGTCCCGTAAGGGATACGCAACAAAAAATTTTCTTTTAACATGTTTATTTAGAACTAGCTTTCATTAAACAATACAAAATATAGATCATGTATTGGATTTGTTTGCCTAGGACATGTTAGTGTTGTTGGAAACGTGCAGGCGCTCAGATTGACTGGATCTACACCCCTTGGTGGCGTATTGGTGGGGGGTCCTTTGAAATCTTGTGTATATAGCAGAAGAACGGGTAGATCATCTCGGCCTGGAGAGAATGGTGCTACGTGGAGTAACCGGAGGATCTGACCAACACTCAAAACTCCGAGGAAATTCAACATGAACATATAATCAGGCTGCTGTTGGTACCATTAGTATTGGAACTCTTCTCTGGCTATTGATGAGGACGGAACACATATGGGGATTTTCCGAGTGATGTGAGTTCTTGACTCAACTAAACTCAGAACTAGTATAGTCTTAAACCTTCGATGGAGCATATGGCCGTCATTATGGTGAAGTACTTGGAAAACTTCTTCTTTGCTTATTTCAAAGGAAGACTTATTAACATAAGTATGTAAGTTTAAAACATAAATAAAATGTATACTTATAACGATTGAGAATAAGATAGCGAGGGGAAAAACAAATGGTCGACCATCCGGAGTTCAGTCCAGGTGCAAATGTTCAACCAATCCGCGTAGACCAGAGAGGTCAAGTGAGAAAACCCTTCATGATGTAAACAGGTTGCAAGATATGTCATTCCGTTCCCACACGCTGAAGAGAGCCCATCTGGGCCTAAAGACCTTGATTCAGTATAGTAACATCTTTGAGCCCATGTGGTTATTGTGTTGATCACTACTTCGGTAGGCTTTTCGTAGGCTTCCAGAGACCGCGGGCTTAAGTACCATGCTTAAGTACCATGCTTAAGTACCAGGCTAAAGTACACCCTGCAGTATAACACTTGAGTGAAACACTTCAGTATAGCGCCACTCAGAACAAACGTCTGGCTAACCATTCCACTAGATAGGTTACCATACCAAGCTGACCGAGAAGAGAGCGCCTGGGGTGTGAGACCAGATTAGTCGACATTCCTGCTCACCAGAACCAGACATCACACCTAGTGAGACAATTGGGGAAGGCTACATGCTGTCGGCACTGGAGAAACTCAATCGAAGCTAAGTAGTGTGAAGAACACCTTGCCATACCCACCACAGGAATATTGGTCGAAGTCTGTGCCGATGATTTAGATAGTCAAAACCTAGTGAGTTCAAGTACAGTTGTTAGCCTTTGTTAGCTTAAATCCAGATTTGTCTATATTTTTTCCACTCCCTAGGGAGGAAGATAATGAAATAAACTTATAATTTTTGTTTTATATTTTACAACAGATTATGAACTTCTTCCTTTTAAAATCAATAGATTAATTTAACATTTGTAGAGTTCAGGAAAGAGGTGTCCGTATAGTGTGTCTCTCTGTTGTCCTGTTGTATGACGGAGCATTGGGGATTACCTAATATTGCAAGGTTTGTGGCCAGGATAACTAGACCAGCTGTCCTGAACTTTCTATACAGCAACCAGTTACTTTCCTGTTCTGCACCACTGTAGGGATAGTTGATTTTCTTTAGAAACCGGTATTCATAACTTCCTAGCATTTAACGAGCCAGCTTCATCGGTTATTCCTTCTGTTGGTAGACTGTCCGATAGGGTCAGTCTAAGTGTCTTCTTTATTCCACTTGGAGTTTTCTCTCTACTTTCAAAGACCACACTACAGCCATGCAGGAACCAGAGCCGGCAAGCGAGCTGAACTCATGGGCTCAAGGCAGCAATAGTGATTGAACTATAATGCAAGGGTACCATATGACAGGTTGAACCAAAGGTGATTTAGGTCTGTCAACTCATTTAAGCTGGGGTCCATATGGCGTTTCTTTTCGGCATCTGCTTGTGGAGAACATCATCATCATCAAGTGCCCTGCTAGCTGGCGTAGGAGTTCATGACTCTCCACAGATCTCGTTCTTTTATGACGCTCCACAGTCATCGTTCTTTCATGACTCTACAGATCTCGTTCTTTCATGACTCTCCACAGATTTCGGTCTTTTCTGTTTCCCAATCCACATCTTCCTAAAACGTGCCTCTCATTTTCAACTCTTCCTGTGCCCGACTTTTGCCTTCAAATCTCCCATTGTTATTTTTATGTCATTAAGACCAATCTTATCTAATGTGCCTTGCAGTATGCTGTATATATCTTCAATGTCATTCTCCTCTGCTGTTGATGTTTGTGCATATATCTGTATGATTAATTTAACATTTATATGAGAAACCAGGTGATAACAAAGGCCAAGCGGGGGTTGGCTGCGATGCGGGTGATGGCGGCAGCAAACTGTGAGCAGCGCCATCTATGTCTTCTGTACGAAGGGCTGGTCATGTCTGTTTTTGAGTATGCGATGGCAATCCTGACTCTCAGCCGTAAGTAGATAGAAGGGATGGAAAGGATACATTATGAAGCTATGCGTATTATTCTTGGATGTATAAGAGATACAGCATGCAGGGCGATGCGCTACCTTCTTGATTTTCCAACCATTCAAGACAGAATACAAGTCTGCAGAACTCGTGCCTACCTAAGAGTTAACGCAAACACACAACATCCACTGCATAGTGAAATTATGAAGGTGAAGGGCAGCAGGTTAAAAATGGACTGTCGTGGATGGGTCAAGCCGAAGACATTCTTCAACAGGTGTGTTCACTTGAGGACTTAGAACCTTGCGAGGAGTGGGTACAAGTGCCAACAGATTTCTGCACATCCTTTTCAGTTTGCATCCAACTAGACAGAAAATGCAGACAAGAAAACCCGGCAGCTGTGGAGGCAGAAGTACAAGCGTTGATTTTCAAGAATTTGCTAGACGGTGATGCTGTCATTTACACAGATGGATCGGTCGTCCGACATGCGAGAAGCTCATGGGCCTTTACGGCTCAGGCCGGAGGAAGAATTGTGAAGGAGGACTCTGGTGCTTTGGCTGAGACCACAAGTAGCCTGACTATGGAAGTCATGGCAGTAAGTAAAGCAATAACATGGCTCGAGGCACAGACATTCAATAGGGCATGTTTCCTTAGCGACTTAATGAACATGCTCCAGAGGATAGAGATTGGGGGGGGGGGGGGAGGATCCGAAGAGAATGGTTGCTGTCTCTGGAGCGGTCTCGGCAGGCAAAGATTAGTCTCATCTTCGTGCCAGGGCATGCGGGAGTTCATGGGAATGAGCGGGCTGACAAGCTCGCAGGTAACGCTACTCTGGAGGGCGGACGCGCCATGGATCAGGCTGACATTCTGAATGCTCTACGAGAAGTAAGACTTTTGCGAGAACCAAGTGATGACTGTGAATCTACAACCATGGCCAGACTGCGAGAACAGCAAATTAAAAGAGGGGTGGCCAAACAAGAACACTACGCAGGAAGCCAAAGAAGACTGAAAACCAACACAGAACTGGTGTCGTTAGCCGCTACACGCTGCGGGATTTGCTGAGGAGGGGATCCGAGCACTTATGGACTGAATGATTCGATGTGCAATGAGGATGATCTGTCGACTAACTAACTAACTCATATTTGTATGAGAGGTGTGTTTTTTTTTTTTTTTTTTTGATGGCCTCTAATCTGATAGTGAGGATTCTATCATTAACCGGGATATATTAAAATACAGCTTTTGCTGTTGTTTTTTTTTTTTCCTCTAAATAAAATGTCACTCCACTCTGGCCTCTGACGTCTCTACCAGAATATATGAAAAGACTTGCAATTTCATTTTTAAAATGTCCCTTTGAGAAATAGGTGGCCAATCTGTCAATACTCGTTTATTCTAATGCCAAATGTCTTTCTCGAGCTGATACATCTTCCTAGTCACTTTGCCCTTGTGACTGACGTCCGTCAATATCCCCTCTGGGTGACAATAAAGTACAAGTATACATAGACTGCAGTGGCTGGTTACTCACGGCAGATAAAAAAGCAAGACTCTATTTTCAGAAGTAAAGATAAACAACACAAATACAATTGTACACGTCTTAAAGCATAGTATGTTTATGGTGCTGGCCGTATATCTTTATGGACCATTCGACGCTTTATGGGTGATGTGGTCACATTTATAGACTCTTACTTTCCACCGCAATTTCTGGTACACATTGTATGATGGGCAGACATAAGAGACCAAGTCAATTTAAAATGTAGCGCATTGGTGAGGATTCAAATACATAACAACCGAGTCGATAGGCAAGTGCGCTAGCCACTGCCCAGCCTCGGGCCCTACATTCAGGCAGATATTTCTGTTTATATCGGTGGCTACTCTTTCGCCGTAGAACAAGAATCTCCATGGCAAACGTCGCTTTTGCTGGAAGGAAAACATACTTACCACTAAAGAGATGTCATTTACAACGAGAACAAGAGTGTTGAGGTGCTACGTAGAACCAGCACTTTTGAGTCGATGTGAAGCGTGGACAATGGGCAAACAAGCTGAAAAAACATATGATGGCTGTGGAAATGTGGTTTCTGAGGAGAATTTAAAGAATACCATGGACAAACAGAAAAACTATAGACCAAGTCCTATAAGAAACAGATGAAAATCGGTAAACCGATTAGAGAAATTAGACGTAGACAGTCACCATATTTTGGACACCTTATGAGAAGAAATAAATTGGAGAACTTGGTGACAATTGTCAAGATTGAGGGGAAAAGAACAAGGTGGAAGCAGAGAAGTAAATACACTGGATCGCTTGGGCACGTGGTAATGTCTACACAAGAACGCAAACCTGATACACGACTCTGGTGATCATGTGAGATGGCGAAACATGATCGCCTACGCTTATAATCAAGGCACATGATGATCAGGAATATTATTTCGCAAATAAAATCAGCTGACCAGAAGTGATGCAGAACTCAAAGAGTAATAATCTCCACGTGTGTATTTACAGCTTCACAGTACAAAAGAAAAGTTAATTCAATATCCTTTACAGGTCCTCGCAGTCAACCCTAACAATGTTAGCTGAGTGTGATTTCTTGACAAGTTTGGGTTCAGTAGTTTTCCATTGCTTTCTGAACAACAGGCACCCACACCATTTTCGAACGTGATATGCGGGATTATGAAATGCTTCCGTAACTCATTCACTACAGAGCAGGTATCATACAAAAATGGGATGTTTATTTATTTTTAAAAAAAATATTTTGCTTCAGCTCGCTTTGAACTTAAGCGTAGTCCATACTACTACTCTTAGTAGTGCTCGACTGAATTTTGCGTATGGATTAGCTTTCCGTAGTAAAAGTGTCCCTCGCCATCATGCGAACCCACTCCGATTTCAGAGGTAAAATGAGATGTATTTTCCAAGCCTTTCTCTCTCGACATCGGTCTACATATAAATGCGACCATACAGTGCAAACATGTCGTTAAATCACGCATATTAGTAGGAAGATCATAAATAAATACACGTGTAATGTTTCGCGCTCCACATCACTATGAGAATGACAATGGTGAATTTGCAATCGTTGATTAGAGGGAACAACAAGCACAACATGGCTGTGACATTCCCTGAGTGTGAAATGTGAACAATATAAAATATTACAAATTAATGCAGCTTTACAGTACAGAAGTACGAAAAATACAGGAAGTTACAGTGGTTAGGCCTCATCAGCAAACAGATACATACACAAAACCAACATATGATCAAGAAGACCCTCCAATCACTACATGAAGATATAAGAACGGGATGAGAAAAATAACATGGTGAATAAAATGAGAACAATTAAGAGAAAATTAAAATTTGAAAAAAAAAACAAAACGTTTGCTACTTTTCTCAGAATCCCAGGTACTGTGAGAATGAAAGGGCAATAATGGGTTTTGTTGATGTTGTGACATGGGTACTTAAATACTGTTTATATTCGAATAGCCATGGCCAGTCTCCTTCTTGTGAACAGTGCCTAGTGTTCTTACGGTCGTAACACAGCTGCAGGTGATTTCGAAGCAGACCGCCTGGAGCCGGTTTTCATATAATGATATTATCGTCAGTCGTTCAGAAGGTAGTTCAGACTTGACCAAACGTTCTGCATTTATTGGGGCCTTTTGTGTACACTCCACCACATATAAAAACACAGTGGACAACAATCATCTTCAAATTAATATCCCGTTAACAGGATTATTAACCTGAGCCGGTGATGAATCATAATATTACTTCTCTTTGAGGTTGAATGGGGAAGGGGTAATTGAATTGGAAAAAAAAAAAAAAATAAAAAAATAAAAAATAAAATAAAATAAAGCGTGAGCCAATGTCACCATGAGACTAACCAAGTTCATGTTAGTCGTTCTACCAACAGTTTATATTCATGGATGATGCATCCACATTTATAGTCGAAACAGTATATGCTGTCATAGCCATAACATTTTAAAACATGGCGAGCGTTATATAAACTTTTGAAGAGATCAACATGGCCGAATGAATAAGAACGCGCGTTCTTAAACATCCGGTTTGCTAATGCCGAGGTAAGGGTTCAACCCATACATCGGACATTTGGGCTAAAATTTTGACTTCTCGTCCTTGACTTAGGCACGTAAATTACAAGTTCCTCAGAAGTCGGAGTGGGTTCGCCTGATGGCGAGGCACACCTATGCTAGAGAAAGCTAATTCAGATGAAACTATCAGTAAAATGCTATAAGAAGTAAGTGTATGGACTGCGTTTGAGTTCAAGGCGTGCAAACGAAACCAAACAAACAAAAACAGGAAGTTATAATAATACTTGTATATGTGTATGATGTCTGTTTGCTGAAACGAATGAAGTGAAAAACTCATAGAATTGATATCAATAAACCGTATGTTCACATAACACATCTGGTTTAAACACTAGACAAGACTCAAACACGTACAAGATCCTGTCAGAAAATGGTCCATCTGTTGGACTACATACACAGTAATAACAGATACAAGAATGCATTGATGGGTGTACTTTGACTTTAATAGTTTCACGTCCACTAAGTTGATTGCATGTCTTTGTTTACAGGGCGTCGCAGTCAACCCCGGTATTTTTATTGTGATTTCTTGGCAAGTTTACGTTCAGTAGTTTGCTGTCTGAACGACCACACACATACTATTTTATACAAAAGAACCAACGCAAGGCGGTCTGCTGCTAAATCGCCTACCTCTGTGTTTCGAACGCGGTATACAGGATTACGAACTGCGTAAGTACCTACCATCCATAAAGTGAGTAACTATCGCCACAGAGCCATTTGTAAACTAATTGGATAAATAAAATTTAGATTGACAAGAGAATGGAAGGATATTAAGACAATTGGATATATCAAAGATATCCAAAGAGCAGATATAGTTTAAGAATGATATAGAGCGACTCCGAGGAACAAATATAATGAAATACATAAAATATAAAAGTATAAATTAACAATGATAAATGCTGAAGACTCCACCCACCAAACACAAAAACAAAAAACATGCAAGAAATATTACCGAAAAAAAGACAAACGTTAGGACAAATTGGATGTAAGCGAACATGTTAAAAACGATGGACAACATAAAAGTTAGAAATGGTAACATATAAGAACATGATAAGATGAATTTAAAAATAAAATAGAAACAAGCGTTAAATACAAGAAGACAAAATAAAAATGGCTTCAAAAGCAGTGAAATAAAAAGTAAATTTAAATCTAAAAAAAAAAAATTAACCACAAACACACTCACACAGACACAGTGAGAGAGAGAGAGAGAGAGAGAGAGAGAGAGAGAGAGAGAGAGAGAGAGAGAGAGAGAGAGAGAGAGAGAGACAGAGACAGAGACAGAGACAGAGACAGAGAGAGAATTAGTGATTTGAAAGGGCGAAAACATTAAGAATGGACCACTAGTTTTTTAAATTTTGTATTTAAAAGCATTAATGGAAGAAGTTAAAACAGTTAGTTGCATATCCTTACCCGACGTTGCAGTCAATACCAGCATTTTTTTTTTTTTTGCTTGTGTCATCTCTTGGCATGTTTACTTTCAATAGTTTACCATTACTTTCTGAACCACCGACACCTACACAATTTCGTAAAAAAACGAACGCAAGGTGTTCGGCTGCCATATAGCCCAGAACTGTGTTTCGGACGCAGGTATGCGGGATTACAATCTGCGTCAGTAACCTCTAGGGTACGGAGACAGCAATGGATGAGGATGCTTTGAAAAAGATTCAGAATGAATTCATTAGTAAGTTTTACAACGGAGAAAGATTATAATTAACCTAATATAGTAACTGAGAAGATCCAACAATTTCCGGTTGGGTCAGATGAAAGTGTAGTAGAGAAATTAGAAGTAATGGGAGAATATGAAATAGAAAAATTGAGAAAAAGTGTTAATGATACTTGACACAGTGGATACATACGTAGTCACAATAATAAAACTGTCATTTATTGCCTATAGTACTTTGCGGTATAGGACAGAATGGTCTTTAGTCAGAGAAATTGAGGCCGCCTGGCTAGTGCTGTCGTCGCGAAATATACAGGTAGGGTTTTCTTTATGCTCCCGACAGGAAAAAAAACAACATATCCACACCTTACCGAGGATTCGAACTGGGTCTCCCAAGGAAAATTCGGCATTCTAGCCACTCGGCCAGCCTCTCCTCTTAAGTAGTTAAAATTAGTTGTATAGCATTTACAGGACGTCGCAGTAAACCCAACATTTTTTTTTTATGTTCGTGATCTCTTTGCAAGTTTAACTTCAGTAGTTTGCTATTGCTTTCTGAACGGCTGACACCCATACCATTTCTTAAAAACAATCAACGCAAGGCGGTCTGCTGCTAAATCGCCCGCAACTTTGTTTCGAACCCGGGTATAAGGGATGCCGGCTCATACATAGTATTATGCTGATATCTGTATTTATATATTAACTCATGAAACTGTGATCATTTGAAAACGAAGAATTTCGTACAAATAACCTCATAGCCAATGTCATCAAACTTCTAGAAAGTATTATAATAATAACGTGACAGACTATATGGTTGTGGATGTAAGACGACAGAGGAAGAGAACGGAAAGGTGGAAATAATACAATGCTAACATTCCGGTCATGAATAAGGAGATCAACAGAGGAACAGAAAGTCTTATACTCGTGCTTTATAGGTTACAGTTGAACAGAAAAGTCCTGAAAACAAAACCTGGTCCAGATGGAATAGACACTAGAAGCTATTCAGGCTTGAGAGAAAATATGAATTACATGGCTAACAAGAATTGTTAATATATTCTTGGAAGAAGGAAAAGTCCCAGACCATTGGCAACAAACAGTTATAATATCAATAACGAAAATTAAAAGCAATAAGAGGGAATGGGAAACATACCTTAGGTAAAATATACGCAAAAGTATTTGAACAAAGAGCTAGACGCGTAGTCGAACAACATTTAAACAAAGAACAAGTTGGTTTCAGGAAAGGTGAAAGTTGCACATATGCACTACACACTCAGACGAGTATGTGAAAATAATTCGAATTCAGTGGCCAGCAGAATACTGTGTTTGTAGATCGGGATAAGGTTTTCAACAGAGTAGATAGATCATTACTGAAGGCTATAAGATAAGGAACAATTACTAGGAAACATTATAGCAATGTACCACTTGAGCCAAAATGCAACAAGAACACAAGAATGTATAACAGATATGCTCAGTCAAAACAGGAGTGTAAAGAGGATTTGTGCCCTTCCCCCTGATATCTACTATCTACGTAGATAGAACATCCACATAAGAAGCTTTGACAGAACAGATTCAGAAACTCTCGAACTCTTCACTATAGACGAAACAACAGATCCACCTGCAATAAATGCGCTTTTATTCGTAGCAATCATTGACTGTTTAACGGGGACGAGGGCAGACTGCAAAAACATTTTAACAAAGTTTAACATGCAGTGTTACAGTACTGAACAGATACAATGCTATGTAGATAATACAGACATCTGATGAACAATCGGACATGCAAGAAGAAAGAAAAACAAGATAAAGAAGAAAATGCAAGAATACTTAAAGAAATAATGAACAAGGAGGCTTAAGAAGTCAAGCCGAATCAACAATGCGTGAAGTTTGGGATAAAACTATGGAAAAGACTCACATTCCATGTATCAACAAATACATACAATAACAGATAGAAAAAAACACGAAATACCGCCGGGTGTCTGACATCGTGGCGTGGCGAGGCATTAATGGGACACCATGATATAGTTAACAGGTTGACACAATGTCCGTCTAGTTGAACTGAATGATAAACGACTGGATGTCAATATTCAAGACAATGGCGAGGGTACACAAATATTTGGGAGGAGGTTGAAGATGCACTACATAACATGGAGAGAGGAAAGGCATGGGGTCCAGGCAACATTATGTTTGGAAGAAATTGAGGCCATAGAAGATTTTGGAATCGAAATATTGACACAATTTATAGACTACATTTATAATAATGGGTACATTCTATTTTTCTTGTAAGTGGCATATTAAAATCCATATTTATTGCTCCGTGAAAGAAACCAGGAGCTTTGGAACGCTAAGATCATTATGAATCTTTACGAGAATAATAAGAAGCCAAACATTAGCGCTGAACAATGTGTATTTGTAGAGAAATAGGGCACAAACAATGCCATATATTTTCAGGACACTATTAGAAAGAGCTATATAAGTTAAAAACAGATCTGAATTTATGCTTATAACATTACACACAAACGTCTGATACTGTGAAACATGATGAAATAATTTAAGTACTAGAACAATATTGACGGCAAAAATCTGCTAATAACAGTGAGAATGTATTGGCAGGATACAACAATCATAAGAATCAATAACATTTAGGAACATTTCAGTGTATAAAGAAGGACGTCACAAGGTTGTGCAATGTCTCCTAATATGTTTTCCTTGTGCAGTGAACATATAATGAGATCTACAGAAAATATGCCAGGAATCCTGGTTGGTGGACATAATATAAACAGCTTGCGTTATTTTGATGACACCGTCTTGGTAGCAACACGTCAAAAGCACTGCAGGAAATGATAGATACAATTTTTGTTGAAAATAAAAGAATATAAAAAAATAAAAATCGGCTTCTGCCTAAAAGATAGGAAGACACAAGTCTAGGTGATATCAAAGAAACAGATCAAAGGAACCATGACCGCCCACGATTATCAGCATGAACCACGACAATGAAGATGATGTTGATAACCAAACTGCGTATCTATATTACACGATTACGGCTCCTAATGATAGAACAATCACGTTTACTTGGTTTGATAATGCACTTACCTGGAGCCCAGTATTCTGCAAATGTTTGAAATACCAAAAAGACACTGAATCCTCAATGTTGCGTGCAGACTATGTTATATAAGTATACATGACTAGTCAGTTGTGTTTCAAGCAAACAATATACGTAGCAGCTGTAGCCAGCAAAACACGTTGTAATGATTGCTGTCATAAATATACATTACTGACCAAAGTAGTGACAATATGAGTCACAACATTATCCGAAAATTGCATTGCAATAGTTGTCCTAATAAATATACAGTCGTGTATTGTTCGTTTTAGGACATCCAGCCAGCATAAATAAATTAATACTTACTAGATCGCATTCCTGTGAACACTATTTCATCCTTTAACATATGAGGAGCTGAATGCATATTAACCTATTGATTTTAGCAACGCGCTTGAAGTAGGCATTGTAATGAGCAGAATGGCCTTATCCTATCCCAGAGACGTTGGCCTATTCATGGTGATCAATCAAGTGCGACAGCAATATTATTTAACATTCCATACCACCAGCATCGCTAGCAAGAGTGTCTTCTGCAAACACGGCAGTCATGAGTTCGAATCTCCATCAAAACTGAATATTTAAAAATTGTCTTGGGTTTCCAGGTCGACGCAATTTAAAATTGGACAGCAAGAAATAATCTGGGAAATAAAGACGACAGGCGTGTGACTGAGCACATCACCCCCGCCCTGAGTGCCGATCGGTCTGTACAAATATTGAGCTAGCACTTTGTGCCCACAATCCCTTAAGCATGAAAAACGATCCGTTAATTTTAATTACTTACGTGTTCTTAAGAAACCTGGTTAATATTTGAAATACCAACCACTTGTGAAAGTGTGTGTACAGGACTGCTTATGATATACCCCACAATATATTTCTTCCCAGTATGATTTTGTTGGCCTAACACTTATGGTATGAAATGACACTAGCAAGTAAACTGCTTAAACAAGTGAGTAATTTTAAATGCCTAGGTGCAGTTATAACATCATATGGAAGAAGCACAACAGAGAGTAAGAATAGAATAGGGAATTAATTGTAATGCTGCTGCTTGCTTGCGTTCGCTGGCTGTGAAGTCCTGTATGTCGGATGAAGACATCCTGTTGTCCAACATCAGTTTGATGTCATACCGGACTGAGGTTTGCGTGAGTATCCGTTGCCGCATGTCTGGCTTATTGGTTTGCAGACTGGTGTTCCTCGTCATGCAGGCAGATAATCTGCGACTTCGGAAGAATCAGCGATCCTACTACGTTATGTTACGTTACCAGGACGCACGACTAGGACGTGTTAGTAGGTCTTGGCCAGTATATAACCTCGCCCTAGTGCTTTGGAAACACATCTGCGTCCCATTAATTGTAATGACTTTTGCATACTAAAGAAAGTTGGTTAAATATTTGAACTCGCAACCACATGGGAAAGAGTGTATAAAGGACGGCTTATAATACACGCCACATCATATTTCTTCCCAGCAAGATTTTGGTGGCTTTAACCGTATGGTGTCAAATGACAATAGAATGGGACATGCTTAAACAAGTAAATAATGTTAAATGCCTAGGGGCATCAGATATAACATCAGATATGAGATGCATAGGAGAAATTAAGAACATAATAGGGCAAAAACAAGCTGCATTTCAGAAAATCAAAAGAATATTATGCAGTACCTCACTATTATTGAATGTAAGAAAGGAAGTGCTGAAATGATATATATAGAGCCTGTTTTGCTGCATGTGAGTGAATCTTGGAGTGTAAATGAGCAAATTAGAAAGATCTTGGAAGCAACAGAGATGTGGTTCCTGAGATGAATGTTGCAAAATCCGTGGAGTGCCAGGTTAACTAACAGCTATTGTCTGAAAGAGGCTAATGAAACTAGAACTGCGTTCGTAACCCCTTTGCGACAGCTGTGAGATAGACAAGACAAAAATAGACTAATGTAAATAATCACTTTGGCTGAAAACTAAGTACATTTTATTATCTGTTTGTTTACTTCATGTGATATAGAACTCTACAGTATACACATGATGAGAAACAACGAAATATGCCAGGCAAGAACTTGTGCAATATTTTATTTATGGTCTCTGTGCTTAAAGTAGACAGACAGAAAAACCAACGAACAAGTCCTTCAAGAAACAAATGAAGATCGTAAACTGATTCGAGACATTAGACGTAGACAGTCAAAATTGTGGGCATGTCATGAGAAGAAATGAATTGGAGAACTTGGTAACGACTGACAAGATCGAAGGAAAGAGACCAATGGGAAGACCGAGAAGTAAATACCTCGATGGCCTGGCTACGTGGCATGGTCGAGACAGGAACACAGAGCTAATCCATGACTCTGGTGATCGAGTGAGATGGCAGAACATGACCGCCCACGCTTATTGGCACGGCACATAATTGATGGATGGTTTGAAGTAGTTAACTCATTTACATACCTTAACTTGCACTGAACACGTTATGCTAGGCCCATATTTTTATAGGCCTATCGACACTCGGTAGGTGATGTGGTCAGTATTATTTTTCAAGATATTTCTTGGTTTCCATTTAAGGCTGAATTAACATGTAAGATATCCGCGGTTGTTGTAGCGTGAACTGCATAATCGGAACGATGGCGGTCGGTCTGTCGCTTAGAATTGACCGCATTGCCTTTTCGGTTGAGTGCATTTTTCTCGGAGACTCCTGGTTGTCGTCACAGGAGCTACGGTGTTCGTGATTTGTACGATGCTTTCAGTGGGACGTCCCGCCGAAAAGGACTCAGCCATATGGGATAAATCCCGAGGCAATGAAGTCTCTCGACTTTTAATACAGTAATGTGTGGATGCTGGTTTTCTAGCGACTGCCGCTTCCATCGACGTTGAATTCTATTTTCCGTGGAGGACTTTTGTGTTGGCATTCTGAAGACGGCATTGTGCACGGTGTACCTGTTAGCTTATCGAGACTCCTGTCTATTCCACTTTTCACATAGGGCAGTGAGGAGAATTTCGTGTGATATTCACTGGCATAGGAACGGAGCATAATGGAGACGGCCCGTTGCCATGAAGTTGGAACTGCGACTAACTAATTAACTAATTGATCATGTTACTTCATGTCTATTATAAACATTAATATCCTCCCAGACGTGAATCGAACTCATTACCTCCGGACCGGCAAGCGAATGTCTAGCAACTATGACAACGATCTCGCCTGGGTTGTAGTACGCAGTACAATAACTGGGTGGGTCTTCATTGAAAAGGTTAAGGGCCGCTGTTTCAAAAAATGGAGAGTCTAACTTACGATATCACGACTCCAAGCATGAGAATGCAGGTGGGGGATGAAACGGCAGTGCCTTGATAGCTGGAGAGTAGTACAAAACGGCATGGTGTGTTTGTGACAGACTCGTAAAACATGCTTCATAAAATAGAAACTGATATGTTCCGTGTTGGGTGGCTTGTATCGCTCGAAAAGACCAAGGTCAAAAGCATATGCATTGTCTGCACCGGTTTGTGGGTTTGCTAGGAAATGGACAGACTGACAGACTGGCTGCTACCGCTCCTTGAGCAATTAGCTATATTATGTCAAGGCTGATGTGGTGAATGATTTCCGGGATCGAGTGAACAGTGCAGGAAAATAAACAGAGGATCCTCATCTGAAGATACTGATTCACTGGAGGGGGAAAGGAGGAACTGGGGGAAGAGGACCCTTAGGATCGAGTGTTGAGAATAATGCGTGGAGGTTCAGTGAGGTTGCCATTGAACCATTAGCGTAGGCTCTTTTCTTAGCTGCTGAAGATGATAATGTTGCACTTGTTGGAAAATGTCCCTGGTGCAGATATTTTGGTTCTTGATCTCATATTCATAGCTTCGGATTTAGAAGAACCTTTGTCTGGCTGATTCATCAGCCCCTTGTCAGACTGCAGCATTCTGGCATATGTTCCCCGTATTATATGTCATTTATCCATCATCACTGAACCAACTAGTGGTGCCCACAAAGCTCGCTCATTGCGAAGGCGTTCTGAATGACATTGGCAGTATGTCTATCAACCACATCACATCAGTTATATACTTGGTTATAACAAAACTATTCATACTATAGCCACCCGCTACTTACCGAATGAAGCATAGATTTACTCGGTGCTATCACTCTTGTATGTCGTCTCAGAAAAACCATGGAAGAAATGCAGTGGCTGCTTCTACCTCCAATCTGAGACTGGATATTGCAATTACAAATGCGCCACTGCTATCTATAATGACATATGGTCGACCTGTAGCTTTTACTGGCTCATATTAACCATGCATGGTATATGTGAGCAAAACAAAAGCCCGACAACACGTGCAGTTGTATTCTCAGCATGTGCCATCAATAACTATATCCTCATTATTATGATGTGTCCTGAAACATTGCGCCGGCGTACATGAATTCCCCGAGATCGCATCTTGGTATTTGTGATCATTCCTATTGTGAATAGTGTTCTTCTATAACACCATATTATACTCTCCGACATAATATTTCTCCGTTCGCCTCTGCCTCTTCTATAGTAGGTCTTCCCAGTCATCTCGAAATTTCCAAATGTCTTTCTTCTCCTTACACGAATAAAGAGCAATTGTTCTGTTTCATATGGTTGTATTTATTGCTAACATTGCATTGCTCTTTTCCAGGCACTCATAACGTGCCTGAATATAACTACCACTTTAATATAAACTGTGCTAATATGTCCGGGGTGCTTATTCTCACTAGTCGCCCTCCCATTGTCTTTGACCTGGTCATGAAAATATCTTTTACCTTAATGAGAGAAGAACAAACATGTATGTCATTTTCTTAAGATGAGTAAGTCTTGTACATACTAGCATAATTACCACTCTCTCGTATCTATGGTGCTGCGAGTCCAGTGTTGCCATTTTGACGCTTTTGGCACCATATTTAGTGCTTTTTCAAGTCATTTAGTGCCAAAATTTTGCATTTAGCGAGTCCGCGCGAATTTGGTGCTTTTTTTGGGTGGGTAAAAATTACTTTACCACTCATTTTGGGAAAACTAAAAAGCCGAATTTGAACTGAAGCGAGGGAGTAAAACAGTCTTAGAAAATTACCGCGCAATATTCAAGTAATTTAACTCCCTTTAATATGATTTAGTTGATGTGAGTGACTGCAACGCGCAGGCAATATGCAATGCGTTAAAAGATTGTTTAAACAAGAATGGACTTGAGTTGCAAAGACTAGTTGCACTCGGCACTGACAATTCATCTGTCGTGACAGGTGTAAACAATGGAGTATATACACAATTAACATCCGAAGTTCCTCATCTGGTACTAGTTAGGTGTGTATGTCATTCCCTTCAGCTGGCAGTGTCGCGGGCTGCAGCTGCTTGACTGCCCAGAGTTCATGATTAGAGAAACATATAACTGGTTTTCTTACTCAAGTCTTCGTCAAGCAAAGTACAGGGAGCTTTTTGCTTCAATCAATGAATTGATTGAAGCGGCGTCGGCGTCGGACGTCGCCCAGCTCCTGATGGGAAGTATCTCATTTAATTCATATAAGTAGTCATATAAGTTCCCATTCCCGACTGCCTGCCTGTTTGTCTGTCTGTCTGTCTGTCTGTCTGCCTGTCTGTCTGTCTGACCATGCCCGGCTTCGCCCAGCACCTGGTGGGGAGCATCTAATTTAATTCATATAAGTAGTCATATAAGCTCCCGTTCCCGTTCCCGACTGTCTGTCTGTCTGTATGTCTGTCTGTCTGTCTGTCTGTCTGATAATTTATTGGTTGCAGTTAGAACAACCTTAGATAAACGAAGACCAACTTACAAAAAGCATTAGAAAGCGAACTTGAAAGATCTTTACATCTTCCCCCAAAAATTAACTTGGGTAAATGGAGCGGGAGCAGAAGCAGCAGCAAAAGAAGAAAAAGGAGGAGGAGGAAGGAGGAGGAAGAAGGAGGTGGAGGAGAGATGAGCAGGAGGGAGGAGGAGGACGGAGGAGGAGGACGACGGAGGAGGAGAGAGGAGGAGGAGCGAGGGGGAGGAAGAGGGAGAAAGAGGAGGAAGAGGGAGGAGGAGGAAGAGGGAGGAGGAGGAGGGAGGATGGAAGTGAAGGGAGGGGGAGGGAGTAGGAGAAGTAGGGAGAAGGAGGAGGGAGGAGGAGGAGGAGGGAGGAGGAGGAGCAGGGAGGAGGAGAGAGGAGGAGGAGGGAGCAGGAGGAGGGAGGAAGAAGGAGGAGTAGGAGGGAGTAGGATGAGGGAGGAGGAAGAGGGGGAGGATTAGGAAGAGGGAGGAGGACGGAGGATGGAGTAGCAGGGAGATCGAGGAAGAGGGAGGAAGAGGACAGAGGAGGAAGAGGGAGGATGAGGAAGAGGGAGGAGGAGGAGGGAGGATGGAAGTGAAGGGAGGGGGAGGGAGGAGGAGAAGTTGGGAGGAGGAGGAGGGAAGAGGAGGAGGGAGGAGGAGGAGCAGGGAGGAGGAGAGAGGAGGAGGAGGGAGCAGGAGGAGGGAGGAAGAAGGAGGAGTAGGAGGGAGGAGGAGGGAGGAGGAAGAGGTGGAGGATTAGGAAGAGGGAGGAGGACTGAGGATGGAGTAGCAGGGAGATCGAGGAAGAGGGAGGAGGAGGGAGGAGGAGGAGGGAGGAGAAGGGCGGAGGAGGAGCAGGGAGAGGAAGGAGGGAGGAGGAGAGAGGAGGAGGATTTAGGTGGAGGAGTATAACGCATATGCCTGTAGATAACTGTATCGAAAGGGTCCACCTACTTGAGAAATATGCAACAATTTTACATATATATCAATGCTATTAGAAGTTATGTCGCCTCGCTATATATACATTATAATGTAAGCAGGAGAGCCTGGCATATGATACCACAACATTGGGAAATGAACAGGCGGACAGATTCGCTGGCTCTGCAGAACTTGTTGGAGTATTGATACATGACAAGGCAGACGTGGTTGCGGCCTTGTGGGAGCACGTGCACACCTCAGCGGAGCAAATGGATTACCATGGTCTGGCAAGAATGAGACAACGAGGAGTGACGAAGAGATCTGGCCGACGCTCAACGCTCAGAGGAAAGGCGAAACGGACTTATAATCAGATTGCTACTGGTACTATTAGTGTTGGAACTCTTCGCTGGCTGCTGAGGATGGGGACGGAGCACTTATGGGAATGCCCCGAATGCTGTGATGTCGATTCCTAAATCAATCAATCAATCAATCATTCAATCACATTATAATGTAAATTGAAATATTAAATAATATTAAGTAAATAACTGTTTGTACACTAAAGAACTATGACAGTTGGCAGCACGGGAATGAGAGGAAGAGGTGTAGAAAATTTCATCTCAATAAGATGGACCGTTCGCGAACGCATAAATAACATACAGACATACATACAGACATACTTACATATATATATATATATATATATATATATATATATATATATATATATATATATATATATATATATATATATGTGTGTGTGTGTGTGTGTGTGTGTGTGTGTGTGTGCGTGTGTGTGTGAGTATGTGTGTGTGTGTTGTCTGAAGATAAAGCAAAATATCAATATGTAAAGGCAATTAATTAAAGTCTGTGATTATACTCATGCTCAGGGTTTGTGGTCAATTTGCACATGTTGAAATTCTCTGTATGGCTGAAAATAAAAAAAAGTGCAGGCCTTACAGTGTCAGCACAGGCAACGTTTGTTAATTACAAAAGCGACCCACAACATAATAGCTACTCTTCGCCGGCTATGTGACCAAGGTGTTACGGACGCAATTCGTAATTGTGTATACCGAATTCAAAAGACAGCTGCTGGCGATTTGGCAGCAGACTGCCTAGCGTTGATTGTCATAACATGTTATGGGTGCCGGTCGTTCAGAAAGCAATAGCAAACTACTGAACGTAAACTTGCCAATCACAATCAGCCAAAAAATGCTGAGGTTTACTGTGACGTATTGTCAAGAAGTCGCAAGTATCTTTTTAACCCACAACAGATTTAGCAGGGATGATTATGTTATATAAACACGTGGATCCCCGTTGGTGTTAGGGAGTTTGTGCACTGTGCTAAGGTGTTCCTTGTGTGATTCATGGAGAAGATTGAGCACTTATGATGATATTAATATTCGGTTAAAGTGATCCTTTGCAAAATTACACCTTAGCCATCCTCCGAAGTCGGAGAGTGTCTGCCTGTATGGCGAGGAACCACCAGTCTGCACACCAATAAGCCAGACATGGGACAACGGATACTCACGCAAACCTCAGGTCCTGTATGACATCACACTGATGTTGGACAACAGGATGCCTTCATCCGACATACAGTACTTTGCGTTGGAGCTCAAGCCAATGAACACAAGCAAGCAAGCAACACCTTAGCCAAAATATACTAATAGGAAAGAAGATGGTTAGCACACTAATAATTTCACCACTGAACGAAAGATATAATTCCACATTTTATAATACAATAGCAATGCATAAGCTACCGATCATGGATCTGACTGAACATTATATGCTATATATGCTAATAATATTCCATATCCACATTTCCGTTTCAGTGGCTTTTTGAAACCATACACTCGGATTTAATGAAACACGTGTCCCGCCAACACAAAGAAAACACACACACTCACACACACACCCACACACACACACACACACATATATATATATATATATATATATATATATATATATATATATATATATATATATATATATATATATATATTAGGGCTGCGACCGATTAATTTAAATTTCATAGTTAACGTTTGAAAAATTAACGATTAATTAATCGTTAATTTCGATTAAAGGAAAACAATTATAATCATATAACTCACATTATAGTCGTATTTGTCAAAAATCGAAATAACTCTGGATCGTCTTGTTCATATGTCATCTAATTACCATCTATGCAAACAGACAGAGCTGTAACCAGCAGAGCTGAACAATCGTTCACATGGAACTGAGGTAGCCGGTATGCACAGAATGGTCTTGGCAAGGAATGCCAATTTTGGATATCGATGTTCATTAAGTTTCCACCATTGTAAAGGGTCAACCGATTCAGCAACTTTCTTATCCATTAGCTTAATACTCTCTTCATTTGATTCACATATAGTTTCATTGTCAATGTCAGTATCATTCGTTGCAGCAGTCTCAATCTGCTCATCATGAACATTAACTGCTATTTGTTGTTCAATACGTGACCAAGTTTGTTCTTTTGCATCATTTGACATACAATTCAGGTATTTGTAGCGTGGATCAAGTGCTGTTGCAATCTGTAGTATTTAAATACTTGTCATATTAGCTACACGTTCACTGAAGTCATTAATACATGTTGCCTTAAATTTAGCCATGTAGCCCAGATCTTCATCGTGTACAGTCTTATGCTTTGTAAACGATGATAGAAGTGGCAACACAGCTACATGAAACAAAATCTTGACCGCCAAGCAGGACCGTGGTCTTATAGAATAAGTCCAAAACTTTGACACATTTCGAAATATTCTCCCAATCTGAACCTGACAGTTTTGGACCTTTTTATTGCTTCTTTTCATCTGACATGTAGACAGTTAATGCTTCTTTGACCTGTGGAAGACTGTAGCATAATAAACATACTGTTTCATCTTGTTGGTACATATTGCTGCAATGGTGACAATTTTGCAACTCGGTTGTGTTTGAAGCACTATATTTAAAATGTCCGACAATTGTTCGACATCCGGTTCATTTGTATAAGAGATGGGAGAAAAGTTTCGATTAATCGTTAAAAAAAAAAAAAATCGTAAAAAAACAAAAAAAAACTTAACGGTTAATCGATTAATTAATCGTTAACTTTCGCAGCCCTATATATATATATATATATATATATATATATATATATATATATATATATATATATATATATATATATATATATATATATATCTTTAACAACAATATAACCATTTTATTGAGACTTTCATACATTCCAGACGGGTTAAACTAGACAATAATGGCTAAATTATAAAACACCAACAACAACAACAACGACTACTACTACTACTTCTACTACCACTACTACAACAACAACAACAACAACAACTACTACTACTACTGCTACTACTACTACTACTACTACTACCACCACCACCACCAAAACCACCACTACTACTACTACTACTACTGCTACTACTACTACTACTACTGCTACTACTACTACTACCACTAATGTACTACCACTACTACTGAGTGGCACCTTGCAGTCTTGACAGACCAAAGTATGTGGATTGGAATTTGGCCAAATTTCCATCTCACAATGCCTGAGCAGAGCTTCAGAGAACACATGGTGCCCAAACGACATATTCCTTCTCTCGGACTTGCTTTGTTTGATCCAAAGGAATGGATAACCAGTACGTCTGGAACAAGGTAGGCTGCAGACGCTGGCGGCTCAGCATCAAACCTCCGAGACCTCGCCACCACAAGCAGGAGGCGAGCGGTGACCAGAGACTAAACTTTTGAGACCTGACTTAGAGGCGTTCAACCAAATCCCGCAGGTAAGGGTCGTATACGCAGCCGGACCACTGGGCACGTACACCTGTCAATCGCACGTGTCTGGACCTGTGTAAGCGTGTACTACCGTCAGACTCCCAGCCTGACTCGTGCGGCTCCTGCGGCCAACGAGAATAGGCCAGCCGGAGATATTGCTCGTCTTCTGCGAGCAAATCTCCCTGCCTGCCACTGTGCGGATCTCGCGACCAGCGAGATTAGGCCGGCTGGAGATATTGCTCGTCTGTTGCGGACAAATCTCCACGACTGAATAAGTAAAGAAACGATAAAAGTAGTGGTATTTCAATTGCGGTTGCGCTCCCACCTATGCTACACCCTTCATGTGTCTTCACAAAGTCGGACTAGAGTCAAGCTCAACAGGGTCTTTTTTCTACCAAGCCCAAGAGAAGGCTGGGACAGTCCATAGGCATTATCCGCCATCCAGGGTTGCTTCCATAGTTGCAGAGCCGACACATAGCGCTCTGGTGCGGGGCTCATCAAGAGAATCGCCACGTCCCTGCTAATGGCTGCCTTAATTCCTCACTTCAATGTTTTGAGCCTTTCTTTCGCTCCCCGCACAAACCAAGGACAGCGGGAATGCAGATGGTATCCACTCAGCGAGCTTTCGAACATGTGCTAGTCGCTGTGTCCGGGAAACAAAATATTTAGAGCTGTTCCGGGCACGACAGACATTCGGAAAACTAGCTAGTCAGAGTTATTAGAGGCACGAAGGACATTCGGAAGACTAGTTAGTCAGAGATGATCCGAGCACGAAGGACATTTCACTCAGACGTTTATGCGATGTGCCAGATTTATTTGCGCTCTTAGGCCAGCACATCCTACTTCAGCGTGCGTTTTTACGGGTTTGCCTTCCCGGTGTTTCGAAGGACGTTAGACTCTTACTGCTGTGGTGTCGCCCACATCTCAGCTGGTCAAGGTAGAACGGTAAAAGACATCACGTCAACCCTAAAGGGAAGGCAGGGGCAGACCATGGGCATACCCCGCTATCCAAGGAGGTTTCCATAATTGCAGAGACGGCACATAATGCTCTTGAGACTGGACTCACCAGAAGGATCGCCACATCCTGCTCATGGCTGTTTTAATTCCTCACTTCCATGTATTGGGCATTTCGTTTGCCACTGCTCACTCCCTACACACACCAGGGACAGAAGTCTGCGGACGACATCCTCTCACCAAGCATTCGCTTCGGAATTCCACGTAACGGATTCGTAACGGATTTGTTTGTACAGTGACCTGCATGTTCGGAACAACGGCTACCGGTTGTTGTTGAATTGACTGATATGCCTTTTCGGTTCAAGAGTGCATTTTTCAGGGGACTTCTGGATATCGGCGCTGGAGCTAGGGGAGTTCGTGCTTAATGCGACGCTTTCGGCGGGTCGCCCTACGGATAAAGACAGAGCCATGTAAGAAAACCTGGGGCATTGAGGTCTTTCTGGTGACTACCGATGCCATCGAAGATGAACTGTGGTGTTCGTGGAGGACTTTTGTGTTGGCATTCTGGCGGCGGCATTATGCATAGTGTACCTGTGTGGGCTGTTGGATTGCCGAGACTCCTGTCTGTTCCACTTTTCACATTGGACAGTGGGGAGCGTTTTGTGTGATATTTACTGGCACAGGAACGGAGCATAATGGGGACGACCCGTTGCAGTGAAGTTGAAACCTCGACTAACTAACTAACTAACTAACTAACTAACTAACTAACTAACTAACTAACTAACTAACTAACTATCCAATATTTAACTTTCTAATACTTCAGTATTTGTGATTTTGTCTTGCCACTTAGTATTCTTCCGAGACACCGCATATGAAAGCTGTATAAACGTTTCTCTTTGTGTGAGTAAGTTGACCAGGCTTCACTGCCATAAAGAAGAGTGCTAAGGACACAGCTTGGTAGACGAGGACTTTTGTTTTGGCAGTAAGCTTCCTGTTCTCCCAGACTCCTTTTGCTAAAATGTTCATTGTTGTTGCTGCGTTACCAACCCTTATGGTATCTAGGGATAATTTGCAATTTACCTCTTATCCTAGATATGTAAAATGGTCTACTATCTCCAGTTCTGCGTCGTCAATAAAGATTGATGGTAACCCATGTGCACTTTGTGACATAATCTGTGTCTTCTTTTTGTTAATTGTTAAACCAAATTTAGAACAAGCATTGAAGAATTAAGATATTAGATGTTGTAATTCTAATAAATACTACTACTACTACTACTACTACTACTACTACTACTACTACTACTACTACTACTACTACTACTACTACTACTACTACTACTACTACTACTACTACTACTACTATTATTACTGCTGCTGCTGCTATTACTACTACTACTACTACTACTACTACTACTACTACTACTACTACTACTACTACTACTACTACTACTACTGCCACCATAGCTACTACTACAACTACTACTACTACTACTACTACTACTACTACTACTACTACTACTACTACTACTACTATTATTACTGCTGCTGCTGCTGCTGCTGCTACTACTACTACTACTACTACTACTACTACTACTACTACTACTACTACTACTACTACTACTACTACTTCTGCTGCTGCTACTACTACTACTACTACTACTACTACTACTACTACTACTACTACTACTACTACTACTACTACTGCCACCATAGCTACTACTACAACTACTACTACTACTACTACTACTACTACTACTACTACTACTACTACTACTACTACTACTACTACTACCACTACCACAACTACTACTACTACTACTACTACTACTACTACTACTACTACTACTACTACTACTACTACTACTACTACTACTACTACTACTACTACTACGATGACGACTACTAATAATACTACTATTATCACTACTACTACTACTACAAAGAAAACAAGATTTTAATTGAAAACAGTATCTATCTATCTATATATCTATATATCTATCTATCTATCTATCTATCTATCTATCTATCTATCTATCTATCTATCTATCTATCTATCTATCTATCTATCTATCTGTCTGTCTGTCTGTCTGTCTGTCTGTCTGTCTGTCTGTCTGTCTGTTTGTCTGTCTGTCTGTCAGGATGGTGGTACATACATTCACTCACGCTCTGATGGCGGCCTCTACAATGCTCAGAAATTGACGACCAAGACCAAAATTAAGAGGGTATTGATCAGAGAGTTGCTTTTTGCAGATGATGCTGCAGTTACGACCCACTGTGAGGAAGAATTGCAATGTCTACTATCTGCATTCTCCAATGCTTGTTCTGAATTTGGTTTAACAATTAGCAAAATGAAGACACAAATTATGTCACAAGGTGCACATGGGGTACCATCAATCTTTATTGACAACGCCGAACTAGATATGGTAGACCATGTTATATATCTAGGATCAGTGGTAAATAGCAAATTATCCCTAGATCAGGAAATCAACATCCGGATTAGTAAGGCAGCAACAAAAATGAACAGGTTAAGAAAAAGAGTCTGGGATACTGCCAAATCAAAAGTCCTTGTCTATCAAGCCTGTGTCCTTAGTACTCTTCTTTATGGCAGTGAAACCTGGACAACTTACTTGCACCAAGAGAAACGTTTAAACAACTTTCATATGCAGTGTCTGCGAAGAATTCTTGGTATTCAGTGGAATAGACAGAAAAAGCAGCGGCTGCAGCAGGATATAACAATATGAACTGGAAACAAATAGGTATATTAAGCTCCTGCGAGAAGAAACGTACTAAACATCAACACGTTGTACATACCTTACAAGGAAATCCATCTCGTATCCCGAAATACAGGTGAAAATCAGAAATCAGAAGCACTCAATAAATATATAAAATGAATAATATAATAAAATAAAAAACACACAAACGCGTACAATACGACACACAGAACGACGTTTCGATTCTCAGAATCTTTGTCAAGTACAAGACAACACGGATAGATACGACAACGAAATATAAAAAAGCACAAAACTAAAAATCACAACCACTATGTATCCATGTGGGAGCAGAAAGACGGATTTGCCAGGTGAGAAGGCACTCTTGGCTGCAGAGTTTAAATATAGTTGCCAGATAGGATTGGAAAACAAATGCGAACAGTCTGATATGAAAATATAGGTGTGTGGAGACAGTGGTATGGATATGGGGGGGGGGGGGGGGGGAGAGGGGACAGCATAGTAATGGACAGTGTAAACAGTTGGAGAAGGTGGCACAGTTATACAGTGGCGTCCACAACAGTATTGATACCAGCTGGATGGACGCATCCCAGATTGTTGATTAGTTGGCATTCAATTTTTAACCTAACGGAGCTATTTGAGTAGCAGGTTTTCAATGCGGTGACACATACATCGTCGACTCCATTATGGTTGGAGGAATTGAAATGTTTGGGGACAGGTTTGTCAGCGCCCTGATTGATGTCTCTGAGGTGTTCTCTAAAACGGTCCGCAAGACGTCTGCCTGTTTGACCAATGTATTTCATGTCACATCGTTTGTAGATGATAACATAAATCAGATTGCGGGATGTACAAGTGAAAGAATCTTTCAAGGAGAAGGTGCCTAGGGGAAATGCAATCTCTGGTGTCTGAACCACGTATGGGCATGTCAGACAGTTCTTACGATGGCATTCGAATGTGCCCACAGATGAAGTAACCGTGGGAGACCACTATGCACAAGGTGGTCTCTGAGGCTCTGGTTACGGCGGAATATTACCCTAGGGCCATTGGGAATACCTCACGAGTGGTTGGATCGGATTCCAAGATGGACCAGTGTCTCAGGAAAATGTGCTTGATGGCATAGGCATGTGGATGGAAGGTGAGGATAAGCTTGGGTTCGTTGTTCGGAGGTCGCGTATGTTTGGCGAGAGACATTTCCCGCGAGACCTGGGTTATTCGACAGAAGCTGTGGACAAGATGTCCTCTGGGTAGGACCGTTTGCGGAAAAAGTCAAGCATTTCATGGGCTCTCTCGAGGAAGTCATTATCGTCCTGACAGATACGACGAAGGCGTAGTAGCTGGGAATATGGGATGGAATCTTTGCAGCTTTTGGGGTGGGATGAGCTGTACAGGAGGAAACCGTGAGCATCAGTAGGTTTGTAGTACACGGAGGTCGTGCGGCCTGTAGGGTTTAATTTAATAGTGGTCTCAGGGAAATTGATAGAGGTGGTGGAAATTTCTGTGGTGAATTTGATCGATGGATGGAAGTTATTGACATAATTAATAAAGCGGTTCAGTTCCGCCTCTGTCATATTAGTGAGACCGATGCCGTCATCGATGTAGCGTCGGTAAAAAGAAGGGAGAAGACCATCATAGCTGAGTGCAATCTGGTGTTCCAGATGTCCCATAAATAAACATGCGTGGCTGGGTCCCATTTTAGTGCCCATGGCGACACCGCTGATTTGTTCAAAGTAGTGGCCATTGAACTCAAAGGAATTATTGGTCAGCGAGTCTCACAAGTGTGCGGGTAGGGATGGCTTGATCTGTGCGTTGATCCAGAAAGAACTGTAGCGCCATGAGGCCATCAGCGTGAGGAATGGAGTTAAAGAGGGAACATACGTCGATTAGGAATAGTCTGTATGTGTTCCCAGGAGTCAGTTGGAGAGAGTTGAATGAAATTAACGCATGCGTTATATCCTTGATGTATGACGGGAGATTCGCAACTAGAGGTTGGAAAATCCTGTCAAGAAACGCTAAGATCAGTTCAGTCGGGCATGAGCAGGCAGAAACTATCGGACGTCCAGGGTTTTGAGTTTATGTATTTTGGGCAGCATATAGAGGGTGGGTTTTCCCACGTCAGAGTCATGGATGTGAAGTGAAGAGGCACTGGGCGGTAAGGCATCCTCACGTATGAGCTGTGTGATGGTATTTTGAATCTTCCG
>OY992886.1:24641140-24643640 GCA_963921405.1 Cepaea hortensis
TACTACTACTACTACTACTACTACTACTACTACTACTACTACTACTACTACTACTACTACTACTACTGCAACAACTACTACTACTACTACTACTACTACAACTACTACAACCACCACCACTACTACTACTACTAATACTACTACTACTACTACTGCCACCACCACTACAACTACTACTACTACTACTAATACTACTACTACTACTACTACTACTACTACTACTACTACTACTACTACTACTACTACTACTACTACCACTACAACTACTACAACAACTACTACAACAACAACTACTACTACTACTACTACAACAAATACTACTACTACTACTACTACTACTACTACTACTACTACTACTACTACTACTACTACTACTACTACTACTACTACTACTACTACTACTACTACTACTACTACTACTACTATTACTACTACTACTACTACTACTACTACTACAACTACTACTACTACTACTACTACTACTACTACTACTACTACTACTACTACTACTACTACTACTACTACTACTACTACTACTACTACTACTGCTGCTACTACTACTATATATGTATATAATTTAATAACTCATAAGAAACATATTTTTTCGCGCGCTTTGAACTCAAACCTTTTTTTTTAAATTCACATATCCTTTACAGGACATCGCTGTCAACAGCAGCATCTTTCAGCTTAACATAGTCTCTACATTTATAGGATAGCTTTCCGTAATGGCAATATTCCCATACTACCACCTCCGCCACCCCCTACCCTTTCCCGCCATCAAATGAAACATTTTCCGATTTCAGAGGTATTTGTAATTTACGTCCCCAAAACAAGGACGAGAAGTCAACATTTAAATTGCAAATGACATGTATGTGGAAGTTTAAGCGCGAGCGTGTTAAATGTCCGACCACGCCGACCTCTAAGCAAATGTAGTTTGAAATAAGCAGCAAATAACACAAAACCCGTTTCATATTAATGAAATTAATACAAGTGTATCACGTAATGTTTTTGTAAGCTTGACCAAAGTGTTGATAATAATTTTATTTACACTTATACTATTCTATGAAAACCCACGCAAAGCAATATGGAAGAAGGCCGCTTGTGTTGGTTTTCATACAATGGAATAAGTGTCAATGGCACACCACTAAACGTAAGCTTATAAAGAAATCGCAAACAGCCAACATTCCTGGGTTGACTGCGACATCCGGTAAAGAAGGATTAAATGGCGGCGCTACAGAGCCCGATGGGTGGCACTGGATAGTGTCATTCCGTGTGCATGAACAATGTCATTGATGTCATCAATCCATTTTCTTCTCGGAAGTCCACTTGCTCTAGCAGCAGATGTTCATCCATGTTGGCCAACGCTGGTAGTTGATGGTGTTGTATTCTAACAAGATGGCCAAACCATTTCATCTTCTGCCTTTCAATATGTCTGCTTGGCAATATAATTTCTTATTCGGTCTCGGATAGTTAAGTGGGCAGTTCTCTTCGAGCATCTAATCTCAAAGCTGTTCATTTTTCACAAGTGTGATGTGGATAAAAGGATGTGCAACTAACTTTATAATTGAAGGCCAAGACCAAAATCAGGATGGTACTGATCAGAGAGTTGTTTTTTTTGCAGATGATGCTGCAATTACGACGCACTCTGAGGAAGAAAAACAACGTCTACTATCTGCATTCTCCAATGCGTGTTCCTAATTTGGTTTAACAATTAGCAAATAGAAGACAATAGATTATGTCACTAGGTGCACATGGGGTACCATCAATCTATATTGACGACGCCGAACTGGAGATAGTAGACCATATTTCATATCTAGGATCAGAGGTAAATAGCAATGTATCCCTAGATTAGGAAATCAACATCAGGACTGGTAAGGCAGCAACAACAATGAACAGGTTAACAAAAAGAGTTTGGGAGAACAGGAAGCTTACTGTCAAAACAAAAGTCCTTGTCTATCAAGTCTGTGTCCTTAGTACTTCTTTATGGCAGTGAAGCCTGTTCAACTTACTCACACCATGATAAACGCGTAAACAGCTTCCATTTGCGGTGTCTGCAAAGAATACTTGGTATTAAGTTTCATCTCATCTCAGCTCACCATGTTCCTCTTGTACCTTGCGGTGTCGAGGTGAAGTATAAACAGTGGGAGAGTGCCCGCTTATGGGCTTCATTTATCGGTATTCCCAAAGACTCTGTTATTCCCTGCGTCCATCGTTTACGTGGTCGGCCTCTTCCTCTGCTTCCCTTGGTATTAAGTGGCAAGACAAAATCACAAGTACAGAAGTATTAGAAAGATCAGGTTATGTGACGATTTGTTCCATGCTCAGTCTTCGTAGACTTAGATAGATAGGACACGTTAGGAGGATTGATGAAGGTAGAATACAAAAGGATTATTTTGTTGGTGAATTACAGAAGGGTAAGAGATCTCAGGGTCGGCCTCTACTACGATACAAGGATGTGTGTAAGCGCGACATGACTGATACAGGCATTGATAATGCATAT
>OY992886.1:24651140-24758640 GCA_963921405.1 Cepaea hortensis
TCTAGAAAAGTTATTTCAAGGGGCATAACTTTTAATAACATTTCTATATACTTTATAGTCATATTGTTGGACTTACCTGCACTATTGTTAAACTCTATGTCTATAGTTATTTTAAGGCATATGAGATATATTAAATAATGATATAATCTTTAAGGTATTTTTAAAGTTTGCATAAAAATAATGCATTATGCATATCATTTTAACCCATCTTTTTCTGCTTACAAAACTTATCAACTGTCATGTCGGTTCAGTTTTCATTAAAAATAATGAATGGTGTGTGGAAGGACATTCTTTTAAGTTACTGTGCGCCAGGAGCAGGGCGAAACCACGCCGGGTCAGATAGAGAGACAGATAGTCGGGAACGGAAGCTTATTTGACTACTTATATGAATGAATTAAATGACATGCTCCCTACCAGGGACTGGGTGAAGCCGGGAATAATGATATAATCTTTAAGGTATTTTTAAAGTTTGCATAAAAATAATGCATTATGCATAACATTTTAAACCATCTTTTTCTGCTTACAAAACTTATCAAATGTCATGTCGGTGATTAAAAACAGTTTTCATTAAAAATAATGAATGGTGTGTGGAAGGACATTCTTTTAAGTTACTGTGCGCCAGGAGCTGGGCGAAACCACGCCGGGTCAGATAGATAGACAGATAGTCGGGAACGGAAGCTTATTTGACTACTTATATGAATGAATTAAATGACATGCTCCCTACCAGGGACTGGGTGAAGCCGGGCCGGGACAGACAGACAGACAGATAGACAGACAAACAGATAGTCGGGAACGGGAGAGCTTATATGACTACGTATATGAATAAAATGAGATGCTCCCCACCAGGGACTGGGTGAAGCCGGGTCAGACAGACAGACAGACAGATAGTCGGGAACGGGAGAGCTTATATGACTACTTATATTAATTAAATGAGATGCTCTCCACCAGGGACTGGGTGAAGCCGGGCCGGGTCAGCCAGACAGACAGACAGACAAACAAGCAGACAGACAGACTGATAGATAGATAGATCCCCTCCAGGGCCTGGGCGAAGCCGGGCCGGGTCAGCTATATATATATATATACTGGAACCTCGGTTTTCGTCGATAATCCGTCCGAAAACAATCGGCGACATATGAAACTGATGAAAACCGAGGTAACTGTTTCCATATGAATCAATGTAAATCCAATTAATTTGTTCCAGATACTCCGAAACACATACAAAAGCCCATTTTATAGATATATTATGAATACAGTTTATAATACTTCTGCGTTCATCCGGAGTGTTTTTTCAGACGTAATTGCGTTGCGCCTGTTTATCTGCGCCCTTTGGCCGACAAATCCGACTTTAGCGTTGTTTATAATACTAACAGTTGACAAGAAATTAGTTAGTTAGTTAGTTAGTCGACAGATCATCCTCGTTGCACATCGAACCATTCAGTCCATAAGTGCTCGGATCCCCTCCTCAGCAAATCCCGCAGCGTGTAGCGGCTAACGACGCCAGTTCTGTGTTGGTTTATCAATCTTCTTTGGCTTCCTGCGTAGTGTTCTTGTTTGGCCACCCCTCTTTTAATTTGCTGCTCTCGCAGTCTGGCCATTGTTGTAGATTCACAGTCATCACTTGGTTCTCGCAAAAGTCTCACTTCACGTAGAGCATTCAGAATGTCAGCCTGGTCCATGGCGCGTCCGCCCCCCCCCCCCCCCCACAGTAGCCTCACCTCCGAGCTTGTCAGCCCGCTCATTTCCTTGTACTCCCGCATGCCCTGGCACGAAGATGAAACTAATCTTTGCCAGCCGAGACCGCTTCAGAGGCAGCAACCATTCTCTTCGGATTGACCCCTCCTCTATCCTCTTGATCATGTTCATTGAGTCGCTAAGGAAACAAGCCCTAGTGAATGTCTGTGTCTCGAGCCATGTTATTGATTTACTTACTGCCATGACTTCCATGGTCAGGCTACTTGTGGTTTCAGTGAAAGCACCAGAGTCCTCCTTCACAATTCTCCCTCCGGCCCGAGCTGTAAAGGCCCATGAGCTTCTCACATGTCGGACGCCCGACCCATCTGTGTAGATGACCGCGTCACCGTCTAGCGAATTCTCGAAAATCAACGCTTGTACTTCAGCCTCAACAGCAGCCGGATTTTCTTGTCTGCATTTTCTATCTAGTTGGATGCAAACTGAAAAGGATGAGCAGAAGTCTGTTGGCACTTGCACCCACTCCTCGCCAGGTTCTAAGTCCTCAAGTGAACACACCTGTTGAAGAATGTCTTCGGCTTGACACATCCACGACCGTCCTCTTTTTAACCTGCTGCCCTTCACCTTCCTAATTTCACTGTGCAGTGGATGTTGTGTGTTTGCGTTAATTCTGAGGTAGGCGCGTGCCCTGCAAACTTGTATTCTCTCTTCAATGGTTGGAAAAAACAAGAAGGTAGCGCATCGCCCTGCATGCTGTATCTCTTGTACATCCAAGAATAATGCGCATAGCTTCATTCTGTATCCTTTCCATTCTTTCTATCTGCTTATGGCTGAGAGTCAAGATTGCCATTGCATACTCCAAAACAGACATGACCAGCCCCTCGTACAGAAGACATAGATGGCGCTGCTCACAGTTTGCTGCCGCCATCACCCGCATCGCTGCCAAACCCCGCTTGGCCTTTGTTATCACCTGGTCTATGTGCACATTATAAGCAAGGCTTCGATCAAACCGTATCCCCAGGTAATTCATTGCCTGCGTTCTTTCCACCGTCTCTGAACACAGCATTGCAGTTGGTATTGGATTGTTGACAATATGATTATTCAACGAGAACCAAGTCACTGTTGCCTTTGTTGGGTTGACCATTGCCCCAGCTTCATCACACCAAGTACTTATGCGATTGAGTTCGGTTTGTAGTTCCACAGCAACCTCCTCTCTATCCTTACCCTGACGATACACTAAAACATCATCGGCATATGACAATGTCCTGCCAGGTCCAGTGATCTGCTCACTGGTGATTCTCACTGTGTAGGCGTTGAACAGTACCGGAGATAATGGTGATCCCTGTGGTAGGCCAGGATATATTGTTGTTGGTTCCGAAGTCCAACTGCCACATCTGAAAACTACTTTCCGTTGGAAGAGGGCTGCAGCGATCCAACTAAGGAGGAATGGACTTACGTTTAGTTCAAGAAGCTGAAAACATAAAAAATCCAGTGGTACTCTGTTGTATGCGTCCTCAAGATCAATCGCTGCAGCAACGGTTTCAGTGCCTGAGTCGAAACCTTCATAGACATCATGGGCAAAGACTGCTGCATTGGTCCAGGTTTCTCGTTTTGGACGGTACCCACCCAGGGTAGGTGGGAAAACACCTTGCCTCTCTAGTTGGCTTGATATTTTCCTGGCAATTACCTTCTCCAGCAGCTTGCCTATTGTATTCTGCATGGTTATAATTCGATATCCCTGAATTTTTGTGTGGTCTTTGTCAGGCTTCGGCAAGGGAATCAGATAGCTGTGTAACCATTCCTCCTTGATGCTAGCACTCCCTATACTGTTGTTGTACATTGTGTGATGAAGCTGGGGCAATGGTCAACCCAACAAAGGCAACAGTGACTTGGTTCTCGTTGAATAATCATATTGTCAACACTCCAACACCAACTGTAATGCTGTGTTCAGAGATGGTGGAAAGAACGCAGGCAATGAATTACCTGGGGATACGGTTTGATCGAAGCCTTGCTTATAATGTGCACATAGACCAGGTGATAACAAAGGCCAAGCGGGGTTTGGCGGCGATGCGGGTGATGGCGGCAGCAAACTGTGAGCAGCGCCATCTATGTCTTCTGTACGAGGGGTTGGTCATGTCTGTTTTGGAGTATGCAATGGCAATCCTGACTCTCAGCCATAAGCATATAGAACGGATGGAAAGGATACAGAATGAAGCTATGCGCATTATTCTTGGATGTACAAGAGATACAGCATGCAGGGCGATGCGCTACCTTCTGGGGTTTCCAACCATTGAAGAGAGAATACAAGATTGCAGGGCACGCGCCTACCTCAGAATTAACGCAAACACACAACATCCACTGCATAGTGAAATTAGGAAGGTGAAGGGCAGCAGGTTAAAAAGAGGACGGTCATGGATGGGTCAAGCCGAAGACATTCTTCAACAGGTGTGTTCACTTGAGGATTTAGAACCTGGCGAGGAGTGGGTGCAAGTGCCAACAGACTTCTGCACATCCTTTTCAGTTTGCATCCAACTTGACAGAAAATGCAGACAAGAAAATCCGGCTGCTGTTGAGGCTGAAGTACAAGCGTTGATTTTCGAGAATTCGCTAGACGGTGACGCGGTCATATACACAGATGGGTCGGTCGTCCGACATGTGAGAAGCTCATGGGCCTTTACAGCTCGGGCCGGAGGGAGAATTGTGAAGGAGGACTCTGGTGCTTTTACTGAAACCACAAGTAGCCTGACCATGGAAGTCATGGTAGTAAGTAAATCAATAACATGGCTCGAGACACAGACATTCACTAGGGCTTGTTTCCTTAGCGACTCAATGAACATGATCAAGAGGATAGAGGAGGGGTCGATTCGAAGAGAATGGTTGCTGCCTCTGGAGCGGTCTCGACTGGCAAAGATTAGTTTCATCTTCGTGCCAGGGCATGCGGGAGTACAAGGAAATGAGCGGGCTGACAAGCTGGCAGGTGAGGCTACTATGGAGGGCGGACGCGCCATGGACCAGGCCGACATTCTGAATGCTCTACGAGAAGTAAGACTTTTGCGAGAACCAAGTGATGACTGTGAATCTACAACAATGGCCAGACTGCGAGAGCAGCAAATTAAAAGAGGTGTGGCCAAACAAGAACACTACGCAGGAAGCCAAAGAAGATTGATAAACCAACACAGAACTGGCGTCGTTAGCCGCTACACGCTGCGGGATTTGCTGAGGAGGGGATCCGAGCACTTATGGACTGAATGGTTCGATGTGCAATGAGGATGATCTGTCGACTAACTAACTAACTAACTAACACCTATTTATGTCGTCGTATCTTATGCCATCAGGACCTGGAGCACTGATTTTTGATCGTCGAAGCACAGCCTTGATTTCTTTCACTGTCACTGTGTCTTCATCCGAAGTGTTCTGGGCCTTGCATCTGTCTGAGGTGACCTCCTTGGCCAGATTTCGGCCTCCCATGTCTGTCTGGTTGCTCTGCTCAAGGTAACGTTCAAAGAGGGCTTTGCCCTTGTCCTCGTCAGTCCTCTGCCAGATGAGGTCAGCACCTTGGAAGTCAGAAATGCTCTTATTCTTGACTACACCACTCATGCTTTTATGTAGTCGCCAGAACAATTTCAGTGACTTGTCTGTGCTTACTCTTTGACACACCTCTGCCCATTTTTGCGCTTTTAACCACCGTGACCAGTTTTTTTAAATAGCTTACTTTTGTGTGCATCTCTCTTTCTAAGTGCAAGCAGGGACTAGGATGACCAGCTCTGTTCTTCTTGGCATTTTGCCATTTCCTTAAAGCACTACGCTTATCCACCCAAGCCTTCTCCACCTCGAAACTCCACCACGGTGGCTGCTCCCAGCTTTTTTTCCTGCCCTGAAACGTTCTTCGCTTGTCACGTCTTATTTTACTCACCACATCTTGCCCTGTACTGTCATACTGGAACGTCTTTACCTTTAGCTTGTGCTGCCTGGTTCTGCCTTTCTCCACCAATATGCTGCAAGGGTTGTGGTCGCTGCCATGGTGTCCTAGGACACCCCATCTACACACTGTAGTGAGTAAAGGTGAAACTAGCGCCAGATCAATAGCACTGTCCTCATCGCCTGGACGGCTTGCTGTCCTGGTGACACAGTCACTGTTGATACAAACTAGGTCGATGGTTTCCAATGCAGCTCCTCCCCTTGTGTATTGGAGGAAGTGTTTCCTCATGATCTGCCTTTAGAGTTGAAGTCACCACAGAAAATAACATTTCTCTCGTGGCCTAATATGCCACTTAAGCACTGCCACTTCTGGGCGTCCACACTCGCATTGCGGGCATAAACATTAACCAACACGAATGGTATACTGGAATGAACTCTCAAGGCCTGTATTTGTATATCGTCACTGTCCCAACTGGACATGTCTAGCTCTGACGCCACCATGCTGTCGCGAACGAGAATCGCCGTTCCCAGATGTCGTCTGTTGTAGAAACATTTGAAGCCGGCAATTCGGAGTGGCTGATCGCCCAGTCTCGTCTCCTGGAATGCTACAATGTCGTTCCTGTAAACTAGGGTTTCTAAAATAAAGCCCCGTTGTTTTACACTGGCACAGTTCCAATATAGAATACGGATGTTCCTGAGTCCTGGACGGTGACACTTGAGTCTAAAACGTCTCAAACCACCGCGCTTACCTTGCTTCTTCCTCCCTGCGCGGCTACCACGCCGCTTCGTTATGTTGACTGCTGACCGCTCGGAAAATACACGTTGTTCCGCCATGTTGAAAAAACGTAAACACAGTCTGCTGAGAACCACACACGCTGCTGAAAATTCACTCAAGGAAGGCTTCGCTCGATGCACGAACTCCGTAGCACCCGCGCAGATCTTGAGTAGAAACTCCTGGTTTTACATCCTGGCACACCAATTACACGCAAGAGATGAATAAATCCATCCCCTAAGCGAAAAAGTTAACGAACACAAAACAACAACACGACCGTCCGTCGCCATCTTGAAACCGGAAGTCTGACAAGAAATTAATATAAAATAAATATAAAAGACTTCTTCTTCTTCAGCGTTCCGAGCCATTGAGTTTGTTTGCTGCAGATACAATCCGTCTCCATTCGTCTCTCTGGTTGACCTTCTATTGCCAGTCGTTGATTCCAAGTGTTTGTAGATATATATATATTATATATATATATATATATATATATATATATATATATATATATATATATATATATATATATATATATATATATATATATATATAATCTAATATAAAAGACTAATGTAAAGAATCTATGAACATTTAACGTGGCATTTACCCTTCCGAAGACTCTTCTTGCGTATAGAAAACGGCAAGGAGGGGAGAGAGAGGTGCAAATGTTATTGTTGATCGGAAGGGGAATCGCCCTCCATAATGAACTTGGGTATCAAGGCACTATCTTGGGTCATTTCCCTTCTTGAACTTATGGCACTAGAATCTGCTTCAGACACATTTGTTTTGTTTTTTTTGTTTTTTGGCTCCGGAATTGTCTGAACTCTCACCTTCGCTGTGCCTTGTAACACTGTGTATGCCAATGCGCCTATTGAATTTTTCAAACCAGCCTCTACTGGCCTTAAAATCACTAAGTACACTAGCACTCGTCCCACGCATATTCTTAATGAGATCGGCATACACCAGTTTGGCCTTTTCACATATGATTGCCTCCGAAACCGAACCATCATCTAATTGTTTTTAATTTGTCCAAATTAATCATAATTGTTCGACGTCTTCAATTGTTTGCGATCTCTGTTTCGTTAGCACATTCACACCCTGCACTACATTATCTTCCTTTATTCCTTACCTTTTCGCCACAATGGAACTTATCGTGGATGGCGATTTCCCGTACATGTAGCCGATTTCAGCAATCTCAATGCCGCTCTCGTATTTTTCAATAATTTCCTTCTTTAACTCAATCGTGTTCCTGGAGTTTATCTTCGAAGGGCTAGTGGTTCTGGAAACTTGCTTTGGTTCCATGTGTAGCAATATGATCGGAGTTTGGCAATATGGTGGCGGAGCGGTACGACGAGGGACTTCCGGAGTCCACTGTGAAGGGCGGAGAGAGAAACACGCCGTGACACGTTGGTCACCTGTGTAATGTGAGTAACTAGAAACTATTATTAACAGTTAACAGTTAATTGTATCTTATGTAGTGTGCAACAACAACAAGGAATAAACGACGATTAGTGGTATCATGTATGCAATATTGCTAGACATTAGGTGGGATGGTCATGCCCAGAACGCTGGAAGGCTAGATGCTGGCGGGGTATGATGGCAACCACGGTAAGGACTGTGATGTAATAAAATGTTCGTGTACTCTGAGGACGCGTTATGGGCTTGTGTTGTGTGCACGAAAGATTCATACAGAGAGTAAGCGAACCTGTTGTGATATTTCTAAAACATTCCAAACCCTAGACCAAAACCAAGATGTCGGGCATGATGGGTGAGTTCCGGCTCTTGGCATAGAGATATATTCACATTAAATTCCAATCAAAACGAGATAGCAGCAGCTGCAAACTTTAAGCAACAAAAACCATTTGCTTATAAGAACAAACCAAAGACAAATTTGCACATATTGCCATCTATTGCACGAGCAATTTCAAATGTGTGACAAGAACCCAGGTTGCAAAGATGAGTTAGACATGATGGTAAATAAGCAACAAACAAAGCGAAATGAACACAAGAAATCTACAAAATGCTACTTTTGTCGCAGTTTTTGGCACTATTCAGTTCAATGTATTGGACGAAAGATTCTTAAAAGTGTAAATGCTACACTTGTAGATACAACAAGTTCTGTAGATGAATGTGCTAGAGAGAAAGAAGAGGAAGAGGCGAATGCATGGCAAGCAATTGATATTTTTGATTATGATAAATTTGATACATGTCAGAAATTTCACAATGAAAATATTTTAAATACCAAACTTAAAATTCGCTTAAAAGTCGACAGGGTCGACTTAATTGCACCGGGTTTTATCCCATATGGCTCGGTCTCTTTCTGCAGCGCGGAAAGCGTCGCACAAAGCACGAACTCCTTAGCTCTAGCGACGACCCACAGGAGTCTCCGAAAATATTACCTCGTGAACCGATGGACGATGCCCGGAATCGAACCCACAATCTTCGGAGCTCGAGTTAAACGGCTTGACCACTTCGCCACGAAGACTCCCAAATACAAAACTTAGAATGTTCAAATATAATGTTAAATCCATTATATACAACAATGAGAATAAATGCATACAGCTTTTTTGGGTCATGCGATGAGAACAGAGGCATTGGAAAATATCGTGACAACTGTACAGATCAAGAGAAATGAGGATGGATGTATTCAGGCGGTGACATAGAGGAATATCATTAGCAGGGTTTATCCAGAACACCAAAGACCGAGATTTGTGAAGAGACATGAACGCCTGACAGGGCACGTGATGATGATGGTGATGAATGTTAAATTAATACTGTTGATGGAAAACATGGAAAACACTCTAAGAATTACTAATCAACTACACAGATTCATCATCTCGTGCCTGCACAGAATAGAAAGTCTAATATGGAATGGCAAAATCTATAATGCTAAGCTAATAGTGAGAACCAGACAGTCAATTGAATCAGCGGGTGAGGAAATGACACTTTCGCTGGATAGGATACACAGAGGGGAAACCTGATAATATCAGAACAAGAAAGTATTTTCTGGAACCCACACGACAAACACATTAGTGGAATACCTAAAACAGACGGGAAGAGAATTAGAAAAGGGGGTGACTAGTTTAGCGAGGACATGGAGAGAGCAATAGAAGATAGCAAAAGGCAGGACGGTTTGATATGAGCTGTTTGATGCAGATGCTTCAATGGGAGACAATTGGAAAAGGTAGAATAGAATGCTGCCGTGGATATACCACTAATGCAATCTGCGAGTATGCTGTCAAAATATTAGATATATCAGACAGTGCAGTTTAATAACTG
This sequence comes from Cepaea hortensis, assembly GCA_963921405.1. Classification (NCBI taxonomy): domain Eukaryota; kingdom Metazoa; phylum Mollusca; class Gastropoda; order Stylommatophora; family Helicidae; genus Cepaea; species Cepaea hortensis. Next base: position 24,660,799 of record OY992886.1, read on the forward strand.
ACATCTGAATTCAGCATGCATGACAACTCATCATCATCATTATGAAATATCACATAGCGTAGACGTTCATGTCTCTCCACAGATCGTGTTTCTTGGTGCTCTTGATCTGTTACTCTTCTTGAAGACCGTCGCCAATGCTACGGAGTCGTGCATCTGAGCGAAGCAATCCTTGAGTGAATTTTCACAGCGTGTGTGTTTCTGTAGTGTTTGGTGTTTCATCATGGGGAACAGCGTGTGTCCTTCGAGCGGAGGGCAGTCAAACTAACAAGGCGACGGTGCGACGAGGAAGCCGTAAGCGACAAGGCAGACGAGGTGGAGCAAGGCGTTTTAGCCACAAGTGTTGCGTCTAGGCCTCAAGAATACTCGTATTCTTTCTTGGATTTGTGTCAGCGTAAAACACCGAGGCCCTATTCTGGAAAATATTGTGTACTGGGACGACATTGTATCGCATCAGGAGACGATACTGGGTGATAATTCACTCCACATTGCCGGCTTCCAATGTTTCTACAACAGGCAACACCTGGGAATGGCGCTTCTTATTCGCGAAAGAATAGTGATTTCAGAGCTGGGCATTTCGAGATTGGACTGTGACGACATACAAATACAGGCGGTTAGAGTTCAAGCCGGTCTACCATTCGTGTTGGTTATGTTTATGCCTGTAAAGCGAGTGTATATTCCCAGAAGTAGCAGTGCTTAAGTAACATATTAGGTCACGAGAGGAATGTTAATTTATGAGGCAATTTCAACGCTAAGGGCAGATCATGTGGAAACATGTCCTCCAACAAACATGGCGAGGAGCTCGAACACTTGAAACCATTAACCTGGTTTGTATCAACAGTGGCTGTGTCACCAGGACAGCATGTCGTCCAGGTGATGAAGACAGTGTTATTAACCTGGCGATGGTTTCTCCTTCACTCACTACCGGGTATAGATGGATGTCCTAGAGCACCACGACAGTGACAACCACCGTTGCAGCATATTAGTATAGAAAGGCAGAACTAGGCAGTATAAGCCAGAAGTCAAGACTTTCCAGTATGACAGTACAGGGCAAGATGTGGTGAGTAAAATAGGGCGCGACAAGAGCAGAAAGATTCATGGCAGGAAGCAAGATGGGAGCAGCCACCTTGGTGGAATTTAGAGGTGGAAAAGGCAGTTGTGGATACGCGTAGTTCTGTTAGAAAATGGCAAAACGCCAAGAAGAAAAGAGTTGCCCATCCTTGTCCCTGTGTGCACTTAGAAAGAGTGATGTACACAAAAGTAAGCTACTTTAAAAAAAACTGTTTAATGTATTTAAAAGTGAAAAATGGGCAGAGTTATGTCGAAGAGTAAGCACAGACAAGACACTGAAATTGTTCTGGCGACTACATAAAAGCATTAATGGGGTAGTCAAGAATAAGAATATTCTTGACTTCAAAGGTGCTGACCTCATCTGGCAGAGGACTGACGAGAACAAGGGCAAAGCCCTCTTCCAACGCTATCGAGAGCAGAGCAACCAGACAGACATGAGAGGCCGAAATCGTGTCAAGGAGGTTACATCAGATAGTTGTACGGCCCAGACACAGTGACAGTCAAAGAGATCAAGGCTGTGCTTCAACGATAAAAAAACAGCGCTGCAGGGCCAGATGGCATAAGGTATAACGACATCAATAAGTGTACCGACAAAGAGCTAGAGGAACTAGCAGATATGTACAACAACAGTATAGGGAGTGCTATCATCAAGGAGGAATGGTTACACAGCTATCTGAGAACCTTGTCGAAGCCTGGCAAAGACCACACAAAAATTAAGGGGTATGGGTAAATAATTATGCAGAATACAATAGGCAAACTGCCGGAGAAGTTAATTGCCAGAAAGATATCAAGCCAGCTATTGATGCAAGGTGTTTTCCCACATACCCTGGGAGGGTACCGTCCAAAAAGAGAAACCTGGACGAATGCAACAGTTTTTTTCCATGAGGGTTTCCACTCAGGCATTGAAGCATTTGCCGCAGCGATTGGTCTTGAAGACGTGTACAACAGAATATCATTTGAGTTTTTAATGCTTCAGCTTCTTGAACTAAAGATAAGTCCTTTCCTCCTTAGTTGGATCACTGCAACCCTCTTCCAACGGAAAGTAGTTTTTAGATGTGGCAGTTGGACTTCGGAACCAACAACATAATATCCTGGCCTACCACAGGGATCACCAACATCTTCGGTGCTGTTCAACGACTACACTGTGAGAATCACCAGCTAGCAAATTATAGGACAGGGGAGGACAATGTCGTATGCAGACGATGTCTTGGTGTACCGTTAGGGTAAGGATAGATATCCGATTGCCGTCGAAGTACAAACCGAACTCAATCGCGTAAGCACTTGGTGTGCTGAAGCTGGGGCGATGGTCAACCCGACAAAGGCAACAGTGACATGGTTCTCTTTGAATGACCATAGTGTCAACTCCCCAGTTCCAACTGTACATCTGGGTTCAGAGACTGTGGAAAGAACGCAGGCAATGAATTATCTGGGGATATGATTTGATCATAACCTCGCTTATATTGAGCACGTAGACCAGGTGATAACAAAGGCGAAGCGGGGTCTGGCTGCGATGCTGGTGATGGCGGCGGCAAACTGTGAGCAGCGCCATCTATGTCTTCTTTACGAGGTTCTGGTCCTTTCTGTTTTGGAGTATGCGATGACGATTCTGACTCTCAGCCATATCCGATTCCGATATGGTTGTCGATATATGCCGAAGCCTGACAAAGACCACAAAAAAATTCAGGGATATCGAATTATAACCATGCAGAATACAATAGGCAAGCTGCTGGAGAAGGTAATTGCCAGGAAAATAACAAGCCAGCTAGAGAGGCAAGGTGTTTTCCCACCTACCCTGGGTGGGTACCGTCCAAAAAGAGAAACCTGGACCAATGCAGCAGTTTTTGCCCATGATGTCTATGAAGGTTTCCACTCAGGCATTGAAACCTTTGCTGCAGCAATTGATCTGGAGGATGCGTTCAACAGAGTACCATTGGATTTGTTAATGTTTCAGCTTCTTGATCTAAAAGTAAGTCCATTCCTCCTTAGTTGGATCACTGCAGCCCTCTTCCAACGGAAAGTAGTTTTTAGATGTGGCAGTTGGACTTCGGAACCAACAACAATATATCCTGGCCTACCACAGGGATCACCATTATCTCCGGTACTGTTCAACGCCTACACAGTGAGAATCACCAGTGAGCAGATCACTGGACCTGGCAGGACATTGTCATATGCCGATGATATTTTAGTGTATCGTCAGGGTAAGGATAGAGAGCAGGTTGATGTGAAACTACAAACCGAACTCAATCGCATAAGTCGCTTAAAAGTCGACAGGGTCGACTTCATTGCACCGGGTTTTATCCCATATGGCTCAGTCTCTTTCTGCAGCACGGAAAGTGTCGCACAAAGCACGAACTCCGTAGCTTTTAGCGACGACCCACAGGAGTCTCCGAAACATTTAACTCGTAAACCGAAGGTTGCGGCCCGGAATCGAACCCACAACCTTCGAAGCACGAGTCAAACGGCTTGACCACTTCGCCACAGAGACTCCCGATCGCATAACCACCAATCGCATAAGTACTTGGTGTGATGAAGCTGGGGCAATGGTCAACACAACAAAGGCAACAGTGACTTGGTTCTCTTTGAATAATCATATTGTCAACACTCCAACACCAACTGTAAAGCTGTGTTCAGAGACGTTGAAAAGAACGCATGCAATGAATTACCTGGGGATACGGTTTGATCGAAGCCTTGCTTATAATGAGCACATAGACCAGGTGATAACAAAGGCCAAGCGGGGTTTTGCTGAGATGCGGGTGATGGCGGCAGCAAACTGTGAGCAGCGCCATCTATGTCTTCTGTACGAGGGGCTGGTCATGTCTGTTTTTGAGTATGCAATGGCAATCCTGACTCTCAGCCGTAAGTAGATAGAAAGGATGGAAAGGATACAGAATGAAGCTTTGCGCATTATTCTTGGATGTACAAGAGATACAGCATGCAGGGCGATGCGGTACCATCTTAATTTTCCAACCATTGAAGACAGAATACAAGTTTGCAGAGCACGCGCCTACCTCAGATTTAACGCAAACATACAACATCCACTGCATAGTGAAATTATGAAGGTGAAGGGCAGCAGGTTAAAAAGAGGACGGTCGTGGATGGGTCTTCAACAAGTGTGTTCACTTGAGGACTTAGAACCTGGCGAGGAGTGGGTACAAGTGCCAACAGATTTCTGCACATCCTTTTCAGTTTGCATCCAACTAGATAGAAATTACAGACAAGAAAATCCGGCTGCTGTGGAGGCTGAAGTACAAGCGTTGATTTTCGAGAACTCGCTAGACGGTGATGCTGTCATCTACACAGATGGGTCGGTCGTCCGACATGTGAGAAGCTCATGGGCCTTTACTGATAGGGCCGGAGGGAGAATTGTGACGGAGGACTCTGGTGCTTTCGCTGAAACCACAAGTAGTCTGACTATGGAAGTCATCGCAGTAAGTAAAGCAATAACATGGCTCGAGACACAGACATTCACTAGGGCATGTTTTCTTAGCGACTCAATGAACATGATCAAGAGGATAGAGGAGGAGTCGATCCGAAGAGAATGGTTGCTGCCTCTAGAGCGGTCTCGGCTGGCAAAGATTAGTTTCATCTTCGTGCCAGGTCATGCGGGAGTACAAGGAAATGAGTGGGCTGACAAGCTCGCAGGTGAGGCTACTGTGAAGGGCGGACGCGCCATGGACCAGGCGGACATTCTGAATGCTCAATGAGAAGTAAGACTTTTGCGTGAATCAAGTGATGACTGTAAATCTACAACCATGGCCAGACTGCGAGAACAGCAAATTAAAAGAGGGGTGGCCAAACAAGAACACTACGCAGGAAGCCAAAGAAGATTGATAAACCAACACAGAACTAGCGTCGTTAGCCGCTACACGCTGCGGGATTTGCTGAGGAGGGGATCCGAGCACTTATGGACTGAATGGTTCGATGTGCAATGAGGATGATCTGTCGACTAACTAACTAAGTAACTCTCAGCCATAAGCAGATGGAAAGGATTGAAAAGATACAGAACGAAGCTATGCGTATTTTTCTTGCATGTACAAGAGATACGGCATGCAAGGCGATGCGCTGCTACCTTCTTGATTTTTGATGAGAGACAGAATACACATTTGCCGAGCACGTGCCTACCTCATAGCCAACGCATACACACAACATCAACTGCATAGCGAGATTAAGAAGGTAAAGGGCAGCAGGTTAAAAAGAGGAAAATCGTGGATGGGTCAAGCCGAAGATATTCTTCAATAGGTGTAATCACTTGAGGACTTAGAACCTGGCGAGGAGTGGGTACAAGTGCCGATAGAGTTCTGTACATCCTTTTCAGTGTGCATCCAACTAGACAGTAAATGTAGACAAGAAAACCCAACTGCTGTGGAGACAGAAGTACAAGCTGATTATTTGGTTGTTTCGGGATTTGAAATTTAAATATTGAGCACAACCCACTACTGGCAACGCTGATCGTATTCTGGTATGAACCTAAGGCCTATTCATGTCAATATGGAAGCACTATACTCGAGTTTCGCCCTCGTTTGAGCTCGTCAGTAGTGCATATCCCTGACCGGATCCGGAAACAAGCCCCGGATCACTGGCGTGTGAAGCGGGTGTGTAACCACGCGACACACGCTGGACACACCAAATTATCACAACAGAATATTACAACGTCACCCATCGTAGGCTATGATCAAGAATGCTTGTTTCCGGATCCGGTCAGGGATATGCACTACTGACGAGCTCAAACGAGAGCGAAACTCGAGTATAGTGCTTCCATATTGACATGGATAGGCCTTAGATTCATACCAGAGTACGATCAGCGTTGCCAGTAATGGGTTGTGCTCAATATTTAAAGAAGTACAAGCTCCGATCTTTGAAAATTACGGATGGATCGGTCGTTCGAGGAGTGATAAGTTCATGGGACTTTACGGCTCAGGCTGGAGGAAAAATTGTGAAGGAAGAGTCTGTGGTGCTTATGCTTTGACCACAAGTAGCCTGACTAAGAAATAACATGGCTCGAGACACATACATTAAATCGGGCATGTGTCCTTAGTGACTCAATGAGTATGCTCAGGAGGATAGAGATGGGGTGGGTCCGAAGAGAGTGGTTGCCGTCTCTGAAGCTGTCTCGGTTGGCAAAGGTTAGTTTCATTTTCGTGCCAGGGCATGCGGGTGTACAAGGAAATGAGCGGGCTGACATGCTTGCAGGTAGGGCTACTGTGGAAGGCGGACGAGCCATGGACCATGCAGACATTCTGAATGCTCTACGAGAAGTAAGTCGTTTACGAGAACCAGGCGATGACTGTGAGTCAACATCCATGGTCAGGCTGCGAGAACAGCAAGTTGAAAGAGGTGTGGCCAAACAAGAAAACTACGCAGGAAGCGTACTGATGTCGTGCGCCGCTATACGCTGCGGGATGTGCTGAGAGGGGGGGGGGGGATCCGAGCACTTATGGACTAAATGGTTCTATGTGCAATGAGGATGATCTGTCGACTATCTAACTAGCTCTTAATCAACTCACTTGACTATATTTCCCCATGCCACTGTCTCAGCATGGCGACTAGGCATAGTGAAAAACACATAATGGCCTACTTGCCACATGTGTGTCAGATTTCTTGTAGTACTTAGCGATATGGATAGAACGCTGCCCTTTACTGACTTCAACCTAAAATCAATAAGGTCTCTGATGTTGTTAAGCTTGGTAAATGGCGTTTAAAAAACACCTGCATATGTTGATTGAATAGAATACATCTATCACTATTTCCAAGACATTGTAGTTTTAAATTTAGTATTATAGCCATAGTAAACAAACGTATTAATTGAAGCGTTTAGTATTTCAAAATGCATGCGCAAAAAGTTCAGGCAGAGATATAAATTTTTGTATCGTTTTCCAAGTCTGAAGTCTAACTCAATGAGACCGGCTGTGCTGGTTAGAATCTTTGGCGTGTTACACATGATAAACACCAAAGAAATTAGAACAACCTGTTTAACCACACGAATGCTTTTGCCAGATAATTTATCGCTGGTATCAATAGAAGAATTAGGTTCTTTCTTCAAAAACGAAGCTTCTTTGACAACTGCATTGATATGAGACGCTTGTCTGAACTTTGAAGCCGCACTTAGACTGTTGATCATAATTACGATACAGACAAGAACAGTAAACTCTGTCACAACGGGCAAAACCATTTGTATTAATGCCCATATAATATTTTTGACAGACTCTCTGAACGGTGATAGCCAAAGTGTTGGTCTAGAAATGTTAGTCTTTATGTCCAATCTAGCAACCATCCCCATACCGGCGAGAATCGGCGTGTAGGCGGCTATTCCGAAAACAGCAAATCCTGACATGAAAACTGTCGTTCTTTTGACAGTAAATGTATGTTTAAAATGTAGAGGTTTGGCAACACACATACACCGGGCCACTGCTATAAAAGTTGTGGTCAGAGTATTGATTACATTAATAAGTATCGTAACGTTACCAAAATAAATATACACCCCATACGGTTCAATAGGAAACAGCTTTGAATATGTTTTCTCAATGAAACTAAAAGCAGATGAGATAGCGAAACAAAATATCGTAACAACATAGATCATGTCAAATACTGACAAAGCAAGAAATGACACAGTCACGCTGTCATTGAGACCCATAGCCATGAAGGTTTTGATGTTGATGGCATTTGATATTATTCCTAACACGGAAAAGAGAGTCCATGTAACACAGAAAAATAGCAAGATACTCGTATATTGGTTTTCATCCACGATTCCTGGCGGTGTGATCAGTTGAATGGTGTAATTGTTCATATTGTAGATCAGCACCCTTTGGATATTTATTTCACAACAGTTGTTTCCCCCCATGTCTGTGTTTTCTTGTTGTTTGTCTATTATCAGCATGTGTTCTGCCTTCAAGTAGCTGACATAATTAGAATGAGAGCATTAATATACGTGATGGTTTGTTTAGAAGTACAACAAAAGTATATAATTAGTTGGAATTAGTATACAAAAATGTACTAAGGACGAGTTTGACAATGTAATAATATGTTATTTTTTTAAGAATTATCATTAATATACCGATGTAATGCCCACAACTATTGCATATATTTTACATTGACGAAGGCATACTGGTTCACGCCCGTGAATTTTCCCGGCATTATTGATTTTCCTTTGTCTAAACACTTTGAAAAATTCATGATTTCCTTGAACTCAACTATAATTATTGTCATGACACTGAACTTCTTTTAGTAAACGTAAACACGATGTTCTAACTTATACATTCGAGAATTGATTTGTTGCACGTCTTGTGAAAAAATTATCAATACACAGTACAGTGTACTTTGAAAGTTTTCTGTGTTATTAAAGTTAACTCTAATAAATTGTCTCAAATGCCAGGAAAGTGGCCAGTTTAAGTTTACAGATTTTGAATTGTACTTATTTTATTTAAGGGTCGAAGGTTAAATGGGGTGTTTGATTTCCTCAATTATAGATAATTTGAGAGCGTTAATGCTTATTATCTACCACAACGACGTGCATTCGATATTTAAATGCAGAATCAGGCAGTACACTATGACTCACAATTATCTTCATTAAAACATTCAAATTCTTGCATGTAAATGCAATGTCTAACTAAACATCAGTCGGTCAGTTGGACTGAACGTTAAATTCTGGTTGAGAAAGCAAATATAAACATTTTTATTTTAAATAATGCATATCCCCTACATGACGTTGAGGTCAACATCAACATTTTTCAGCTGCTTTTGATATACCAGGCAAGTTTTACGTTCAGTAGTTTGCTATTTCTTTCAGAACAACAGGCTCTCATGTCCCCCCCCCCCCCGGTAAGTTTCCAGCGCGGGGCGATCCGCTACCGAATCTCGTGCAGCTGTTTTCCCCACGTGGATAGACGAAATTACGGTCAGCGTCGATAACCCATTGGTCAGGCACACCGGCAATTGAACACTACTGAACGTAAACTAGTCAAGAAAATCAAGGTATGGTTGATCGCATATTCCTGCAATGGACATGTACACATTTTTATTTTGTTAAAAAGCTACTTAGATTGAATAGTAAATATATAAGGTAAGGAAGGAGCTGTAAAAATGGTCCAGAATTGTAGTCCTGTACTCGAACATATTAATCAGAAAACTATTAAGTTAAATGATTTTGGAAAATCTCAGGTACAGTATTATAAGTGCAACTCCATAGAAAACCTCTGAGTATTAACATAATACAAGTATATACGCCAACAGCAGATTGTAAAGAATATTATATATATATATATAACGAATTAGTCATGGACTTGGACCAGTTAAAAAAAAAAAATTGAAATAACTGTCATACTCGGGGATTTCAATGCCAAAGTAGGCAGGAGAGGGTGAGTGGTGTGATTGGTTACTATGGCCTAGGTGATAGGAATGAGAGAGGTGACAGATTAATAGCATGAGCAGAATACTATGAAATTTGTAATAGGTCTTTTGACATGGTATGGAAGGGAGTCCAGACACGAACTGATCCATTCCAGCGGAGACCGTAATTTGTGGAGAGGCGCGATCGCCCACGCCAGCAGGCAAGGAACCGGATGATTATGATGACAAATCTGGGTGACCAGTGAGGACAAGCAGCTGTTACATTGGGGCAGTGCCGACACAAAATGAAGAAATCAGCTCATGAACAGTTTGGATGAGAAGCCAAATGCACTTGTTATCGTCGTGTGACGTGCATGAAAAGCATTCAGTATACAGGTAGAAGTCGCTTGTCACTACCCTTGTCTTAAAGCTGAAAATTAAAGGAATTGACGGAAGGGCCGTTTGCGCGAGGCTCTAGGCTACCATTTGTATTTGAGAGCCAATATATACAGGGATAACTGGCCGTGGCAGCCTAACGTCGCTGCATCTGTGTCCGTCTCCAGTCGTCTCGCGATACTCGCCACTGGAACCAGATGGACGCAGATAAAAGAGTGAGGTCGACGGAGTTGCGCAACCACTTCCTCACTATAATCCAAACTAAAGCGCAAGTCATTCGTTCTTCATCAAATCAAAGATGCAATGAATGAATGGTGCTCATCACTCGTGATGGACGAACATCCAGAAGTGAAAACATTTATTGCATCGCTTCTATAGTTAGCTGAGAACTCATAATCTTGATTTAGCATTGTTGCTGATTGTCAGTACATGCTTGGGAGGATCTGTGATAGGTGGCATTGAAAGGTTTGGTTAAGGTGAACTACTGTAATAATTATATAGTTATACAGAATTAGTTTACATGGTTATATAGTTATGTAGAACTAGTTTGTATAGTAATATAGAATTAGTTTGCATAGTTATATAGTAATATAGAGCTAGTTTATATAGCTATTGAGTTACACATAGCCAGTTTACGTTGTTATCTATATATATAAAAGGCCATGTGTATCCGTATGTATTTGATGCGTTCGATAACGGTCCATCCGATTGAGATGAAATTTTCTACGCGTCTTCTTTTCATTCCCATGCAACCGACTGTCATAGTTTTTTAGTGTAACATCGGCTACTTACTTACTAAAATTTAATATTTCATTTTTCATTATCATTTCCATATAGCAAGGGGACTTAACATAAGAAAAGTTATTTCAAGTGGCATAACTTTTAATAACATTGCTATATACTTGATAGTCATATTGTTGCATCGTTTTCAAAGATTTATAAACTCTTTGTCTATAGTTATTTACAGGCATATGAGTTATAAATAATGATATAATCTTTAAGGAATTTTCATAGATTTCATACAAATAATGCATCTATTTAAATAGTGAAAATTTTCTAACTGATCTTTTTCATGTAGGTGATTAAAAACAGCTTTCATTAAAAAATAATGGATATATTTTAGATACGTTAGAATTTTATTTCTGTACTTTTTTGGGAGTGGAACTTTTGAATTAATCGAAGCATTTGTTTTTTTTCCGTTCGCTTGGTCGAGAGAAGGTCAGTACACAATTCACATGTGTATATGCTTGATTTTGTTTTTGTTTGAAAAAAAAAAGGTTGGCCGCGTGTGTGTCAACACCAGGTTTTTCATTCAATGTTGTGGGTGTGACACGGATACACATTGCCTTTTATATATATAGATTGTTGCATTGTTATCAAATCTTTATAAAATGTTTGTCTACAGTTATTTACAGGCATATGTGTTATAATATATAATGATAAAATCTTAAAGGTGTTTTCAAAGTTTTCATAAAAATAATGCATAATGCATAACATTGTAACTCATCTTTTTTATGTTTAAAGAAGTTATCTACAGTCGTGTAGGTGATTAAAAACAGTTTTCATTAAAAATAATGGATGGTGTGTGGAAGGACATTCTTAAGTTACTTTTATTTTGTTATATGAATTTAATGAGACGCTCCCCGTTAGGAGCTGGGCGAAGCCGCGCCGGGTCAGATTGATAGACAGACAAACAGATAGTCGGGAACGGGAGCTTATATGACTACTTATATGAATTAAATGATATGCTCCCACCAGAGGCTGGGCGAAGCCGGGCCGGGTCAGAAAGACAGACAGACAGACAGACAGACAGACAGACAGACAGACAGATAGTCGGGTACGGGAGCTTATATGACTATATGAATTAAATGAGATGCTCCCCACCAGGGACTGGGTGAAGCCGGGCCGGGTCAGACAGACAGACAGATAGACAGACAGACAGATAGTCGGGAACGGGAACTTATATGACTACTTATATGAATTAAATGAGATGCTCCCACCAGAGGCTGGGCGAAGCCGGGCCTGTTCAGACAGACAGACAGACAGACAGACAGACAGACAGACAGACAGACAGACAGACAGACAGACAGACAGATAGTCGGGAACGGGAGCTTATATGACTACTTATATTAATTAAATGAGATGCTCCCCACCAGGGACTGGATGAATTCGGGCCGGGTCAGACAGACAGACAGAGAGACAGACAGACAGACAGACAGACAGACAGACAGACAGACAGACAGACAGACAGACAGACAGACAGACAGACAGACGGGAACGGGAGATTATATGACTACTTATATGAATTAAATAGATGCTCCCCACCAGGGACTGGGTTAAGCCGGGGCGGGTCAGACAGATAGACAGACAGACAGAAAGATAGTCGGGAACGGGAGCTTATATGACTACTTATGTGAATTAAATGAGATGCTCCCCACCAGGAGCTGAGCGAAGCCTGGCCAGCTCAGACAGACAGACAAACAAGCAGATAGATAGATAGACAGACAGACAGACAGACAGACAGACAGACAGACAGACAGACAGACAGACAGACAGACAGACAGACAGACAGACAGACAGACAGACAGACAGATAGATAGATAGATAGATAGATAGATAGATAGATAGATAGATAGATAGATAGATAGATAGATCCCAGCTAGGGCCTTGGCGAAGCCGGGCCGGGTCAGCTAGTATAGTTATATAGAGCTAGATTGCTTTGTTATCATTGGCACCTTGCCGTCTTAACATTCGATAGTTTGTGCTTCGAAGAGGCATAATCACTACTACCATGGCTGTAGCGAATGCGAATGATCAGGCCAGTTCGCGCTGTAAATGTTCGTCCACAGTGGTAGCATGTGAACACATGGTCATTTCCACCATCATACACTATCTTACGTTTCACACGCTCGGTGTGTGACTTATGTGCAATAATTTTCTCCTTTGTCTTTATTCCGATTATGATATTCGCTCTCCATGCAACACGTTCAGCGGCGACTTGCTCCCAATGTGCATTATCAATGCCTGTATCAATCATGTCCCGCTTACTCTCATCTTTGTATCGTAGTAAAGGCCGACCCTGAGATCTCTTACCCATCTGTAATTCACCAAAAAAGATGTCCTTTGGTATTCTACCATCATCCATCGTCCTAAGATGTCCTATCCGTCTAAGTCTACGTAGACTGAGCATGGAATAAACCGTCACACAACCTGATCTTTCCAATACTTCAGTATTTGTGATTCGGTCTTGCCACTTAATACCAAGAATTCTTCGCAGACACAGCATATAAAAGCTGTTTAAACTTTTCTCTTGGTGTGAGTAAGTTGTCCAGGTTTCACTGCCATAAAGAAGAGTACTAAGGACACAGGCTTGATAGACAATAACTTTTGTTTTGGCAGTAAGCTTCCTGTTTTCCTAGACTCTTTTTCTTAACCTGTTCATTGTTGTTGCTGCCTTACCAATCCGGATGTTGATTTCCTGATCTAGGGATAATTTGCTATTTACCACTAATCCTAGATATGTAAATTGGTATACTATCTCTAATTCGGCATCGTCAGTAAAGATTGATGGCACCCCATGTGCACCTTGTGACATAATATGTGTCTTCTGTTTGCTAATTGCTAAACCAAATTCAGAACAAGCATTGGAGAATGCAGATAGTAGACCTTGTAATTCTCCCTCAGAGTGAGTCGTAACTGCAGCATCATCTGCAAAAAGCTACTCTCTGCTCAGTGCCCTCCTAATTTTGGTCTTGGCTTTCAATCTCTGGGCTTGGTGAGTGCATCCGAGCGTGAGTGAATGTATATACCACCATCCTGATCACGAAAGGCATATTTCAGTAGAAGTGAAAAGTATATTCCAAAGAGGGTGGGAGCTAGTACACAACCTTGCTTAACTCCACACTTGATTTTAAACTCTTCTGAAGTTTCACCATCAAACCTGATTGTACTCTTCATGACTGTGTGGAACGATTCCACAATGGACAGAAGAGCTGGTGTGCAGCCAATCTTCTTTAGTGTCTTGAACAGACCTTCACGACTGACCAAATCAAATGCCTTTGTGAGGTCGATGAAGGCAATAAACAGTGGTTGATTCTGTTCACGGCATTTTTCTTGCGTTTGTCACAATGAGAATATCATATCAATGGTAGACCGGTTCTGCCGAAAATTACACTGCGATTCGTGGTAGGCTTTATCTCCTAGGACTTGAAATATGCGCAGAACAATTCTGGCAAATTCTTTACCAACAATACACAGAAGTGAGATACCCCTATAGATGTTGCATTCGCTCCGATCGCCCTTGTTCTTGTACAGTGTTATGATGCTTAAATCTTTGAAATCCTGTGGGACTTGTCCTTCTCGCCAGCATAGCTCTATTAGCTGGTGGATCTGTAGTGTGAGTATCTTGCCCACTCCTGATAACCTCTATTGGAATCCCATCCTTACCTGGAGCCTTGCCAGATGCAAGTTCATTTATAGCACACTTAAATTCCGTTATGGCGCGAAGTGTGTCCAGGTGGTCAAGAGTTGGTAGGGCCTCTATGGCGTTGAGGGTATCATCCGCTAGTTTGGTCTCACTTGAGTAAAGCTCCAAATAGTGCTCTAAACATCTATACATCTTCTGTTTCTTATCAGTGATGATTTCTCGAGTCAAGGTTTTCAATGGTGCACTTCTTTTGATCATTGGACCACAGGCTTTCTTTATCCTTTCATACATGCTTCCGATGTTTCCCTTATCAGCTGCATTTTTAATGGACTCACATAATTTGATCCAGTAGTCATTTGCACACTGCCTGGCAGCCTTTTGCTCATCCTTCCTAGCTTGCTTCAGCTCACTCAGAGTGTTACGCGTTGTTCTTTCCTTGTTTCTTAAGAGAGCTAGCTTCTTTCTATCAATCAAAGGCTGCAGTGTCTGGCTATTTGCCGCAAACCAGCCTGCCTCTTATGAACCACAGTGTCGTAAACCCCTACGACAGTTTTATAAAGAATTTCTTTAATTTTACCCCACTTTTCACTTACTGTACAATTTTCTGGTATATCAATGAAAGCGTCTTCAAGTTTACACTGGGTGTTAACTAATTTTGCAGGATTTGTGGCCAGGATAACTAGACCAACAAGTATTTCAGGATCCTCGCAGATGCAACGGAGTTCGTGCATTGAGCTGAGTTTCTCCAGACTCAGGTTTGAGTTAGGAGGAAAACGGAGCACTTATGGGTTTAAACCGTGTGCCGTGATGTTGATCCAACGACTAAACTAAACTAAACTATAACTAGACCAGCTGTCCTGATCTTCCTACACAGCGTCCTTTTCTGCTGCACCACTGTGGGGATAGTTGGTTTTCTTCAGGAACCGGTATTCATACCTTCCTAGCATTTAACGAGCCATCTTCATCGGTAATTCCTTCTGTTATCGGGTATTCCGAATAAGGGTCAGTCGAAGTGTCTTCTTTATTCCGCGTGGAGTTTGCTTTGTTACATTGTTTTATATAATTAGTATATAATGTTATATAGTTATATAAAACTAGTTTTCAAAGTTAAATAGTTATATAGAACTAGTTTACATAGATATATATAACTACTTTACATAGCTATATAGAACTAGTTTATATTGTTACATATAAGTAGTTCACAAAATTATATAGTTATATAGAACTAGTTTACAAAGTTACATAGTTATATAGAATAAGTTTAAATAATTATATAGTAATATAGACCTATTTTACAAAGTTATATTGTCATACAGACATAGTTTACATAGTAATATAGTTATATAGAACAAGTTGACATTGTTATATAGAACCAGTTTACAATGTTATATAGTTATAGTTAAATCATTTACATGGTAATGTTGTTATATAAAGTTTGTAAACATGATTACTTAGAATTAGCTTTCATTCAACAATTATTAAAAATATATATACAGCATGTTATGGATTTCTTTCCCTAGGACATGCTAGTGTTGTGGGAAACGTGCAGGCGGACAGATTGACTGGGTCCACACCCGTTGGTGGAGTATTGGTGCATCATAATGAAGATGTGGTGGGGGTCCTTTGAAATCATGTGTATATTGCAAGAGAACGGGTGGATCATCTCGGCGTGCAGAGAATGGTGCTGCGTGAACTGACCAGAGGATTTGGCCAACACTCAAAACGCAGAGGAAAGGCCACACGAACATATAATCAGACTGCTATTGGTATCATTAGTATTGGAACTCATCTCTGGCTGTTGCAGATGAGGACGGAACACGTATGGGAAATTCCCGAGTGCTGTGATATCGGTTTTTGACTCAACTAAGCTCAGTACTAGTATAGTATTAAACCTTAGACGGATCTTATGACCACCATTGTGGTGAAGTACTTGTAAAACCTTTACTTTGCTTATGTCAAAGGAAGAATTATTAACATAAGTATGAACATAAGTATGCATTTTTGAAACATAAATACAATTCATACATATAATGCTTGTGGATAAGATAGCGAGGGAAACAACAATTGTCCATCACGCGGAGTTCAGTCCAGGTGCATATTGTCAACCAATCCGCGTAGACTAGGAAGGTCCCGTGAGAAAAAAAAAAACAATCGTTACGGAAACAGGTTGCAAAATCTGGCTTTCCGATCACACACGCTGAAGAGAGCTCAACTGGGACAACCTTACTTGATTCAGCATAATATCATCTTTGAGCCCATGTAGTTATTGTGTTGATCACTACTACAGTAGGCTTTTTGTAGGCATCCAGAGACCGCATGCTTAAGTACCATGCTTAAGTACCACGCTTAAGTACACAGTTGCAGTATAACGCTTGAGTGGCGACATTTCAGTATAGCGCCACTCAGAACCAACGTTTGGCTAACCATTGCACTAGATAGGTTACCATACCAAGCTGGCCGAGAAGAGAGTGCTTGATGTTCAGCACCAGAGGCAGTGATGCATCAGAACCAGGCATTAAACCGTGAGAGACAATTGGGAAATGGTACATTGGAGCATTGGAGAAACTCAACCGAAGCTACGTAGCGTGAAGAATACCTCGTCATACCCACCACAGGAATATTGGTCGAAGTCAGTGCCGATATTTAGCTAGTCAAAAACAGTTCTTTGCTTTTGTTAGCTAAAACCAAGATGTGTCTATTTGTTGTCCACTCCCTCGGGAGGCAGTTAATGAAATAAACGTAAATTGTTTGTTTATACTTTACAACAACGTATTAACGTTTTCCTTTTAAAATCAATAGATTAATTTAATGTTTATAGAGTTAAGGAGAGAAAGGTTTCCTTATATTTTGTGCCTATGTTGTCATATTGTATGACAGAGCACTGGGGGTTAACTAATTGCGCAGGGTTTGTGGCCAGGATAACTAGACCAGCTGTCCAGATCTTCCTATACAACGTCATGTTCTGCTGCATCACTGTAGGGATAGTTGGTTTTCTGCAGGAACCGATATTAATACCTTCCTAACATTTAACGGCCGGTCTCCCTGATAGAGGAGTTAGCAGCTTTCTCCGTAATCCCGAATACTCTCGTGGTTGACGTGAGCGCACAAGAATTGGAAGCGGTTCGAGTTGCGCCAGTGACTTATGAGAGTATGGTGCCGGTTGCTCAGAAAGCAATGGCAAACTACTGAGCGTAATCTTGCCAAGAAATCAACAATCAGCTGAAAGATGCTGATGTTGACAGCGATGTCCTGTAAAGGATATGCAAAACATTTTTTTAGCATTTAACGGGCCATCTTCATCGGTTATTCCTTCTGTTGATAGACTGTCCTTTAGCAAGATGAAAAACATACTGACCAATAAAAAGATGTCAGTTGAAACGAGAAAAAGAGTGCTGAGATGCTACATAGAACCTGTACTTTTGTATGGATGTGAAACTTGGACAATGAGCAGTCAGGCTGAAAAAACATCTGATGGCTGTAGAGATGTGGTTTCTGAGGAAAATGCAAAGAATACCATGGACAGCCAGAAAGACTAATGAACAAGTCCTTCAAGAAACAAATGAAGATCGTAAACTGATTAGAGACACTAGACGTAGACAGTCACAATTGTTTTGGCATGTTCATGACTCTCCATAGATCTCGGTCTTTCATGACGCTAAACAAATCTCGGTCGTTTGTGTTTCACTTTCAAAAATTTCCTAAAATGCCGCTCATTTTCAGCTCAACATGTGCCTACTTTTTGCCTTCAAATCTCCAGTTATTATTGTTATGTCATTATGACCTATCTTATCTAATGTGTCTTGCAGTGTGCTGTACAAATATTCAATTTCATTCTCCTATGTTATTGATGTAGGTGTATATTTATCTTATAAGAGGTGTGTGTGTGTGTGTGTGTGTGTGTGTGTGTGTGCGTGTGCGTACGTGTGTGTGTGTGTGTGAGTGTTTTAATGTTTTTCTTTAATGGCCTATAATTTGATAGTGGTGATTCTATGATTAACGGGGTTATATTAAATTAAAGCTTTTGCTATTGTTTTTGTTTGTGTGCTAAACACCACGTCACTCTGCTCTGGCCTCCGGTGTCTCTACCAGTGTCAATATACCGTGAGTAGTTATAAATGGACGTTTCGGTTATATTTTGCCGGAGCCTCCGGTAATTGACCTTGACCTCGGCTGATTTTCACTCCCCTCGGTCATATAGTTGGGTAAGGGGTAAGGGGTGGTATCTAGGTCATATCTAAGGGCGATAATTCTAAGATTTTATGTTTCTAAGGGCAGATAACTATTGAGTGGGTGTATAAAAATTTTAATTAATTATTAAAAAATAAAATAAAATAAATAAAAATAAAAATAAATAACGACGGGGTGCGGGGTGGTGGCGAGGGGGTGGGCGCGTGGGGTGAGACTAGGCGGTTCGGGCTTAAACACTATCAGGTATATAATAATTTTTATTAAATCATGTATCAACAATACAATGCATATTAAATAAGTAGCGGCATAGTGGAAAATTCTGGAACGTAGTACCGGGGAGTTATACGTCGGCAGGTGTGGGAAAATCTCCGGCGGGTGTGACGGAGGGGGTGCATACGGAAAAGTCATTAAGTAAAGGGTTGTAAAAACGTGGGTGAGTGGTGTGTTAAAATATTTTGAACTGTTAGCGCATTGGTGGTGTACAATAGTACGAATAGAAGGAATAGGTGCGGTGGGGATAGTAGTGGGTATGGGTTAGTGAAATTAGTTGATAAGGGTGGTTATTAGTGCTATGTAGATGTTCATAGTAGCTTATTCACTAACATAACATGTGTTACAAATGAAACCTTGAAAGCTAAAGATAGCTGATTGTAATGGATATAGTGTAGTATCATTCGGTGGTAAGGGGTGGGTACCAGGTATTAGCGGTCAACAGATGGTCAAGCAGTGGTCAAGTGGTGGTCAAGTGAGGAAATTTTAGGGGAAAGTGGTTATAATGATAGGGTGATGCTTAAAGGGTGGTAAATTAGTGGTCAAATAGTGGTCAAGCAGTGGTCAAGTAGTGGTCAAGTGGTAGTCAAGTGAGGAAATTTTAGGGAAAAGTAGTTGCAATGATATGGTGATGATTAAAGGGTGATAAATTAGTGGTCAAGCAGTGGTCAAGGGGTGGTCAAGTGAGGAAATTTTAGGGAAAAAGTGGTGGTTGTAATGATATGGTGATGATTAAAGGGTGGTAAATTAGTGGTCAAGCAATGGACAAGGGGTGGTCAAGTAGTGGTCAAGTAAGGACAATTTTAGGGAAAAGTAGTTGTAACGATATGATGATGATTAAAGGGTGATAAATTAGTGGTAAATTAGTGGTCAAGCAGTGGTCAAGTGGTGGTCAGGTAAGGAAAATTTTAGGGAAAAGTGGTTATAATGATATGGTGATGATTAAAGGGTGGTAAATTAGTGGTCAAGTAGTGGTCAACCAATGGTCAAGTAGAGGTCAAGTGAGGAAATTTTAGGGAAAGTGGTTATAATGATATGGTGATGATTAAAGGGTGGTAAATTAGTGGTCAAGTAGTGGTCAGCCAATGGTCAAGTAGTGGTCAAGTGGGCGAGTGACCACTTAAATTGTAGATGACGATGTCCCTAAGATTATGGTAGTCGTTAAAGTGATCGATGACATGGTCAAGTAGCGGTCAACCAGTGGTCAAGTGGTCGAATGAACACTTAAAAGGTAGAGAAAAGTACGTATATTGAAACGGTGATGGTAAAATGGTCGACAACGTGGTAAAGCAGTGGTCAAGTAGTGCTCAACCAGTGGTCAACCGCTCAAGTGAGAAAATTGTAGGGTATGGTACGTGTAGTGAAACAGAGATGAATAAATTAAGTAGTGACGTTGTCAAGTAGTGATCAAGTAGCGGGCAAGTACTGGTCAAATGGTCGAGTGACCACTTAGATTGTAAGGGAAAGTACGTGTAGTGAACCGGTGTTGGTTACAGTGATCGATGACGTGCTCAAGTAGTGGCCAAGTAGTAGTAAATGGTCGAATGACTACTTAAATTGTCGGTGAAAGTAGGTATGGTGACATGGTGATGATCAAGAGTTGGTCAAGTGGTGCTCAAATAGTGGTCAAGTAGTGGTCAAGTAGTCGAATGACCACTTAAATTATAGGGTATGGTACGTGTAGTGAAACGGTGATGGTAAAATAAGTAAGGACATAGTCAAATAGTGGTCAAGTACTGGTGAAGTAGTGATCAAGTGGTCGAAGGATTACTTAAATTGTAGGGTATGGTATGTGTAGTGACATGATGATGGTTAAAGTGATCGATGAAATGATCAAGACGTTATGCCGACTGCTAAGTTCAGAAAGTAATGTCCTTACTATCGGCAATTCCCCTGACAGGAGCGCCTCGAGCACTGATTTTGTATTGATCAATAGCACCTAGTGGTACAGTCGACACACATGGACAATAGTTACAGCCGGTCAAAGATGGCGTCGCACCCTATCACACATGGGTAATTGCTACAACCAGACTACGTCTCATTCGCTACAACTAGTCAAATATGGACTTGCAGTCGATCCCATGTGTAATGGTACATCCAAGAAAAGGCTCACTGACTAAAACAATCAAAGAATTCCCTGCTTCCGATAACATGTATAATGGTACAGCCAGAACACGGGGTTAATGATTCAACCGGTCAAAGATGGCGATGGATCCAGTGACACGCATAACGATACACGTGGAACACTTTGCTAATAACCGAAATGTTCAAAGACGGCGGCGAATCCGGTCACAGGGGTAATGGTACATCTTAGACACGTGGTTAAGAGGGAAACTATAGAAAAAGGGTGTCCTATCGGTTGTCGAGTCAAGGAACCTAACGTATGATGATCACTGTGTATAGGAGTGAATACACTGCATCATCAACATTGCATCCGAAGGCTAAAAGGGTCACCCTTCTCTCTCTCTCTCCTTTCTATAACCGTGTAGTCCTAGTGTTATCCGGTTACACCAAAGGACACTCGGGCATCAATACAACATAAACTGGCCTCGAAAACCCCATACGCGCATGTAAACAAATCACCACAGTGTCCGACTAAGCCTTTCTCATATTCATAGTACAGAGCTGTGATCACAGAGGCTAGTCGGGGAAATCGTATCTGTACGTAACAACTATCGGGTCATACAGCGACGAGTGGGTAGTGGGTGTTAACAGATGCACACAAACACAACAAACTGCCCCGATTCAACCTTAGGCAATGCACGTAACATGACAGGTCACATGTCCGCCGTCATAATCAGCGACGTTATCACGTATCAAATTAGATAGCCACACTTTCATTTCCTTTCTATGTGTCCATAGTGTCTTTACATCTTTCTCCAGAAAACCATTTCCAAGACCAATATATGTTTTTTGTCAGTGTACCTGCTCAGTGCCACACTTCACAACCAGACAAAAGTACACGTTCTATGTACCACTTCAACCGTCAATTAAGAAAATATGTTAGACAAAATATTAAAATTATTGGTCAAATACAGAAATATATCACCCAAACTTATAAAAAGTAGGAACATATGTTAACCAAATGGAAAATATCTTAGCCAAATAGGAAAATTTGTTAGCCAAATAGAAAAAAAATATTGACCACGTAACGATATATCTTGTCCACACTTATGAAAAGTAGGGACATTTGTTAGTCAAATGAGAAAAAAGATTGACCAAGTAACGAAATACCCAAACCAAACTTATGAAAAGTACGAAACTTTGTTAAGCAAGTATGAAAATGTATCGACCAAACAGAGAAATATATCACCCAAACGTATAAAAAGTAGGAAAATATTTTAACCAAAGGGAAAATACCTTGGCCAAATAGGAAAATTTGTTAGCCAAAGGAGAAAAAAAGATTGACCAAGTAACGAAATTCCCCAACCAAACTTATGAAAAGTACGAAACTTTGTTAAGCAAGTATGAAAAGGTATCGTCCAAACAGAGAAATATATCACATAAACTTATAAAAAGTAGGAACATATGTTAACCAAATGGAAAATATCTTGGGCAAATAGGAAATTTTTTTTAGCCAAATGGGGAAAATATTGTCCAAGTAACGAAATATCCCCCAACAAACTTAGGAAAAGGACGAAACTTTGTTAAGCAAGTATGAAAAGGTATCGACCAAGTAGAGAAATATATCACCCAAACTTATAAAAAATAGGAACATATGTTAACCACAGAGAAAATACCTTGGGCAAATAGGAAAATTTGTTAGCCAAATGAGAAAAAAGATTGACCAAGTAACGAAATATCCCCCCCCCCCCCAACAAACTTATGAAAAGTACGAAACTTTGTTAAGCAAGTATGAAAAGGTATCGACCAAGTAGAGAAATATATCACCCAAACTTATAAAAAGTAGGAACATATGTTAACCACAGAGAAAATACCTTGGCCAAATAGGAAAATTTGTTAGCCAAATGAGAAAAAAGATTGACCAAGTAACGAAATACCCCCCAACAAACTTATGAAAAGTACGAAACTTTGTTAAGCAAGTATGAAAAGGTATCGTCCAAACAGAGAAATATAGCACCCAAACTTATAAAAAGTAGGAACATATGTTAATCAAATGGAAAATATCTTGGCCAAATAGGAAAATTTCGTAGCCAAATGGGGAAAATATTGTCCAAGTGACGAAATACCCCCCAACAAACTTAGGAAAAGTACGAAACTTTGTTAAGCAAGTATGAAAAGGTATCGACAAAACAGAGAAATATGTAACCCAAACTTATAAAAAGTAGGAACATATGTTAACCAAATGGAAAATATCTTGGCCAAATAATAAAAGTTGTTAGCCAAATAGAAATAAATATTGACCACGTAACGATATATCTTGTCCACACTTATGAAAAGTAGGAAAATTTGTTAGCCAAATGGGGAAAATATTGACCACGTAACGAAATACCCCCCCCCCCCCCCAACAAACTTAGGAAAAGTACGAAAACTTTGTTAAGCAAGTATGAAAAAGTATCGACCAAACAGAGAAATGTGTCACCCAAATTTATAAAAAGTAGGAACATATGTTAACCAAATGGAAAATATCTTGGCCACATAGGAAATATTGTTAGCCAAATAGAAAAAATATTGACCACGTAACGATATATCTTGTCCACACTTATGAAAAGTAGGGAAATTTGTTAGTCAAATGGGGAAAATATTGACTACGTAACGAAATACCCCCCAACAAACTTAGGAAAAGTACGAAACTTTGTTAAGCAAGTATGAAAAGGTATCGGCCAAACAGAGAAATATAACACCCAAACTTATGAAAAGTAGGAAACTTTGTTAGCCAAAGTGAAAAAACCTAGGTCAAGTAAGAAAATTCTGATAGCCAAATGTGAAAAGTGTCGGCCAAATACAGAAATTGCTCAACCAAACTTATAAAACGTAGGAAAATTGTTATTCAAACGGGAAAGCTATTGAACAACTAGGAAAATGTAATAGTCAAAGAAGAATAATATTGAACAAGTAATGAAATATATCATTCAAACTTATGAAAAGTAGGAAGCCTTGATAACCAAATGTGAAAAATATCACTCAAAGAGAGAAATAGCTCGCCCCAACGTATAAAAAGTAGGAAAATTGTCGGCCAAAGGGGAGAAAGTTAGACCAAATACAGAAATATCTCGACCAAAATTATAAAAATCTAGGAAAAAATAGAACCCAACACAACTTAAAGGCTGACTAAAGTTATAAATCCAAACTTATAAAAATAACCAAATAGGAAAACATATTGACCAAGTACAGACATATATCAATCAAACTTATAAACTTGTCGTCCAAAGTGATAAAAAACAAAGAAAGGCTGTCAGCCAGTCTAAGAAATAGGTATGGAAAAGTAAGTCGACCAAGCTCAGAAAAAAAAAAAGAAAAAAAAAAAAGGAAATAAAAATATAACTTCTGTAGTCTTGGTCGACTTACTTTTCCATACCTATTTCTTAGACTGGCTGACAGCCTTTCTTTGTTTTTTATCACTTTGGACGACAAGTTTATAAGTTTGATTGATATATGTCTGTACTTGGTCAATATGTTTCCTATTTGGTTATTTTTATAAGTTTGGATTTATAACTTTAGTCAGCCTTTTAGTTGGGTTGGGTACTATTTTTTCCTAGAGTTTTATAATTTTGGTCGAGATATTTCTGTATTTGGTCTAACTTTTTCCCCTTTGGCCGACAATTTTCCTACTTTTTATACGTTGGGGCGAGCTATTTCTCTCTTTGAGTGATATTTTTCACATTTGGTTATCAAGGCTTCCTACTTTTCATAAGTTTGAATAATATATTTCATTACTTGTTCAATATTATTCTTCTTTGACTATTACATTTTCCTAGTTGTTCAATAGCTTTCCCGTTTGAATAACAATTTTCCTACGTTTTATAAGTTAGGTTGAGCAATTTCTGTATTTGGCCGACACTTTTCACATTTGGCTATCAGAATTTTCTTACTTGACCTAGGTTTTTTCACTTTGGCTAACAAAGTTTCCTACTTTTCATAAGTTTGGGTGTTATATTTCTCTGTTTGGCCGATACCTTTTCATACTTGCTTAACAAAGTTTCGTACTTTTCCTAAGTTTGTTGGGGGGTATTTCGTTACGTAGTCAATATTTTCCCCATTTGACTAACAAATTTCCCTACTTTTCATAAGTGTGGACAAGATATATCGTTACGTGGTCAATATTTTTTCTGTTTGGCTAACAATATTTCCTATGTGGCCAAGATATTTTCCATTTGGTTAACATATGTTCCTACTTTTTATAAGTTTGGGTGATATATTTCTCTGTTTGGTCGATACTTTTTCATACTTGCTTAACAAAGTTTTCGTACTTTTCCTAAGTTTGGTTTGGGTATTTCGTTACTTGGTCAATCTTTTTTCTCATTTGACTAACAAATGTCCCTACTTTTCATAAGTGTGGACAAGATATATCGTTACGTGGTCAATATTTTTTTCTATTTGGCTAACAAATTTTCCTATTTGGCTAAGATATTTTCCATTTGGTTAACATATGTTCCTACTTTTTATAAGTTTGGGTGATATATTTCTGTATTTGACCAATAATTTTAATATTTTGTCTAACATATTTTCTTAATTGACGGTTGAAGTGGTACATAGAACGTGTACTTTTGTCTGGTTGTGAAGTGTGGCACTGAGCAGTTACACTGACTAAAAACATATATTGGTCTTGGAAATGGTTTTCTGGAGAAAGATGTAAAGACACTATGGACACATAGAAAGGAAATGAAAGTGTGGCTATCTAATTTGATACGTGATAACGTCGCTGATTATGACGGCGGACATGTGACCTGTCATGTTACGTGCATTGCCTAAGGTTGAATCGGGGCAGTTTGTTGTGTTTGTGTGCATCTGTTAACACCCACTACCCACTCGTCGCTGTATGACCCGATAGATGTTACGTACAGATACGATTTCCCCGACTAGCCTCTGTGATCACAGCTCTGTACTATGAATATGAGAAAGGCTTAGTCGGACACTGTGGTGATTTGTTTACATGCGCGTATGGGGTTTTCGAGACCAGTTTATGTTGTATTGATGCCCGAGTGTCCTTTGGTGTAACCGGATAACACTAGGACTACACGGTTATAGAAAGGAGAGAGAGAGAGAAGGGTGACCCTTTTAGCCTTCGGATGCAATGTTGATGATGCAGTGTATTCACTCCTATACACAGTGATCATCATACGTTAGGTTCCTTGACTCGACAACCGATAGGACACCCTTTTTCTATAGTTTCCCTCTTAACCACGTGTCTAAGATGTACCATTACCCCTGTGACCGGATTCGCCGCCGTCTTTGAACATTTCGGTTATTAGCAACGTGTTCCACGTGTATCGTTATGCGTGTCACTGGATCCATCGCCATCTTTGACCGGTTGAATCATTAACCCCGTGTTCTGGCTGTACCATTATACATGTTATCGGAAGCAGGGAATTCTTTGATTCTTTTAGTCAGTGAGCCTTTTCTTGGATGTACCATTACACATGGGATCGACTGCAAGTCCATATTTGACCAGTTTTAGCGAATGAGACGTAGTCTGGTTGTAGCAATTACCCATGTGTGATAGGGTGCGACGCCATCTTTGACCGGCTGTAACTATTGTCCATGTGTGTCGACTGTACCACTAGGTGCTATTGATCAATACAAAATCAGTGCTCGAGGCGCTCCTGTCAGGGAAATTGCCGATAGTAAGGACATTACTTTCTGAACTTAGCAGTCGGCATAACGTCTTGATCATTTCATCGATCACTTTAACCATCATCATGTCACTACACATACCATACCCTACAATTTAAGTAATCCTTCGACCACTTGATCACTACTTCACCAGTACTTGACCACTATTTGACTATGTCCTTACTTATTTTACCATCACCGTTTCACTACACGTACCATACCCTATAATTTAAGTGGTCATTCGACTACTTGACCACTACTTGACCACTATTTGAGCACCACTTGACCAACTCTTGATCATCACCATGTCACCATACCTACTTTCACCGACAATTTAAGTAGTCATTCGACCATTTACCACTACTTGGCCACTACTTGAGCACGTCATCGATCACTGTAACCAACACCGGTTCACTACACGTACTTTCCCTTACAATCTAAGTGGTCACTCGACCATTTGACCAGTACTTGCCCGCTACTTGATCACTACTTGACAACGTCACTACTTAATTTATTCATCTCTGTTTCACTACACGTACCATACCCTACAATTTTCTCACTTGAGCGGTTGACCACTGGTTGAGCACTACTTGACCACTGCTTTACCACGTTGTCGACCATTTTACCATCACCGTTTCAATATACGTACTTTTCTCTACCTTTTAAGTGTTCATTCGACCACTTGACTACTGGTTGACCGCTACTTGACCATGTCATCGATCACTTTAACCACTACCATAATCTTAGGGACATCGTCATCTACAATTTAAGTGGTCACTCGACCACTTGACCACTACTTGACCATTGGCTGACCACTACTTGACCACTAATTTACCACCCTTTAATCATCACCATATCATTATAACCACTTTTCCCTAAAATTTCCTCACTTGACCACTACTTGACCATTGGTTGACCACTACTTGACCACTAATTTACCACTAATTTACCATCCTTTAACCATCACCATGTCACTACGACCAATTTTCCCTAAAATTTTCCTTACTTGACCACCCCTTGACCATTGCTTGACCACTAATTTACCACCCTTTAATCATCACCATATCATTACAACCACTTTTTCCCTAAAATTTCCTCACTTGACCACCCCTTGACCACTGTTTGACCACTAATTTATCACCCTTTAATCATCACCATATCGTTACAACTACTTTTCCCTAAAATTTTCCTTACTTGACCACTACTTGACCACCCCTTGACCATTGCTTGACCACTAATTTACCACCCTTTAATCATCACCATATCATTACAACCACCACTTTTTCCCTAAAATTTCCTCCCTTGACCACTGCTTGACCACTAATTTATCACCCTTTAATCATCACCATATCATTACAACTACATTTCCCTAAAATGTCCTCACTTGACTACCACTTGACCACTACTTGACCACTGCTTGACCACTATTTGACCACTAATTTACCACCCTTTAAGCATCACCCTATCATTATAACCACTTTCCCCTAAAATTTCCTCACTTGACCACTGCTTGACCATCTGTTGACCGCTAATACCTGGTACCCACCCCTTACCACCGAATGATACTACACTATATCCATTACAATCAGCGATCTTTAGCTTTCAAGGTTTCATTTGTAACACATGTTATGTTAGTGAATAAGCTACTATGAACATCTACATAGCACTAATAACCACCCTTATCAACTAATTTCACTAACCCATACCCACTACTATCCCCACCGCACCTATTCCTTCTATTCGTACTATTGTACACCACCAATGCGCTAACAGTTCAAAATATTTTAACACACCACTCACCCACGTTTTTACAACCCTTTACTTAATGACTTTTCCGTATGCACCCCCTCCACGTCTGTTATGAACCGACCACCGTCACACCCGCCGGAGATTTTCCCACACTTGCCGACGTATAACTCCCCGGTACTACGTTCCAGAATTTTCCACTATGCCGCTACTTATTTAATATGCATTGTATTGTTTATACATGATTTAATAAAAATTATTATATACCTGATAGTGTTTAAGCCCGAACCGCCTAGTCTCACCCCACGCGCCCACCCCCTCGCCACCACCCCGCACCCCGTCGTTATTTATTTTTATTTTTATTTATTTTATTTTATTTTTTAATAATTAATTAAAATTTTTATACACCCACTCAATAGTTATCTGCCCTTAGAAACATAAAATCTTAGAATTATCGCCCTTAGATATGACCTAGATACCACCCCTTACCCCTTACCCAACTATATGACCGAGGGGGAGTGAAAATCAGCCGAGGTCAAGGTCAATTACCGGAGGCTCCGGCAAAATATAACCGAAACGTCCATTTATAACTACTACCGTGCAACAGCTAGAATTTGCTGTGTCTAAGGTTTGGCTCTTTGATATCTTTAAGTGAGAAATGCAGGGTGCATCAGCCATAGAAATCACATATCACACAATAGACCGGACTGCTGAACAACAACAACTTGTAGTCACTTGATAACACAGTTGGGAACACGAGGCTATTTATTAATTATAGATGAACACAATGACATGTATAACATACGTCCTGGCATTTTCATTGAAACATGTATGTTTTTTCTTCCTACGTGAATCCTGAATATACCAATGCCTTCTGCAGGCAAGAAATAACTTGTTACCGGATTCTTCCCCTAGTCCGACCGTAACTCATCTGAGTATCTGCTCTGGTCCAAGTTCCCCTAGTTTACCCAATAATCAATTGCCCCCTCCCATCACTTTCTTTTTCCTATTTTGGGCCGATTTGTTACAACCCCCCCCCCCCCCCCATCCCCCCGCAGTGTCTTGTTATTCACGGCAGATAAAAAAGCAAGACTATTTTCCGAAGTAAATGTAAAAAAAGAGTACAATTTTACACGTTTTGAAGCATAATATATTTATGGTGTTAGACGTCAGAAAAGTGTAATTGAGCACAAAACATTAGGCATAATCATTGATAGAAACCTAACCTTTAATTCCCACGTTCAAGCGCTTATTAAACAAACAGCGAAAAAAGTCTACCAACTCGCCAAAATTAAAAACTTCCTTGATGAGGACACAAGGAAACTATTCTATACTTCTCATATACAGACACACTTTGACTACTGCTCTACAATCTGGGACTGTTGTTCTAATTCAAACACTAAGCGACTTTACTCACTCCAGAAACGGGCCATGAGTCTAATTTATAACAAACATTTATCTGACAATCCTAGCCTGTATAAACGCCTTCAGTTACTACCACTCCGCAAACGCCTGCTTTTCAATAAAGCTAAACTAATTCACAAAATCCTGCATCGAATTGCCCCAAATTACATTTGGCCATTGTTTAAATATAATGCTAGACACAGTATACGTTTAAATATATTACACATTCCGAAGCCTAGGATTGACTTATACAAAACAAGCTTAACGTACTCTGCAGCTCAGCTGTGGAACAATCTTCCACAAGAAATCAAAGACATCACCAATCCCTATTCATATAATCGCAAATTACTCGAACACTATCTCAGTACGGATTATCTTCCTCCTTAATAATAGAGATAATAATAATAATAACAAAACCCTAGTATAACAGCCAGTGCCCTTTTGTTAGGCCAGTATATTCCACATGGCTAATAACAAGTGTCAGACCATTATCTAATTTTACTGTGTCGTGTAGTTTTGATGTTCGCATTTTGCCCATGCCTTTATAATGCATATCTTTTATAATGTTGCTGTTCTCTGTTAGCCTTGAATGATGTGTGAATGAAATAATGTATGAAAGACAGTGATAGAAGGGCAGAATGTTAGACGGGCCTGCGTGCCCAATTCTTAACCCTTTGAAAATAAAGTTTGTTCGTTCGTTCGTTCGTTCGTTGTAGTCAGATATGACTGAGCTACCGTATAACAGTAGACGGTACTACCTGCTTTCTGTTAGCGCCGAACGTTGGGCGGCGCTTACCAAACCCGACACCCCACATTGTGCCAACGGCTTCTGGCGGAAGAGCGCAATTGGGAGGGTACAAGCCTTACCCTGGTGCGAGGAAATGCAAGCTATAGACAAAATGTCATGGCAGGGCAGACCAGGCCCTAAGCTTTGGTTGGCGGCTGGTCTAGGATCGAGCTCCGACAGGCGGGCAGTTAGAGCATTGCTTTTCTGATCCGGCAGCTTCTGCAGCTTGTCTTGTTCCAGATGTAGGTGTGTTACCTTTCCTCTGGAGTGAACTAGGCAGGCCGAGAGAGGGATCATGCTGCATGGGCAACACATGATCTCTTTATTTTAGCCCAGGCTTTGTGCCATGGAGAGGCAATAACTCCATCCCTGGTCTTAACTGGTCTCGGAATCAAAGCGAGAGGCAACTGTTACGGGTTATAAGTGCCTGTCAATTGGCGTAGACATGGGGCGCCACGCGTTGCCTCTGACGGTGGGAGACACCTACAGGTGTCACTGATCAGCTACCGCCCGCCTCAAGCTGGGCAGCCTCCGGCCAATTGGGTGCTGATCCGCCACAGCCTGCCTGCTTCAATGGGTGCTTGGGGCTAGGACAAAATCTGAATCGCTGGCTGTAAAACCAATGTACCAGGTACTTATAAAAAGAAAAATAGAAACCTCAAGCTACGGCTTGCAACCTGGTACGTGAGAACCATGTGTCCAGGATTTTCCACTGACTTGACCAATATTAACGATGTGAGAAAAACGGCTGTGAATGATGCCGAACTCAATCGTCTTAACATTGAATATTGCTGGCCTGCAGGAGACTCACCTCGCTGATACATATCGTTTCATACAGAGAGCTTCCTGCTCGCATCGATTAATGCTGACTGTCAAGTACAAATATAACTCTCGTCATCATATATCAGATGACCTTTGTAACAGATAGAATGACAATTGTCACTGTACCAATGAAATGACATGATTGTGATTTTCTCTATGAAATCAAGGATTGATTGAAAATGCACATAACCATTATGGCAGGATTATCTCACCCAATGGTATTCAGGGTGCATATTCGTTAACTGTGCTGAACTGTACTGTGTATAAACTTGAAGCACTTCTGACATTTCATCAACGGAAGACCATTATACATTGATTCTCAAGCTCAGTGTACTGAACAGAAAATTTTGTACTTCTCAACGCCTCTTGGGAACGGAAACAACCCAGGTGAATCGAATCCGTTTTCTTGTGGTTCAACAGAAACTTCAGGAACTCATAGGATGTCGGTTGAATGACTGGAAGCATCAACGCCATTTGGTTTAACAATTAGCAAAAAGAAGACACAGATTATGTCACAAGATGCACGTGGGGTACCATCAATCTTTATTGACGACGCCGAACTGGAGATGGTAGACCATTTTACATATCAAGGATCAGTGGTAAATATCAAATTATCCCTAGATCAGGAAATCAACATCCGAATTGGTAAGGCAGCAACAACAATGAACAGGTTAAGAAAAAGAGTCTGGGAGAACAGGAAGCTTACTGCCAAAACAAAAGTCCTTGTCTATCAAGCCTGTGTTCTTTGTACTCTTCTTTATGGCAGTGAAACCTGGACAAATTACTCACACCAAGAGAAACGTTTAAACAGCTTTCATATGCGGTGTCTGCGAAGAATTCTTGGTATTAAGTGGCAAGACAAAATCACAAATACTGAAGTATTGGAAAGATCAGGTTGTGTGACGGTTTATTCCATGCTCAGTCTTCGTAGACTTAGATGGATAGGACATGTTAGGGGATGGATGATGTTAGAATACCAAAGGACATCATTTTTTGGTGAATTACAGATGGGTAAAAGATCACAGGGTCGGCCTCTGCTACGATACAAAGAGAAGTTAGGGAGTCTCTATGGCGAAGTGGTCAAGCCGTTTGACTCGTGCTCCGAAGGTTGTGGGTTCGATTCCGGGCCGCACCCTTCGGTTTACGAGTTAAATGTTTCGGAGACTCTTGTGGGTCGTCGCTAAAAACTACGGAGTTCGTGCTTTGTGCGACGCTTTCCGTGCTGCGGAAAGAGACCGAGCCATATGGGATAAAACCCGGTGCAATGAAGTCGACCCTGTAGACTTTTAAGCACCTTTTTTTTACGATACAAAGATGTGTGTAAGCGGGACATGATTGATACAGGCATTGATAATGCACATTGGGAGCAAGTGGCCGCTGAACGTGTTGCATGGAGGGCAAACATTAGAAATGGAATAAAGACAAAGGAGAAAATTATTGCAGATAAGTCACACACCGATCGTGTGAGACGTAAGATGGTGCATGATGTTGGAAATGACCACATGTTCACATGCACCCACTGTGAACGGACATTTACAGCGCAAATTGGCCTTATCAGTCACATTCTCTACCGCCATAGGTAAAATTTATTATGCCTTTTTAAAGCACAAACAATCGTCTGTCAAGACGGCAAGGTGCCAATGTGCTAGCCGTATATTTTTATGGACCATTCGACACTATATGGGTGATGTGGTCAATATTATGCCGTTGGCTTTACTTTCCACTGCAATTTATGGTACAAGTGATATTCTTGGTAGACATGAGAGACTGAGTCAATGAAATAAATTCAACATTGATGAGGATTCATATACCAGCCCACCGGGTCGACAGGCAAGCGCGCAAGCCTCTGCCCAGCCGCCGGCCCTGTATTCAGGTAGATCATCATCATCATCATCATCATCATCATCATCATCATCATCATCATCTTCCACTTCTGCCGTCAAGCGTCGTGGGGAGGAATAATTTGCGTTCCAGCGCCCGGTGGACGGCACTGGATAGTGTCATTCCGTGTGGTTGTACAATGTCTCTGATGTCGTCAATCCATTTTCTTCTTGGACGTCATCGTGGTCTCGTCGCAGATGATCTTTGATGTAAGGCGAGTGATGGTAGTTGCTGGTGTTGCATTCTAACGACACGGCCAAACCACTTGATCTTTTGTCTTTTAATAAATGTGGCACAAGGTGTTGATCCCACAGTCTGTCTGATAATAGTATTTCTTACTCTGTCTTGGATTGTTAAGTTGGCAGCTCTCCTCAGGTGTTGATTTTGCGAAGGTGTAATTTTGATAAAGTCCAGGTTTGAGATTGGTAGCATAGGGTTAGTATGAATATGCTGTTTATTATCTGTCGTTTTGCGGGCATGGGTATGTTTGGATGTTTCAGTAAGGGTGATAGTTGATATGTAAGTGCACTAGCTTTTTGACATCTTATTTCAATTTCTCTGTCCAATCTGCCGTCTTCTGTGATCATACTTCCAAGATATTTGAATTCTTTAACTTGTTTCAGAGTTGTGCTATTTATCTATATACTTAGTGGGCCTGGCGATCTGCTAACTTGCATTACTTCGGTTTTGGCTGTGTTTATACTCATATTGTATCTGCTGCAGGTTGAACTCAGATTAGTAATTTGATTTTGTAGTCTGCCCTCATCGCTGTAAAACAGGCACTGATCGTCTGCAAATAGAAGTTCATTTATTCCCTGTGGGTCAGTTGTTTCATCTGGAGTAAAGAGTTCTAAATTTTCTGAATCTGTTCTGTCGAGACTTGTTTCTTTGGAAATTCTGTCCATGTAGATATTGAATAGCAGGGGAGAGAGCACACATCCCTGTCTCACTCCTGTATTGACTGTGAACATATCTTATATACTTTCTTGTATTCTTATTGCATTTCGGCTCAATTGGTACATGGCTATGATGTTTTCTAGCAGTTTCCCTTGTATCCCAGGTATCAGGTAGATATTGTTGTTTATTTAAATGGCTTTTATTTCACTTTAGAACAAGAATTACCATGGCAAAGGCAGCGTTTTGCAAGATGGAAAACATGCTGACCAATAAAAATAAATGTCATTTGCAACGAGAAACAGAGTGTTGAGGTGCTACATAGAACCTGCACTTTTTTGTGAGTGTAAAGCATGGAGAACGAGAAATCAAAATGAAAAACATATGATGGCTGTGGAAATGTGGATTCTGAGGAGAATGTAAAGAATACCATGGACAGACAGAAAACCAATGACCAAGTCTTACAAGAAACAGATGAAACCCGTAAACTGATTAGAAAAATTAGACATAGACAGTCACCATTTTTGGTCACGTTATGAGAAGAAATAAATTGGAGAACTTAGTGACAACTGGCAAGATTGAAGGTAAAAGAACAAGGAAAGTCAAACAAATAAATAGATTGGGTGGCAAGACAAGAACAGAAAGCTGATCAACGACTGGTGATAGAGTGAGATGGCGAAGCATGACCGCCCACGCTTATCGAATGATGACGATGATGATGATTGTTTCGCAAATAAAATCAGCTGACAGGAAGTGATGCCTAACTCAACGAGTAATAATATACACGTGTTTATTTACAGTGTCATAATACACAAGTTAAAAGTTAGTTGCATATCCTTAACAGAACGTCGCTGTCAACCTTAGTATATTTTGGCTGTATGTGATTTCTTGGCAAGTTTACGTTCAGTAGTTTGCCACTGCTTTCCGAACGACCCGCACTCATACCATTTTCGAACGTCGTATGCAGGATTATGAACTGCATCCGTAACCCCTTCGTATCAGAGCAGGTATAATACAAAAATAGGACGTTTATTTATTTATTTATTTATTTATTGCGCTTGCTCGCTTTGGACTCAAGCGTAGTTCATAATACTAATTCTAGACGTGATGTACTGAATTTTGCGTGTGGAATAGCTTTCCCTATTAACAGGCCCCTCGCCATCAAGAGAACCCATTCCGACTTCAGAGGTAAAATGGGATGTATTTTCATAGCGCGTCTCTCTGGACATCTGTCTTCATACAAATGTAACCAGACAGAACAAACAAGTCTTTATGTGACGCATATTAATAGGAAGATCATAAATAAATACACATATAATGTTTCGCGCTGCACGTCACCGGTGAGAATGACAATGGTGAATTTGCAATCGTTGAATAGCGGGAACAACAACCACAAAATTGCTTTGACATTCCCTGAGAGTAAACAATATAAAATAACACAAAGTAATGCAGCTTTACAGAAACCAATTACGAAAACTACAGGAGGTTGCGGCTATTAGCCTTCATCAGCAAACAAATAAATACACAATTCACATCATGTAATCACGAAGACCCTCCAGTTAGGTATAAAAAACGGGATGAGAAGAATAGAATAGTGATAAAATGAGAACAATGAAGAGAAGATGAAAATTCAAAAAACAAACAAACAAACAAACAAACAAGCAAACAAACAAACAAACAAGCACAAATGTTTGCTACTTATCTCAGAATCCCAGATACTGTGAGAATGAAAGGGCAGTTATGGGTTTTGTTGATGTTGTGACATGGGTACTTAATACTGTTTATATTTGAATAGCCATGGTCAGTTTACATCTGTTGAACAGTGTTTATTTGTTGTTAAATAGTTGCATATGTATTCAATATGTTTGAAATGTTCAATTTCTTTATTCTTGATTACGATGTTTAGTTGGCATGTAATTTTCACTAGTGGTAATTTTGTTTATTCTTTTTTAAGCTCACCATCATCATCAAGTGCCCTACCAGCTGGCGTAGGTGCTCTTGTCTCACCACATATCTCGGTCTTTGGTGTTTGTGGCATAACGCAGCCAACATTATTCATTTCATCAACACATGCCGCAAAAAGAGGAAACAACATTAAAAGAAATTGACTTCACAAGCGCAATTGGAGATTGGGACTTAAAACTTAACATCAAAACTGGAACTGAACAAGTGACAAATGACGTGGATTCTTGGAAAGATTTCATCAGACCAAGCTCAGAAAACCATTGGTTAGGAAAACCACATGACCGCCTTCGCGCCAGTGCATAATTAACATATATTACTATTTCATCAGAAATGTTAATAAGCCCGCACTTTTGTCTGAACTCGCTCCATGGACGGATGTGAGAAGAGCGTGTGACCAAAAATTCAATGGGCAAAGCAAAAGTCTGGATCCGAGGTACGTTTGTTAGCCCTTGATTAGACTAAGAACCCGATGTATCAAGTACCAAGTAATGTAAACCCATGTTTGTGATGTCAATTGAAATGTATGATTATTAATTAAAACCTATGAAATGTAAAAATGCTCGACTGTAGATTCTAACGACGCAAAGCCATTCCCGGGCAGAATATTCTCTTCGATGAAACTACAATCTCTGATATTCTTAGAGATAATTATTAACTTTAAGAAGTGCATTCCACTACTATATTCTATTCTAAACAACTGTGAGAAGTGATGATTCGAAAGCAATCTTGTGCATTTCACCAGAAACATTGTTAAAGATGCATCCCTATCTACAGCTGAAAAGACAGTTCGTGTACTAGAATAAGTGCCTTGTTCTAAAACAGACTTATCTATGCCTATTTACAATCTAGAAAGCTGAAAGTGAAATCAATCTTTCCTTTCTCCTTTATCTATAGAATTAATAGGGTTTGGCGAAATAAATATTTATATTTATGTCAAATTTAATTAGATAAGGGCACACATGAACTGCAACACATGAGAAAGTTGTGCTTCGCGGAACACCATCACGCGCAGTGAACTTAACTCATGACTCAACATAACTTAAAACACAACACCACTCCACACCACTCATCACCACACAACCCAACACTCAACATCACAACAACAACAGGTAATGAAAGAGAGTTATTAGACACAAGAAGAAGAAGTAGTTAATTGGGAAAACACAGAGAATTATTTATACACATTGTAAACACCATTTAGTGGAAGAAATGTTCTAAATGTATGTCATTTATTTACATGCATCTTGACATATTCTCACTCTTGTCAATGTCTTACTGTACACGTTCACTGACCCCGGTCAAATGAGAACTTACATACAGCAGGAACAAGTTGATACCAGGCGTACACCGTGTGATAATCTCTGACCACCCCAACTTAACCCAACACTAGCTCAGAGAGAAAAAGAGGGGAGGGGAACTAGTTCCTACTTCAGGAATTTAGATTTCTTCCGACCTACTTCTTATTATTGTATTGGTAGGAATGTATATATTTATGCGAATATTCATCAGTGATCTTGGTGACTACATACCAACAACCACCCAACACATCAGCAAATTAACCACCTAAATCAGACCTGAGGGAGGGAAGCCGAGAGAAAGAGATGAACCACAAGTGAGAGGGAGGATGACTTCGCTATGAGCAGAGCATGGGGAGGCCTTCAGAGGAGCTATACGGGCAGACCTGAAGTGGATCCATCAGTCAATGGACCCTGGCTTACCTAATCCTCCAGTCACCAGGTTACTTTTCTCATAGGTAGAACCACACCCAATTACAGGAACACTGATATGTTTATGGTTGAGACAACACTATCATACTTAATATGTACAACATCAAAATGTTTACTATGTTTTCACACTTGTTGACATCTCATATATTGATGCTTGTTATTGATTGTCTGGGACAATGGTCCAACGTGCAACTGTTCTATTACTTTGTGTAAATCACAATAGAGATGTATGTACTGACCAGAAGGCTCAGGCCAGTCAATAAATGATTAACATGAATTGACCTTCTGTTAATTTGTCAAGTTCAAACCTATCTGTGTAAACAACTTCTTGTACATCATGTTGTCAAAATCTGATGTGATTGTTTATGTGTTTGATTGTTTAAAGATAAATTAACTCATAATGACTTACTGAATGGGGAAATAAAAAGACTCTAGATCTATCAACTGCTCAACATCCATGTTTTCTTCATCTAAATCAGGCTGAGAAAATTCTCCAGACTTTCCTCAGATTTGATCAACTAAAAGGGGGCTCCAGAGCTATCAGAATCATTGGAGAAGGGGCAGATTCCCAGTTAGTAAATTACCATTCTTACCAGGGCCATAATCTATATCTCCTAGACAATACTTAATAGAACGAGGCCTGCAGATAACTCAAGGTTCATATTCTGGGGTTATTGAAGATAGAAGAGGATGGGGCTCTACATCTTTTGTTAGAGATGGGGCATGCACTACAGTGATCTCCCACTCCCTTCAAAAATATATGACAGTGTTCTGGATCAACTCTACTGCTGCTATTCATCCATTCCACTGTCTCAGTCCATCTAGCATCATTTCTATTTGTTCGCCTATGTATCTCTCAGCCTTGCCAGTTGTCACGATGTTCTCAAATGCCTCTCTTCTCATCACATGCTAAAAGAAAGCAGTTTGTCTCTTACTTGTTAGTGTATATAATGTTCTAGATTCATTAGCTTCTTTCAGGCAATTGTTGTTAGTTACTCTGGCAATCCAAAGAATTCGCAACATTCGTCTCAGAAACCACATCCCCGTTGCTTCCAAGATCTTTCGAATTTGTTAATTTACATTCCAAGATTCACTGCCATACAGCAAAACAGCACTCCCATTCTTACAGTCAGAGATAGTGACTAATTGCATAAGATACAAGTACTTTTCATCTTCTGAAATGCAGTCATTGCTTGCCCTATTCTGTTCTTAATGTCTGTTATGCAGCTCTATCAGATGTTACATGTTTAAGTTAGGAAAACGAATTTTGTTTTAACTACGTGTCTTCACAGATCACATCAACTCTTCTAAACACATAGTGCTGTTTAACAGCGTTTGTAAGAAAACGTTCCCTCTGTTTGACTGAATAAATATTAATAACAGATATAGGACCGCATTGATAAAGGGTTGACTTTGACTGCCACACTATTACGTCCACTAAGTTGGTTGCATGTCTTTTACAGATCATGGCAGTTGACCCCACATTTTTTGGCTGTTTCTGATTTCTTGGCAAGTTTACTTTCAGTAGTATGCCCTTGCCTTCTTAAAGACCGGCATTCATACCCTGTTATAAAAACCAATGCAAGGCGTCCTGTTGCCAAAGTGCCAGCAGTTGTGTTTCGTACACGGCATGTGCGATTATGAACTGTGTAAGTAACCCCCTTCTCCAAGGAGACATTTGTCCACTAAGAAGAAAAATGAAATCAAGACTGACAAGATCAGGAAAGGAGGTTCAGAATATTGAACCTTAGCAAAGGTATCCTAAGAGCTGATATAGTTCAAGAATGATGTAGAGTGATTGTGGGAACAAATACAATGCAATATATATTATACAAAAGTATAAATTAACATTGATAAATACCGAGAGACTGCATCCACCAAAAAAAGCCAAGAGATATTACTTAAAAGAAGACAAACTTTAGTGAGAAATGGGTGTCAAAGAACATGTTAAAGGCGAGGAGCAAAATAAAGAGAAGAAAATTAACATAGCAGAACATGATCAGATCAATTTAAAATACAAACAAACAAACAAACAAACAAACAGAATATGCGATAAATATATAAAGGCAAAATAACAATAGCTACACGAGCAGTGAAACAATAACTTAATTTAATTCTATTAAAAATTAAATACAAACACACACACACACACATACACACACATCACACACACACACACACACACACACACAGAGGGAGGGAGAGAAATCAGTGATTTGAAAAGCCTAAAAAAAAACGATTAGACCACTAGTTTTAATTAAAAGGGCAGCAAAATAATTAATGGAAGAAGACGCTATGAAAAGCATCTAGAGTGAATTCATTTGTAAGCTTGATGACGAAGAAAGAGTATAATTAACATAATATAGTAACTGAGAAGATCTGGCAATTTTAAACTGTGAAGTCACCGATGCATTCAAACAAATGAAGAAAGGAAAGCCGGTGGGTCAAATAAAATTACAGTAGATAAATTTGAAGTACTGGGAGAATATGGAATAGAAAAACTGACAACAGTTTTAAATGATAGTCACAACAGTGGTAACATACATGGCCAAAATAATAAAAGTGCCACGAATGCCTTTAATAACTCGCAGTGCAGGACATAATAATCTTGACACTAAGGAAGTAAAGCCGCCTGGCTAGTGCAGTCGCCACAAACTGTACAGGTTAGGGTTTTCTTTTCACTCCTGACAGAAACAATATCCACACCTTACCAAGGATTCGAACCGGGGTCTCCCGAAGGAAAACTCGGCATGCCAGCCGCTCCTTATACATAGTAATATACTGAAATATGTGATTATATATATTATCTCATGGAACGGAACTAGAAGCATTTTAATACGATTAATTTCGTACAGATAACCTCTTAACCCATATCACCAAACTTCTAAACAGAATTATACTAAGAACGTGACAGACTATAAGACTTTGAATCAATGAGGGCAGAGGAAGAGAAGTGACAGGCAGAAACAATACAGAGCTACGATTCCGATCATGAATAGGGGGACCAACCGAGAAACAGAAAGACTAGTGCTTTATAGATTACAGTTGTACAGAAAAGTTCTAAAAACAAAATCGGATTCAGATAAAATAGCCACCAGAAGCTATTCATGATTGT
This sequence comes from Cepaea hortensis, assembly GCA_963921405.1. Lineage (NCBI taxonomy): Eukaryota > Metazoa > Mollusca > Gastropoda > Stylommatophora > Helicidae > Cepaea > Cepaea hortensis. Next base: position 24,701,544 of record OY992886.1, read on the forward strand.
GGGAAAACAGGAATTACATGGCTAACAAGAATTGTTAATATAGTCTGGGAAGAAAGAAACGTCCCAGACGCCTGGCAACAGGCTGTAATAATATATACATGGACAAAGAAAAGCAATGTGAGAGAATGCGAAACTTACAGGAATATATCACTCCTGAGTAACTTAATGAAAATATTCGCAAAAGTATTTGAGCAAAGAGCTAGACCCATAGTTTAACAAAAATTAAATAAAGCACAATTTGGTTTCAGGAAAGGTGAAAGTTGCACTGATGCACTATACACACTAAGCATCCTATCAGATATATGTTTTAAAAAAAATTAATACAGTGGCTAGCAAAATATTGTGTTAGTAGATCATGAAAATGTTTTCGAGAAAGTAGATAGAACATATGGGCTTTCCATCAACTCATAAAAATGCTCTATCTAGACCAACAAGCAGCGGTTAGAATAGATGACTGGACATCAGATTAGTTTGACACTAAGAAAGGAGTCCGTCAGGGCTGTGTGCTGTCCCCCTATTTGTTTAACCTGTACGCCGAAAATATAATGAGAAATGACAGAGATGATAAATACAGGGAACAATACGATGTCATAAATATCGGTGGTCACGATGTACCAGAGATTCAATATGCTGATGATAAAGTGTTGCTATCCACAACACAGAATGAAATAGAAAATCTAATAACCTCAACCAAACCGAATAGTGAAAATCACAACTTATATCTTAACATAGCAAAAACAAAGATAATGCATACAAATGAAACTACTATGGAGAAAGAATTTTAGGTTAAATAGGAAAACAATTGAGGAAAATTTCGAATATCTTGGTTCATTGATTACAAACAATGGTGACACAATGAAAGAAATTACACAAGGAATGGCTAGTGTCTTCAAAGGCCAAAGATATTCAATAAATTGTGGAGTGGTACAGATAGAACTACAACAATTTTATTTGTACGAGCATGTATCTTCCCCATTGCAACATACGCCTGTGAGACCTGGACGCTTACTAAACACGCTGTACAGCACATAAATAATGCCTTTGAAAATAAATGTTCTAGACGAGTTCTAAGAATATCTTGAATAAAAGAAAGAATAAATGCATCCATACTTCAAGAGCTGCATATTGAAGAAGGTTGGCTATTAAAGACGATAAAACAAAGAAAATTGAAATATTTTGGTCACTTGAAACGTCACAGAAGCTTGGAGAGAACAGTAATGAAGGGGAATATGCCTGGGAAGAGAGGAAGGGGAAGGCCAAAGAGAAGATGAGTGTAAGATGTGGCGGATGATCTCCAGATGGGTGTATCGAACGCGGGACATCTTGTTTATGATCGAGAGGTTTTCCGAATGGTTGTTATGGGAGCGAGGTTCTGCAAAGGACAATGCTACTGTATGAATGAGACAGATCATCAATGAAGGCTACAAGATAAAATACAATTACTATAAAACACGATAGCCATGTACCATTTGAGTCAAAGCGCAATAACAACACAAGAAGGTATATCAGATATGCTCACAGTCAATACATGAGTGAGGCAGGGATTTGTGCTCTTCCCCCTGCTATGTACTATCTACAGAGACAGAACCCCCGAGGAAGGAAGCTTTAACAGAACCGATTCAGAAAATGTCGAACTCTTTACTTCAAACGAAGCAACAGATCCACCTTCAATAAATGCGCTTTTATTTGCAGACAATCAGTGCCTGTTTTATAGTGACCATGATAGACTACACAATCATTTGAACAAACTTTGTTTAACATACAGTAGGTACAATATGAAGATAAATACAAGTACAATTGAAGTAGTGCAGGTTAGAAGCTCTCCTTGATCCACTAAATATACAGATAAATAAAAAAACCTATGTAACAAGTTAAAGAATTTTAATATTTATAAGAAATATGATCACAGAAGATGGCAAAATAAAAACAGAAATCGAAATTTGATGTCTTAAAATAAGTGCGCTTATATGTCAACTATCATCCATACTGAAACATCGAAATATATATGTCGGCAAAACGACATATTATTAAACAGCATATTCACATGAACTGAATGTTACCAAAGTTAAACTTTTTGGTGTGGTCTTCTTGGTATGGAAAAGCCCTATAGATAATATTCTCAATCAAATTGACTACATAATGATTCCATGGAGATTTATAAGCAGTTTACTAGGAGAAAATCTAGGCCAGGAGCAGATGGGTCTAGCGACAATGTATCGCTTATAGGAAAGATGAGGATAAAACTTAAAACTATAAAGTAGACACACACACACACAAAGCACATCAAATTAGATCAGTGATTACTTAAGAGACACAGAAATTAGAGAAAGGTGCAGTGTTACCGTTCTTAACATATGCACAGTTATGAAGATTATATAGACACCTGATGAACAATTGGACATGCAAGAGGAAAGAAAACAAGATAAAGAAGAATGTAAAAGAATACGTAAAGAAATAGTAAACACATTCAAAATGGCTAAATAAGTTTTGCTGAATCAACAATGCATGAAGTTTGGGATAAACTATGGACAGACTCACATTCCATATATCAACAAATAAATACAATAACAGATAGAAAAACACGAAATACCACAACATGGTGTTTCAAATCGAAGAATGACGAGGCATTAATGGGATAAGATGATGTATTTATCAGATAGACAGAATATACAGATGAACTGTACGATGAAAAGCGACTGGACGCAAATATTCAAAACAATGGCGAAGGCGCACAAATACATGGTAAGGAGGATGAGGGGGGGGGGGGAAATGCAGTCACAGTACATCGCGTGAACAGAGGAATGACATTGAGTCCTGGCAAGATTACGTTTGGAATACATTAAGGCCATAGAAGATCTTGGAGTCCAAATAATGAGACAATATCTAAAATATATTTATAATAATGGGCACATTCTATTTTATGTGGTCCATTAAAATTCATATTTATAGCTCTGTCAATGAAACCAAGCGCTTTAGAATGCGAAGATCATTACACAGTAAGTCTTATTGATCACTTGTCAAAGCTGTTACTGAGAATATTTGCGAGGCTAATAATTTTTAAAAAAATACCTCGATTAAAACAGCTTAACAATGTGGATTTGTAGAGGGATATGTCACAAACAATGGCATATATTTTTAGGACAGTATTAGAATGAGCTATAGATGTTAAAAATAGATATGTACTTAAGCTTCTAAGACTACACTAAAATGTTTGAGAATGTGAGACATGACGAAACAATCAAAGTGCTAGAACATCATTGACGGCAAAGACCTGTTAACAATAAAGAACCTGTATTAGCAGGAAATAGCAGCCATAAGAATCAACAACTATTAGGAACATTTCAGTGTACACAGAAGTGCATCAGACAAAGTTGCACGTTATCTCCTTATAATGCTTTTTTGTGCAGTGAATATATTATTAGATGTACAGACGATATGCCAATGATCCTCGTTGATGGACATAATATGAACAACACGTGTTATGTTGATGACACAGTCTTGATAGGAAAAATAAAGGAACACGGTAAAATAATAGATACAGTAGTTGTTGAAAGTAAAATAAATGGGCATCAGCTTGAAAGATAGGAAGACAAAAGTCATGGTGATATAAAATAAACAGAATAATGGAACCATAACCGCCCACGATGATCAGCATGGTCCACGACGATGACGATGATGATGTGGATAACTAAATCGTACAAATGCAGTATACCACTATAACTCCTAAAGATAGAACGGTTAAGTTTACTTGAAGTTGATCAAGGCACCTACCTGAAGAACAGTATTCTACAACTGTTTGAAATACGAAATATACACTGAATGCTCAATGTTTCGTGCAGACTAATTCATATAAGTATAATGTCTAGGAAATAAATGACCGTAGACCCCGAGGTAGACCAAGAAGACGGTGGAGAGATAATATATATACAGACCTACAAGCACTTGGAACCAACGACTGGCAAGAGAAGGTCAACCAGAGAGACGAATGGAGACGGATTGTATCTGCAGCAAAGAACCTCAATGGCTCGGAACGCTGGAGAATAAGAAGATAATATCTAGTCTGCTGTTGAAACAAACAGTATACATAACAGCTGTAAGCAAACAGTAGACGTAACAGCTGTAGCCAGCAAAATATGTTGTAATAATTGTCCTGATAAATATACAGTGGTGACAATAGGAGTCACAATTGTATTCCAAACAAAAAGAAAAAAAGATGCGTTTTAATAGTTGCCCTAATAAATATTCAGTCGTGTATTGTTCGTTGTAGGACATCAACACACTTCAATTGATTTCCAGGGAGCCAAAATAAATTAATACTTAGCAGTCCTTTGAACATAAACCATCTTTTTAACATTCGGGGAACTGAATGCATATAAATTTATTGATTTTAGCAACGCTCTTGAAGTAGTGCGTGGTAATGAGCAGAGTGCCCCAGGCCTATCCCTGAGAAGTTGACCTGTTCAAGGTGATCAATCAAGTGCGATAACAATATTATTTAATACTCCACACCACTGGCCTCGCTAGAACGCGTGTCTTCCTGCAAAAACGGCAGTCATATGTTCGAATCTCCATGAAAACTGAATATTGACAACTTGAATTGGGTTTCCAGGTCGACCCAATGTAAAATTGGACAGCAAGAAATAATCTGGGAAATAATGACGACAGGCGTGTGACTGAGCACAGGACCCCCGCCCTGAGTGTCGACCGGTCTATACAAATATTAAGCTAGCACTGTGTTCGAAATACAGCTGCGCGCGTTTTGGCAGCAGACCGCGCTGCGGGTGCCGGTTGTTCACAATGCAATGGTAAACTCCATCCATCCATCAATCATGTGCCATGCCGGTAAGCGTGGGCGGTCATGTTCTGCCATCTCACTCGATCAACAGAGTCGTGGATCAGTTCCGTGTTTCTGTCTCGACCATGCCACAAGGCCAAGCCATCCAGATACTTGTTTCTAGGTCTTCCCCTTGGTCTGTTCCCCTCGATCTTACCAGTTGTCACCAAGTTCTCCAAATCAGTTCTTCTCATAACATGCCCAAAAAATTGTGACTGTCTACGTCTAATGTCTCTGATCAGTTTACGATCTTCATTTGTTTCTTGAAGGACTTGTTCATTGGTCTTTCTGGCTGTCCATGGTATTCTTTGCATTTTCCTCATAAACCACATTTCTACAGCCATCAGATGTTTTTCAGCCTGGCTGCTCATTGTCCAAGTTTCACATCCATATAAAAGTACAGGTTCTATGTAGCATCTCAACACTCTTTTTCTCGTTTCAATTGACATCTTTTTATTGGTCAGTATGTTTTTCATCTTGCTAAAGGCTACTTTTGCCATGGCGATCCTTGTTCTAATCTCTTCAAGGCATCTCCCATCAGATGCTATTACTGTTCCGAGATAATTGTACCTATTCACTTGTTGAAGAATATTCCCATTTACTTGTATATTACACTGTGGTATTTCGTTCTTCCTAGTGACGACCATAATCTGTGTCTTTTTACAATTTAATTCTAACCCTTGTTGTTCACTGTGTGTAACAACCGCATCTACTAAATTTTGCAGATCCTGTTCATTGTCTGCAATCAAGACTGTATCATCTGCATATCTAATGTTATTGATGCATCGTCCCCCAATGTTGATTCCTTCCATATTTTCAATATTTCTGAAAATATTTTCACTGTACAGGGAAAACAGATCTGGAGACATTACACATCCCTGTCTCACACCTCTCTTGGTAAACTACTGAACATAAACTTGCCAAGACAAAAACAGCAAAACATGCTGATGTTGACTGCAAAAGTCCTGTAAAAGGATATGCAACTGTGTGCCCACTACTCCTGAAGGCTTGGAAAAAGAAAAAAAATTGTAATTACTTATGTGTTCTAAAGAAACCTGGGTAAATAATTTGATCCCCCAATCACTAGCTGCTTGGTTATGCAGATGATATAGATATTATAGGGCAAAGTGAACAAAAGACATTGGAAATATTGACTCACTTAAAGGAAAATGCCCAACAGATGGGGCTGGTTATCAACAAAGATAAAACAGAATATATGGTAATTTCAAGAGACTGAATGGCTAAAAACTCTGGCCACATACAAATAGATAATATGACCATTAAAAGAACGGAAACATACAAATACCTGGGTACAATCTTCAACTGCTCCAACATAATAAGGGAAGAAATACAAACTAGAATCAACTCTGGAAATAAGATATACTATGCACTACAACATCTACTAAAATCAAAGGCGCTATCTCGTAAAACCAAAATCACAATATACAAAACACTGATCAGACCAGTTGTGCTGTATGGCTCTGAAACCTGGACTACAACGAAAGGAGACGAAGCCTTGTTACAAACCTTTGAGAACAAAATTTTAAGACGCATCTTTGGACCCATTAGGGATACACAAAGTGGAGAGTGGAAAAGAAGAAGTAACAAAGACATTTATGATCTGTTTAAGTCCCCGCTAATCACTGGTATCATGAAGGCTAATAGACTAAATGGCTGGGGCATATAGAAAGAATGAAAGATAATAGGGAAACAAAACTCGCTTACACTCAGGAAATAAATGACCGTAGACCCCGAGGTAGACCAAGAAGGCAGTGGAGAGATAATACATGTACAGACCTACAAGCACTTGGAATCAATGACTGGCAAGAGAAGGTCCACCAGAGAGACGAATGGAGACGGATTGTATCTGCAGCAAAGAACCTCAATGGCTCGGAATGCTGAAGAAGAAGAATATGCACCACTATATATATATATATATATATATATATATATATATATATATATATATATATATATATATATATATATATATATATATATATATATATATATATATATATAATACATTCTGTACAGTTCACTTTATCTGTCAGAAGCAAATTTGAAGCACGTAACAAACATCTATATATATATAACATATATATATATAGTTTGCATTTAGTTAGTTAACTAGTTAGTCAACAGATCATCCTCTTGCATATCGAAACATTCAGTCCCGGTCCATAAGTGCTCCGATCCCCTCCTCAGTACATCCCGCAGCGTGTAGCGGCTAACGACACCAGTTTTGTGTTGGTTTATTAATCTTCTTTGGCTTCCCGTGTAGTGTTCTTGTTTGGCCACACCTCTTGCTGTTCTCGCATCCTGACCATGATTGTAGATTCACAGTCATCATTTGTTTCTCGCAAACGACTTACTTCCCGTAGAGCAGTGTTTCCCAACCTTTTTTTGTGCTATGACCCACCTAAGCCTTTCTAAAATTCGTATCCCCCCACCACACCCAACATATACATAATTTTTAATATTCAAAAATTAAAATCTTCACTAAAGAAACTCGAATGATAGGTTTCAGGAAGAAATCACTAGGAAATTATTGAGCAAACACACACAGTAAGTAAATTTTCAAAACATATAATGGAGAACTGAAATTCAAGTACAAAATAATATTAATGAAAGATTTTTCTATATTATTTTAATTATTAGAAATTATTTATTATTTAAATTTAGTGAGATCCTTGCGCTTGATGCTTGCTGCAAAGAAATTTTATGTCAGGTTCCAATTTAGTTAACTTCAGTCTCAAGTTTCCCCATTTTGTTATATCCAGCCGACTTATATATTCTTTTAGTAGAAAATCATTTATGGCACTAAATCTGCATTCAGCTAAATATGAAGATGGAAACAGTAACAATAGTTCTCTTGCACATTTGGTTGCATTTGGATATTTGATTTCGGTTTCCTCACAACGCCATGCCATCGCTCCTTTTATATTAAACTAGCTGACCCTGCCCGGCTTCGCCCAGACTCTGGTGGGGAGCATCTCATTTAATTCATATAAGTAGTCATATAAGTTCTCGTTCCCGTTACCGACTGTCTGTCTGTCTGTCTGTCTGTCTGTCTGTCTGTCTGTCTGTCTGTCTGACCCGGCCCGGCATTTCCCAGCTCCTGATGTGGAGCATCTCATTTAATTCATATAAGTAGTCATATAAGTTCCCGTTCCCGACTGTCTATCTGTCTGTCTATCTGTCTGCCTGACCCTGTCCGGCTTCATTAAATTCATACAACAAAAAAAGTAACTTAAAAGAACGTTCTTCTACACACCATCGATTATTTTTAATGAAAACTCTTTCTAATCACCTGCATGACTACAGTAACTTCTTAAGCAAAAAAAGATGAGTTACAATGTTATGCATTGTGCATCATTTTTATGAAAACTTTGAAAATGCCTTACAGATTGTATCATTATTTATTATAACTCATATGCCGGTACATAACTATGGACAAAGAGTTTATAAATCTTTGAAAACGATGCCACAATATGACTATAAGTTATACAGAAAAGTTATGCCCCTTGAAATAACTTTTACAGAGTTAGGTCCCCTGAAATATTTGAAATTATGATGAAAAATGAAAAATGAAATAATACTGAGTAAGCAGGCGATTTCACACTAACAAAATATCACAGTTGTCAGCTCTGGAATGAAAGGAAGGCGTGTAGAAAATTTCATCTCAATCGGATGGGCCGTTCGCGAACAAATAAAGGCCATACGGACAGAGATACATAAATACATACAGAGATACATACGCACAAGTCTTTTTTATATATAAGATAAAGTTTTAATTGACTCACGATTTTGCATTTCTGCGAGTTCTTCTCGATACTGCATATTTTAAATATCAGACAAATCCACTAACATTGGCTGCATCATCCAGGTTGGGAAATCTGTTTGTTTCAAATCAGAAAATCTTTCTTTTAAATCAGCCGATAAAATAATCAGATGATCGACAATAACATATATAGCGGTATCAGTCATTTCACATTTTTAGAGCCAATGAAACTTTTCAAAATATTTGTTGTAAATGTATGTCTGACATAATTCAATAAAGGTAATGAAACCAAATATCTTCTCTTTTGCATAGACAAGAGGTTTATTTGCTCCTTGAAGTTGTTTATTTAATATATTTAGTTTTTCAAAGATATCGGCTAAATAACTCACAAATGCCTTACCATTGACCGTTAACAAATGTTTCATTTCAGGTTTGTCGCTTAAAAAATCACTAAGAGTATCAAATAGTCCCATAAATCTTTTCAAGCAGTTCCCTTTCGAGAGCCATCTTACTTCAGTGTGAAGTATAAGTCTCACATGGTCTTCATTTTGTTCTTCACAAAATAACTTGAAGAGACTTTCACATTTGGCACTAGCTTTAATAGCATTGATACATTGTATAACTAAATTTAGTACTTCATTTAGAACAGTCGAAAGGTTTTTAGCTACCAGGTTTTCCCTGTGAATAACACAATGCACAAGAAGCATTTCTGGATTCTCGTCTTTCATCAATTTTAAGCAACCATTTTTCTTCCGCATATTATTTGGAGCACCATCTGCAGCGCAAGATGTTATGTGTTTCATTGGAATATTATTGGCATCTAAGTAATTTTTAAGCTTACTATATATCTTTGGAGGTAGTGGTGCTTTCTAATGATTTACAGAACAACATTTCTTCAGCACCTTTATCAATATATCTTACGTAAGTTATAAGTACAGCCTCACTGTCTCTCAAAGTCGATTCATCCATTTGCACCGAGATTTTTCATTTTCTTATTTTCAGCTTTTCAACAAGTTGTATTTCAATATCCTCACTCATTCCGTCTATTCTTCTGCTAGTGACATAGCTTTAATGTCTTTGTCATCTTTTCCAGAACCGTTTTAAGAAATGCTGATATTGATGGTTTGATTAAACTCTCCCCTATAGTATGACTTTTCCCAGATTTAGCCATGAGTAATGAAATTTGATAACTAGCCTCAGTAGTACGATTGATAGTTGCATTATGAGCAGTAAATAGAGACTTTAATGTTACTCTTTTTTCAAAATTTTTCTTTAAAGTTTGAAAGTAATTCAAATCTGAATTAATATGAGCATTATGTTTCGCCTTCAAATCTGCTCCAAGACGACCTCGTTTCATTGATTCGTTGGTCAAGCATTGTTGGATATAAGACAAAAAAGTGTCCGTTCATCACGGACAGCGGGTATGAAACCAAATGTTACTCCCACGATGTGTCTCCACCTTGCCGTGGTTGGGGAGCTTGCGTGTCCCATCGACCCCATGTGCTTGCCGATGGATGAAAACTACATATCGGACAGCTCTTGGGATAGGGACCAGACTAAGAGAGACACAACCTGCTGCTCCGCAGGTAGACTAGGGATAACAGTCAAAAGATTAAATCAAGTACACGAAGGCAGAAGACCTTGGTCCGGACAATACTATAAGGCTCTCTGTCGAGGGCTGTGGCTGAATGCCTCTAAGCCACAAACCCGCGGATCTGAGAGCCGGGCCGATACACACCTACCGATAAATAGAGGTGAGATACTGAGCACGCTACATGCCTAGTTCTGATACTTGTTTGAAGGCTCTCAGCTGGGGGATATGACGGATTCCCGAATAAGAGAGGTACACTGAGGTAAGTTGCTGAGCCGGCAGTACATGTAGCCTACCTCGTGAGCGAGAATAAAAATGCAGAAAGTGTCCCAGTCGAATGAAATGGTTACGAAAACTGTCTGTATCTAACACATAGAGTGTAGACAAAAGTGACAAAAAAAAAAACGTCTCAATAACACGAAATGGAACGCACGGCTAGCGAATCCATTGTGTGGTCCGAAGTCAAAAGCAAAAGCTTACCGAGTGGATGTCGCCGGCAGTCTGACCGTTCCTGGTGTGTGCTTGAGTGAATAGTGGCAAGCGAGATGCCCAACACATGGAAGTGAGGAACTAAAGCAGCCATGAGCAGGACGTCACAACTCCTTCGGTGAGCCCAGTCTCAGCGCAATATGTGCCGGCTCTGCAATTATGGAAGCCTTCTTGGATAGCCTTGGATAGGCCCATGGTCTGCCCCTGCCTTGCCTTGAGGGTTAACCGTGATGTCGATGATCGTTCTATCTTGACCAGCTGAGATGTGGGCAACATCACAACAATAAGTCCAACGTGCCTCGAAACCCGAGGAAGCTAACCTCATTAAAAAAATGCCCGCTGAAGTCGGAAGTGCCGTCCTACGGGTGGCAAACTGAAAATTGGCACTACGCATTTACGTCCGAGTGAAATGTCTCGTCCGAATGACTCTCGTGCTAGGAACAGCTCTGACTACCTAGTTTCCGAATGCCGCTCTTGTTCGGAACAGCTCTGACTAGGTAGTTTTCCGAATGTCTGTCGTGCCTGGAACAGCCCTGACGGGCGCAACGACAAGCACATGTCCGAAAACTCGCTGAGTGGGTACCGTCTGCAGACCTGTCTGGTTTGTGCGGGAACGGCCCGGGGCGAACGAAATGCCCAATATGTTGAAGTGAGGAATTAAAACAGCCATGAGCAGGACGTGACGATTCCCTTGGTGAGCCCAGTACCAGGGCGCTATGTGTCGGCCCTGCAACTATGGAAGCAACCTTGGATGGCGGAAAATGCTATGGACTGTCCCTTCTTTCTCTTGAGGGATGACCGAAGTCCTCGACTGTTCCAACTTGACCAGCTGAGATGTGGACGGTCCCACAAAAGTAAGGGTCTCCCAGGAATGCTAACCTGGTCAAAAATGCACGCATAAGCAGGATGTGTTGACCTAAGGGTTTTCAACCCAAGAGTGCCTAACGCACACCGCAATGACATCTGAAAAAACACTCCGGATGAACAAAAAAGAAGAAGAAACCAAATGTTACATATTCCTCCGAATACTGTCGAACTTTTTTCTTGCTTGCACCACACATTTCACTATGGGCTGAAAGAAATACGAATTGGAGTAAACGTAGACTAAAAATGTATATTTAAATATGTATGGCACATTTATAACACCGCCAAAAAACATAATTTCTCATTTGACAAATTTTTCTAGAAAATGATGCTTCTAAAACTGAAATTAATACAGGATCTCTGGATCCAAAACTACACAGATGGGTCTAGCACACAATGCTGTTCGAAATGGAGGAACGGGAGTGTACATGTTTTTGCATATCCTTTACAGGACATCGCTGTCAACATCAGCATCTTTCAACTGTATGTTGATTTCTTGGCAAGATTACGCTCAGTAGTTTGCCATTGCTTTCTGAGCGGCCGGCTCAGTTATCCCGCAAGTCACCAGCGGGGGTCGAACCGCTCCCAGCTCTCGCCCTGCTACGAGACTCTGCGTGATAAACGGGATTACGGAGAAAGTGTTGTAACCCCTCGGCCAGAGATACCGGCGGAGTGTACATAGAATACCCAAATAATACTAGGGACACGGCCAGAGTACCAACAGGAACGTACTGCCATAACTATGATGCTGAAATTGAGTCAATCAAGATAGCAACAGAGAAAGTACTAAATACCAGCCTTGTTACACAACCTGTGGTGCTATTGGCAGATGCAAAATCAGTACTCGAGGCGCTTCTGTCTGAGAAGTTGCCAGTATTAAGGATACTACTTTCTGAACTTAGCACTCAGCGTAAAGTCACCATACAGAGGATACCATCCCATTGTGGAGTACCCGGAAATGAGAGAGTTGATCGATTATCTAGGGAAGGAGCCTGATGTACCCGTTACACACCACTAAAAGAAAAGAATGATTAAATCAATCAGAAGGCCACCAAACCCTATTCAAGACGACTACCACGTTATGGACAGACCAGAACAGGTCATTATTCCGCGCCTCAGAACAGGACACAATAGATTAGGCAACCACATGTATACAAAATTCAAGATGGGTGTATCAGCCATGTGCACGTGTGGTTTGGCGTCGCAGACAGCAGAGCACATACTCCAGGACTGCTCAAACTACAACATATCCAGGCAAACCTTCTGGCCTAGAGAGACAACAGTGGAAGATAAACTCTATGGACCGCTGAGTGAACTAAAAAATACTGTTAGATTCATACAAGAGACAACATTGCAGTTATAGAAGAAGAAGAAATTAATAAAAATTACCAATTTAATTTACATACCGGTTATATATCACTTATATTTATACTATGTATATATTTGTTTTTAAAACAACGAGGCTTTTACAACAATTTAATGGACGCTTATTTTAAATTAACACCAACGGTGAATGCTGAGCGTTATACTGCAGCAACTGAGATCCCGGCACTAAGCATTTCGCGCCATTCAGAACAAATAGCCCGAAATGCTTACTGCCGGGCCAGTATAACCAGTAGTTCAACTCTTAACGTCTAACAATGAAATCACGGCTACTAACATGGCGGACAGAAGTTACTTATACTGGACGTTTACCTAGCGACTGAGAGTCGCCATAAGATCAACTTAAACTCTAGAGGAATCCATTTCCGAATTCCCCCCTCCCCCTTAACAATCGAATTTCCCCCCTGTGGGGCGTGGGCCCCACGTTTGGAAACACTGCTGTAGAGCATTCAGAATATCAGCTTGGTCCGTGGCTCGTCTGCCTTCCACAGTAGCCATACCTGCAAGCTTATCAGCTAGCTCATTTCCTCGTACACCCGCATGCCCTGGCACGAAAATAAAGATTACATATATATATATATATGTGTGTGTGTGTGTGTGTGTGTGTGTGTGTGTGTGTGTGTGTGTGTGTGTGTGTGTGTGGAACATGCTCGGATATAAGAAAGACAGCTAAAATGGGAATAATAACGTTTTACACTGATGTTTCAAGCTGAAACACCTTGAAATAGTGTAACAATTAAAGTATGCATTCAATTTAAGAATGATAAAGTATTACATTCACTCTTCATTGGTGAAATGACGCAGAAACAACGCGAACAGCGAAGACACATTCAAGACACCACATTATAAAACCACATTAGCACATGTACATTTTCACCTTTCGGTCTTGACAACGATAGTTTGGTACATTGTGCTTCAAAAAGGCTTAATAACTGCGACCCATGGCGGTGTCGAGTGTGGCTGGTAAGGCCAATTCTTGCTGCAAATGTTTGCCCACAGTAGATGCATGTGAAAACATGGTCATTTCCACCATTGTGAACCATCTTACATCTCTCACGCTCTGTGTGTGCTTTATCTGCAATCATTTTCTCCTTTGTCTTTATTCCATTTCTGATAGTTGCCCTCCATGCAACACGTTCAGCGGCGACTTGCTCCCAATGTGCATTATCAATGCCTGTATCAATCATGTCCCGCTTACACACATCTTTGTATCGTAGTAGAGGCCGACCCTGAGATCTCCTACCCGTCTGTAATTCACCAAAAAAGATGTCCTTTGGTATTCTACCATCATTCATCCTCCTAACATGTCCTATCCATGTAAGTCTACGAAAACTGAGCATGGAATACACCGTCACACAACTTGATCTTTCCAATACTTCAGTATTTGTGATTTTGTCTTGCCACTTAATACCAAGTATTCTTCGCAGACACAGCATATGAAAGCGGTTTAAACGTTTCTCTTGGCGAGAGTGTCACACGTCTTTCTTTATGATCAGTGCTCGATGTTCTTGATGATCTTTGCTTGAGTTTGTCGTGTGATGGTCGTTGTCTAGGTAACGATACTCATGGTGTGTCAATGGAGATATCTAACTGTCTTGCAATATAACTCACGCCCCGCAGTGCACATTCACCAGTCATTAAACAAGATTCCGTTGGCGCACATAATCTTTTATTACAGAAATAAGACGGACAGACGGAACATGTTTATACATCCAGAAATAATGTAATCCATAGAATATAATATCCTCCTCACAATTTTAACCAGCACCCAACAATGCCTTCTCAAGCCTGCTTCATATCAAATCCACAAGACATTTAGTCCAACTACTATCCACGGCTGGATCTCCTACAATACAACCCACACATTGGGTCGGAGCCACTGCTCAACTATGCAACCCACTCTGGGTTTAGGCCCTCACTCCCTATAGACCCCACTCGGGTTCAGGCCTGTCTTCACAACTCGGAGAACAACACAACACCGTTGTCCGTGGACTACCGACTCCTTCGGTATCTCAAACTCAACTCCCTGAAACGACCTGACCCGCAGTCGGTCTCTTCTCTCACTGACTTTTCAGTCTCCTCACTTCACACAACACACAACTCTCTTTCGCCCCATCCCCCCTGGGGTCTTCCATTCATATCCGCCCCATTATTTCTCAGGGTAGATTGTTTTCCTCGTAGCCAGGTCAGTCACTTTACTGTCTCCCACTCTCATCTCCATTCTTCCTCATGCCCGGTCACTCACCTCAATGTCAATGACCCAGGCTTATGTCATCAACCCCCTCTTAAAAGAAAACTTCGTTTTCAAATATTGGGAGACTAAAACTAACTAAACATGTGACCCAGACATATAGCCTGGGTAGCCCTAAGTATGACTGCACCTTACTCCAGCTACCACCCTAAATATACACCAAATGCTCATAGTAGACTCCCATATTCCCCACACATAAATACAAAACAACTTTCTATCTTGTGTACCAATGCATGAACTAATACATCACATAATAATAATAATACGTCATAGGAAAGCATTATACTTATGTACCCACAGGTCTCTTACTACTTCACGACCACACAATACTATTTGTGTACCGACCCTATATCAGGTGGTTCTGTTCTTGCATTAACCCACCTCTGATTCCTGTCGATGCTGTGTCTACCTTTCATGTACCCATGACTCATGGTACCTCTACAATTACAACATGATCCACTTGATCTTTTGTCTTTTAATAAATGTGGCACAAGGTGTTGATCCCACAGTCTGTCTGATAATAGTATTTCTTACTCTGTCTTGGATTGTTAAGTTGGCAGCTCTCCTCAGGTGTTGATTTTGCGAAGGTGTAATTTTGATAAAGTCCAGGTTTGAGATTGGTAGCATAGGGTTAGTATGAATATGCTGTTTATTATCTGTCGTTTTGCGGGCATGGGTATGTTTGGATGTTTCAGTAAGGGTGATAGTTGATATGTAAGTGCACTAGCTTTTTGACATCTTATTTCAATTTCTCTGTCCAATCTGCCGTCTTCTGTGATCATACTTCCAAGATATTTGAATTCTTTAACTTGTTTCAGAGCTGTGCTATTTATCTATATACTTAGTGGGCCTGGCGATCTGCTAACTTGCATTACTTCGGTTTTGGCTGTGTTTATACTCATATTGTATCTGCTGCAGGTTGAACTCAGATTAGTAATTTGATTTTGTAGTCTGCCCTCATCGCTGTAAAACAGGCACTGATCGTCTGCAAATAGAAGTTCATTTATTCCCTGTGGGTCAGTTGTTTCATCTGGAGTAAAGAGTTCTAAATTTTCTGAATCTGTTCTGTCGAGACTTGTTTCTTTGGAAATTCTGTCCATGTAGATATTGAATAGCAGGGGAGAGAGCACACATCCCTGTCTCACTCCTGTATTGACTGTGAACATATCTTATATACTTTCTTGTATTCTTATTGCATTTCGGCTCAATTGGTACATGGCTATGATGTTTTCTAGCAGTTTCCCTTGTATCCCAGGTATCAGGTAGATATTGTTGTTTATTTAAATGGCTTTTATTTCACTTTAGAACAAGAATTACCATGGCAAAGGCAGCGTTTTGCAAGATGGAAAACATGCTGACCAATAAAAATAAATGTCATTTGCAACGAGAAACAGAGTGTTGAGGTGCTACATAGAACCTGCACTTTTTTGTGAGTGTAAAGCATGGAGAACGAGAAATCAAAATGAAAAACATATGATGGCTGTGGAAATGTGGATTCTGAGGAGAATGTAAAGAATACCATGGACAGACAGAAAACCAATGACCAAGTCTTACAAGAAACAGATGAAACCCGTAAACTGATTAGAAAAATTAGACATAGACAGTCACCATTTTTGGTCACGTTATGAGAAGAAATAAATTGGAGAACTTAGTGACAACTGGCAAGATTGAAGGTAAAAGAACAAGGAAAGTCAAACAAATAAATAGATTGGGTGGCAAGACAAGAACAGAAAGCTGATCAACGACTGGTGATAGAGTGAGATGGCGAAGCATGACCGCCCACGCTTATCGAATGATGACGATGATGATGATTGTTTCGCAAATAAAATCAGCTGACAGGAAGTGATGCCTAACTCAACGAGTAATAATATACACGTGTTTATTTACAGTGTCATAATACACAAGTTAAAAGTTAGTTGCATATCCTTAACAGAACGTCGCTGTCAACCTTAGTATATTTTGGCTGTATGTGATTTCTTGGCAAGTTTACGTTCAGTAGTTTGCCACTGCTTTCCGAACGACCCGCACTCATACCATTTTCGAACGTCGTATGCAGGATTATGAACTGCATCCGTAACCCCTTCGTATCAGAGCAGGTATAATACAAAAATAGGACGTTTATTTATTTATTTATTTATTTATTGCGCTTGCTCGCTTTGGACTCAAGCGTAGTTCATAATACTAATTCTAGACGTGATGTACTGAATTTTGCGTGTGGAATAGCTTTCCCTATTAACAGGCCCCTCGCCATCAAGAGAACCCATTCCGACTTCAGAGGTAAAATGGGATGTATTTTCATAGCGCGTCTCTCTGGACATCTGTCTTCATACAAATGTAACCAGACAGAACAAACAAGTCTTTATGTGACGCATATTAATAGGAAGATCATAAATAAATACACATATAATGTTTCGCGCTGCACGTCACCGGTGAGAATGACAATGGTGAATTTGCAATCGTTGAATAGCGGGAACAACAACCACAAAATTGCTTTGACATTCCCTGAGAGTAAACAATATAAAATAACACAAAGTAATGCAGCTTTACAGAAACCAATTACGAAAACTACAGGAGGTTGCGGCTATTAGCCTTCATCAGCAAACAAATAAATACACAATTCACATCATGTAATCACGAAGACCCTCCAGTTAGGTATAAAAAACGGGATGAGAAGAATAGAATAGTGATAAAATGAGAACAATGAAGAGAAGATGAAAATTCAAAAAACAAACAAACAAACAAACAAACAAGCAAACAAACAAACAAACAAGCACAAATGTTTGCTACTTATCTCAGAATCCCAGATACTGTGAGAATGAAAGGGCAGTTATGGGTTTTGTTGATGTTGTGACATGGGTACTTAATACTGTTTATATTTGAATAGCCATGGTCAGTTTACATCTGTTGAACAGTGTTTATTTGTTGTTAAATAGTTGCATATGTATTCAATATGTTTGAAATGTTCAATTTCTTTATTCTTGATTACGATGTTTAGTTGGCATGTAATTTTCACTAGTGGTAATTTTGTTTATTCTTTTTTAAGCTCACCATCATCATCAAGTGCCCTACCAGCTGGCGTAGGTGCTCTTGTCTCACCACATATCTCGGTCTTTGGTGTTTGTGGCATAACGCAGCCAACATTATTCATTTCATCAACACATGCCGCAAAAAGAGGAAACAACATTAAAAGAAATTGACTTCACAAGCGCAATTGGAGATTGGGACTTAAAACTTAACATCAAAACTGGAACTGAACAAGTGACAAATGACGTGGATTCTTGGAAAGATTTCATCAGACCAAGCTCAGAAAACCATTGGTTAGGAAAACCACATGACCGCCTTCGCGCCAGTGCATAATTAACATATATTACTATTTCATCAGAAATGTTAATAAGCCCGCACTTTTGTCTGAACTCGCTCCATGGACGGATGTGAGAAGAGCGTGTGACCAAAAATTCAATGGGCAAAGCAAAAGTCTGGATCCGAGGTACGTTTGTTAGCCCTTGATTAGACTAAGAACCCGATGTATCAAGTACCAAGTAATGTAAACCCATGTTTGTGATGTCAATTGAAATGTATGATTATTAATTAAAACCTATGAAATGTAAAAATGCTCGACTGTAGATTCTAACGACGCAAAGCCATTCCCGGGCAGAATATTCTCTTCGATGAAACTACAATCTCTGATATTCTTAGAGATAATTATTAACTTTAAGAAGTGCATTCCACTACTATATTCTATTCTAAACAACTGTGAGAAGTGATGATTCGAAAGCAATCTTGTGCATTTCACCAGAAACATTGTTAAAGATGCATCCCTATCTACAGCTGAAAAGACAGTTCGTGTACTAGAATAAGTGCCTTGTTCTAAAACAGACTTATCTATGCCTATTTACAATCTAGAAAGCTGAAAGTGAAATCAATCTTTCCTTTCTCCTTTATCTATAGAATTAATAGGGTTTGGCGAAATAAATATTTATATTTATGTCAAATTTAATTAGATAAGGGCACACATGAACTGCAACACATGAGAAAGTTGTGCTTCGCGGAACACCATCACGCGCAGTGAACTTAACTCATGACTCAACATAACTTAAAACACAACACCACTCCACACCACTCATCACCACACAACCCAACACTCAACATCACAACAACAACAGGTAATGAAAGAGAGTTATTAGACACAAGAAGAAGAAGTAGTTAATTGGGAAAACACAGAGAATTATTTATACACATTGTAAACACCATTTAGTGGAAGAAATGTTCTAAATGTATGTCATTTATTTACATGCATCTTGACATATTCTCACTCTTGTCAATGTCTTACTGTACACGTTCACTGACCCCGGTCAAATGAGAACTTACATACAGCAGGAACAAGTTGATACCAGGCGTACACCGTGTGATAATCTCTGACCACCCCAACTTAACCCAACACTAGCTCAGAGAGAAAAAGAGGGGAGGGGAACTAGTTCCTACTTCAGGAATTTAGATTTCTTCCGACCTACTTCTTATTATTGTATTGGTAGGAATGTATATATTTATGCGAATATTCATCAGTGATCTTGGTGACTACATACCAACAACCACCCAACACATCAGCAAATTAACCACCTAAATCAGACCTGAGGGAGGGAAGCCGAGAGAAAGAGATGAACCACAAGTGAGAGGGAGGATGACTTCGCTATGAGCAGAGCATGGGGAGGCCTTCAGAGGAGCTATACGGGCAGACCTGAAGTGGATCCATCAGTCAATGGACCCTGGCTTACCTAATCCTCCAGTCACCAGGTTACTTTTCTCATAGGTAGAACCACACCCAATTACAGGAACACTGATATGTTTATGGTTGAGACAACACTATCATACTTAATATGTACAACATCAAAATGTTTACTATGTTTTCACACTTGTTGACATCTCATATATTGAAGCTTGTTATTGATTGTCTGGGACAATGGTCCAACGTGCAACTGTTCTATTACTTTGTGTAAATCACAATAGAGATGTATGTACTGACCAGAAGGCTCAGGCCAGTCAATAAATGATTAACATGAATTGACCTTCTGTTAATTTGTCAAGTTCAAACCTATCTGTGTAAACAACTTCTTGTACATCATGTTGTCAAAATCTGATGTGATTGTTTATGTGTTTGATTGTTTAAAGATAAATTAACTCATAATGACTTACTGAATGGGGAAATAAAAAGACTCTAGATCTATCAACTGCTCAACATCCATGTTTTCTTCATCTAAATCAGGCTGAGAAAATTCTCCAGACTTTCCTCAGATTTGATCAACTAAAAGGGGGCTCCAGAGCTATCAGAATCATTGGAGAAGGGGCAGATTCCCAGTTAGTAAATTACCATTCTTACCAGGGCCATAATCTATATCTCCTAGACAATACTTAATAGAACGAGGCCTGCAGATAACTCAAGGTTCATATTCTGGGGTTATTGAAGATAGAAGAGGATGGGGCTCTACATCTTTTGTTAGAGATGGGGCATGCACTACAGTGATCTCCCACTCCCTTCAAAAATATATGACAGTGTTCTGGATCAACTCTACTGCTGCTATTCATCCATTCCACTGTCTCAGTCCATCTAGCATCATTTCTATTTGTTCGCCTATGTATCTCTCAGCCTTGCCAGTTGTCACGATGTTCTCAAATGCCTCTCTTCTCATCACATGCTAAAAGAAAGCAGTTTGTCTCTTACTTGTTAGTGTATATAATGTTCTAGATTCATTAGCTTCTTTCAGGCAATTGTTGTTAGTTACTCTGGCAATCCAAAGAATTCGCAACATTCGTCTCAGAAACCACATCCCCGTTGCTTCCAAGATCTTTCGAATTTGTTAATTTACATTCCAAGATTCACTGCCATACAGCAAAACAGCACTCCCATTCTTACAGTCAGAGATAGTGACTAATTGCATAAGATACAAGTACTTTTCATCTTCTGAAATGCAGTCATTGCTTGCCCTATTCTGTTCTTAATGTCTGTTATGCAGCTCTATCAGATGTTACATGTTTAAGTTAGGAAAACGAATTTTGTTTTAACTACGTGTCTTCACAGATCACATCAACTCTTCTAAACACATAGTGCTGTTTAACAGCGTTTGTAAGAAAACGTTCCCTCTGTTTGACTGAATAAATATTAATAACAGATATAGGACCGCATTGATAAAGGGTTGACTTTGACTGCCACACTATTACGTCCACTAAGTTGGTTGCATGTCTTTTACAGATCATGGCAGTTGACCCCACATTTTTTGGCTGTTTCTGATTTCTTGGCAAGTTTACTTTCAGTAGTATGCCCTTGCCTTCTTAAAGACCGGCATTCATACCCTGTTATAAAAACCAATGCAAGGCGTCCTGTTGCCAAAGTGCCAGCAGTTGTGTTTCGTACACGGCATGTGCGATTATGAACTGTGTAAGTAACCCCCTTCTCCAAGGAGACATTTGTCCACTAAGAAGAAAAATGAAATCAAGACTGACAAGATCAGGAAAGGAGGTTCAGAATATTGAACCTTAGCAAAGGTATCCTAAGAGCTGATATAGTTCAAGAATGATGTAGAGTGATTGTGGGAACAAATACAATGCAATATATATTATACAAAAGTATAAATTAACATTGATAAATACCGAGAGACTGCATCCACCAAAAAAAGCCAAGAGATATTACTTAAAAGAAGACAAACTTTAGTGAGAAATGGGTGTCAAAGAACATGTTAAAGGCGAGGAGCAAAATAAAGAGAAGAAAATTAACATAGCAGAACATGATCAGATCAATTTAAAATACAAACAAACAAACAAACAAACAAACAGAATATGCGATAAATATATAAAGGCAAAATAACAATAGCTACACGAGCAGTGAAACAATAACTTAATTTAATTCTATTAAAAATTAAATACAAACACACACACACACATACACACACATCACACACACACACACACAGAGGGAGGGAGAGAAATCAGTGATTTGAAAAGCCTAAAAAAAAACGATTAGACCACTAGTTTTAATTAAAAGGGCAGCAAAATAATTAATGGAAGAAGACGCTATGAAAAGCATCTAGAGTGAATTCATTTGTAAGCTTGATGACGAAGAAAGAGTATAATTAACATAATATAGTAACTGAGAAGATCTGGCAATGTTAAACTGTGAAGTCACCGATGCATTCAAACAAATGAAGAAAGGAAAGCCGGTGGGTCAAATAAAATTACAGTAGATAAATTTGAAGTACTGGGAGAATATGGAATAGAAAAACTGACAACAGTTTTAAATGATAGTCACAACAGTGGTAACATACATGGCCAAAATAATAAAAGTGCCACGAATGCCTTTAATAACTCGCAGTGCAGGACATAATAATCTTGACACTAAGGAAGTAAAGCCGCCTGGCTAGTGCAGTCGCCACAAACTGTACAGGTTAGGGTTTTCTTTTCACTCCTGACAGAAACAATATCCACACCTTACCAAGGATTCGAACCGGGGTCTCCCGAAGGAAAACTCGGCATGCCAGCCGCTCCTTATACATAGTAATATACTGAAATATGTGATTATATATATTATCTCATGGAACGGAACTAGAAGCATTTTAATACGATTAATTTCGTACAGATAACCTCTTAACCCATATCACCAAACTTCTAAACAGAATTATACTAAGAACGTGACAGACTATAAGACTTTGAATCAATGAGGGCAGAGGAAGAGAAGTGACAGGCAGAAACAATACAGAGCTACGATTCCGATCATGAATAGGGGGACCAACCGAGAAACAGAAAGACTAGTGCTTTATAGATTACAGTTGTACAGAAAAGTTCTAAAAACAAAATCGGATTCAGATAAAATAGCCACCAGAAGCTATTCATGATTGTGGGAAAACAGGAATTACATGGCTAACAAGAATTGTTAATATAGTCTGGGAAGAAAGAAACGTCCCAGACGCCTGGCAACAGGCTGTAATAATATATACATGGACAAAGAAAAGCAATGTGAGAGAATGCGAAACTTACAGGAATATATCACTCCTGAGTAACTTAATGAAAATATTCGCAAAAGTATTTGAGCAAAGAGCTAGACCCATAGTTTAACAAAAATTAAATAAAGCACAATTTGGTTTCAGGAAAGGTGAAAGTTGCACTGATGCACTATACACACTAAGCATCCTATCAGATATATGTTTTAAAAAAAATTAATACAGTGGCTAGCAAAATATTGTGTTAGTAGATCATGAAAATGTTTTCGAGAAAGTAGATAGAACATATGGGCTTTCCATCAACTCATAAAAATGCTCTATCTAGACCAACAAGCAGCGGTTAGAATAGATGACTGGACATCAGATTAGTTTGACACTAAGAAAGGAGTCCGTCAGGGCTGTGTGCTGTCCCCCTATTTGTTTAACCTGTACGCCGAAAATATAATGAGAAATGACAGAGATGATAAATACAGGGAACAATACGATGTCATAAATATCGGTGGTCACGATGTACCAGAGATTCAATATGCTGATGATAAAGTGTTGCTATCCACAACACAGAATGAAATAGAAAATCTAATAACCTCAACCAAACCGAATAGTGAAAATCACAACTTATATCTTAACATAGCAAAAACAAAGATAATGCATACAAATGAAACTACTATGGAGAAAGAATTTTAGGTTAAATAGGAAAACAATTGAGGAAAATTTCGAATATCTTGGTTCATTGATTACAAACAATGGTGACACAATGAAAGAAATTACACAAGGAATGGCTAGTGTCTTCAAAGGCCAAAGATATTCAATAAATTGTGGAGTGGTACAGATAGAACTACAACAATTTTATTTGTACGAGCATGTATCTTCCCCATTGCAACATACGCCTGTGAGACCTGGACGCTTACTAAACACGCTGTACAGCACATAAATAATGCCTTTGAAAATAAATGTTCTAGACGAGTTCTAAGAATATCTTGAATAAAAGAAAGAATAAATGCATCCATACTTCAAGAGCTGCATATTGAAGAAGGTTGGCTATTAAAGACGATAAAACAAAGAAAATTGAAATATTTTGGTCACTTGAAACGTCACAGAAGCTTGGAGAGAACAGTAATGAAGGGGAATATGCCTGGGAAGAGAGGAAGGGGAAGGCCAAAGAGAAGATGAGTGTAAGATGTGGCGGATGATCTCCAGATGGGTGTATCGAACGCGGGACATCTTGTTTATGATCGAGAGGTTTTCCGAATGGTTGTTATGGGAGCGAGGTTCTGCAAAGGACAATGCTACTGTATGAATGAGACAGATCATCAATGAAGGCTACAAGATAAAATACAATTACTATAAAACACGATAGCCATGTACCATTTGAGTCAAAGCGCAATAACAACACAAGAAGGTATATCAGATATGCTCACAGTCAATACATGAGTGAGGCAGGGATTTGTGCTCTTCCCCCTGCTATGTACTATCTACAGAGACAGAACCCCCGAGGAAGGAAGCTTTAACAGAACCGATTCAGAAAATGTCGAACTCTTTACTTCAAACGAAGCAACAGATCCACCTTCAATAAATGCGCTTTTATTTGCAGACAATCAGTGCCTGTTTTATAGTGACCATGATAGACTACACAATCATTTGAACAAACTTTGTTTAACATACAGTAGGTACAATATGAAGATAAATACAAGTACAATTGAAGTAGTGCAGGTTAGAAGCTCTCCTTGATCCACTAAATATACAGATAAATAAAAAAACCTATGTAACAAGTTAAAGAATTTTAATATTTATAAGAAATATGATCACAGAAGATGGCAAAATAAAAACAGAAATCGAAATTTGATGTCTTAAAATAAGTGCGCTTATATGTCAACTATCATCCATACTGAAACATCGAAATATATATGTCGGCAAAACGACATATTATTAAACAGCATATTCACATGAACTGAATGTTACCAAAGTTAAACTTTTTGGTGTGGTCTTCTTGGTATGGAAAAGCCCTATAGATAATATTCTCAATCAAATTGACTACATAATGATTCCATGGAGATTTATAAGCAGTTTACTAGGAGAAAATCTAGGCCAGGAGCAGATGGGTCTAGCGACAATGTATCGCTTATAGGAAAGATGAGGATAAAACTTAAAACTATAAAGTAGACACACACACACACAAAGCACATCAAATTAGATCAGTGATTACTTAAGAGACACAGAAATTAGAGAAAGGTGCAGTGTTACCGTTCTTAACATATGCACAGTTATGAAGATTATATAGACACCTGATGAACAATTGGACATGCAAGAGGAAAGAAAACAAGATAAAGAAGAATGTAAAAGAATACGTAAAGAAATAGTAAACACATTCAAAATGGCTAAATAAGTTTTGCTGAATCAACAATGCATGAAGTTTGGGATAAACTATGGACAGACTCACATTCCATATATCAACAAATAAATACAATAACAGATAGAAAAACACGAAATACCACAACATGGTGTTTCAAATCGAAGAATGACGAGGCAGTAATGGGATAAGATGATGTATTTATCAGATAGACAGAATATACAGATGAACTGTACGATGAAAAGCGACTGGACGCAAATATTCAAAACAATGGCGAAGGCGCACAAATACATGGTAAGGAGGATGAGGGGGGGGGGGGGGGGTGGGGGGGAAATGCAGTCACAGTACATCGCGTGAACAGAGGAATGACATTGAGTCCTGGCAAGATTACGTTTGGAATACATTAAGGCCATAGAAGATCTTGGAGTCCAAATAATGAGACAATATCTAAAATATATTTATAATAATGGGCACATTCTATTTTATGTGGTCCATTAAAATTCATATTTATAGCTCTGTCAATGAAACCAAGCGCTTTAGAATGCGAAGATCATTACACAGTAAGTCTTATTGATCACTTGTCAAAGCTGTTACTGAGAATATTTGCGAGGCTAATAATTTTTAAAAAAAAACCTCGATTAAAACAGCTTAACAATGTGGATTTGTAGAGGGATATGTCACAAACAATGGCATATATTTTTAGGACAGTATTAGAATGAGCTATAGATGTTAAAAATAGATATGTACTTAAGCTTCTAAGACTACACTAAAATGTTTGAGAATGTGAGACATGACGAAACAATCAAAGTGCTAGAACATCATTGACGGCAAAGACCTGTTAACAATAAAGAACCTGTATTAGCAGGAAATAGCAGCCATAAGAATCAACAACTATTAGGAACATTTCAGTGTACACAGAAGTGCATCAGACAAAGTTGCACGTTATCTCCTTATAATGCTTTTTTGTGCAGTGAATATATTATTAGATGTACAGACGATATGCCAATGATCCTCGTTGATGGACATAATATGAACAACACGTGTTATGTTGATGACACAGTCTTGATAGGAAAAATAAAGGAACACGGTAAAATAATAGATACAGTAGTTGTTGAAAGTAAAATAAATGGGCATCAGCTTGAAAGATAGGAAGACAAAAGTCATGGTGATATAAAATAAACAGAATAATGGAACCATAACCGCCCACGATGATCAGCATGGTCCACGACGATGACGATGATGATGTGGATAACTAAATCGTACAAATGCAGTATACCACTATAACTCCTAAAGATAGAACGGTTAAGTTTACTTGAAGTTGATCAAGGCACCTACCTGAAGAACAGTATTCTACAACTGTTTGAAATACGAAATATACACTGAATGCTCAATGTTTCGTGCAGACTAATTCATATAAGTATAATGTCTAGGAAATAAATGACCGTAGACCCCGAGGTAGACCAAGAAGACGGTGGAGAGATAATATATATACAGACCTACAAGCACTTGGAACCAACGACTGGCAAGAGAAGGTCAACCAGAGAGGCGAATGGAGACGGATTGTATCTGCAGCAAAGAACCTCAATGGCTCGGAACGCTGGAGAATAAGAAGATAATATCTAGTCTGCTGTTGAAACAAACAGTATACATAACAGCTGTAAGCAAACAGTAGACGTAACAGCTGTAGCCAGCAAAATATGTTGTAATAATTGTCCTGATAAATATACAGTGGTGACAATAGGAGTCACAATTGTATTCCAAACAAAAAGAAAAAAAGATGCGTTTTAATAGTTGCCCTAATAAATATTCAGTCGTGTATTGTTCGTTGTAGGACATCAACACACTTCAATTGATTTCCAGGGAGCCAAAATAAATTAATACTTAGCAGTCCTTTGAACATAAACCATCTTTTTAACATTCGGGGAACTGAATGCATATAAATTTATTGATTTTAGCAACGCTCTTGAAGTAGTGCGTGGTAATGAGCAGAGTGCCCCAGGCCTATC
Source organism: Cepaea hortensis (assembly GCA_963921405.1). NCBI lineage: Eukaryota > Metazoa > Mollusca > Gastropoda > Stylommatophora > Helicidae > Cepaea > Cepaea hortensis. The sequence goes on from OY992886.1 coordinate 24,729,078, forward strand.
CCTGAGAAGTTGACCTGTTCAAGGTGATCAATCAAGTGCGATAACAATATTATTTAATACTCCACACCACTGGCCTCGCTAGAACGCGTGTCTTCCTGCAAAAACGGCAGTCATATGTTCGAATCTCCATGAAAACTGAATATTGACAACTTGAATTGGGTTTCCAGGTCGACCCAATGTAAAATTGGACAGCAAGAAATAATCTGGGAAATAATGACGACAGGCGTGTGACTGAGCACAGGACCCCCGCCCTGAGTGTCGACCGGTCTATACAAATATTAAGCTAGCACTGTGTTCGAAATACAGCTGCGCGCGTTTTGGCAGCAGACCGCGCTGCGGGTGCCGGTTGTTCACAATGCAATGGTAAACTCCATCCATCCATCAATCATGTGCCATGCCGGTAAGCGTGGGCGGTCATGTTCTGCCATCTCACTCGATCAACAGAGTCGTGGATCAGTTCCGTGTTTCTGTCTCGACCATGCCACAAGGCCAAGCCATCCAGATACTTGTTTCTAGGTCTTCCCCTTGGTCTGTTCCCCTCGATCTTACCAGTTGTCACCAAGTTCTCCAAATCAGTTCTTCTCATAACATGCCCAAAAAATTGTGACTGTCTACGTCTAATGTCTCTGATCAGTTTACGATCTTCATTTGTTTCTTGAAGGACTTGTTCATTGGTCTTTCTGGCTGTCCATGGTATTCTTTGCATTTTCCTCATAAACCACATTTCTACAGCCATCAGATGTTTTTCAGCCTGGCTGCTCATTGTCCAAGTTTCACATCCATATAAAAGTACAGGTTCTATGTAGCATCTCAACACTCTTTTTCTCGTTTCAATTGACATCTTTTTATTGGTCAGTATGTTTTTCATCTTGCTAAAGGCTACTTTTGCCATGGCGATCCTTGTTCTAATCTCTTCAAGGCATCTCCCATCAGATGCTATTACTGTTCCGAGATAATTGTACCTATTCACTTGTTGAAGAATATTCCCATTTACTTGTATATTACACTGTGGTATTTCGTTCTTCCTAGTGACGACCATAATCTGTGTCTTTTTACAATTTAATTCTAACCCTTGTTGTTCACTGTGTGTAACAACCGCATCTACTAAATTTTGCAGATCCTGTTCATTGTCTGCAATCAAGACTGTATCATCTGCATATCTAATGTTATTGATGCATCGTCCCCCAATGTTGATTCCTTCCATATTTTCAATATTTCTGAAAATATTTTCACTGTACAGGGAAAACAGATCTGGAGACATTACACATCCCTGTCTCACACCTCTCTTGGTAAACTACTGAACATAAACTTGCCAAGACAAAAACAGCAAAACATGCTGATGTTGACTGCAAAAGTCCTGTAAAAGGATATGCAACTGTGTGCCCACTACTCCTGAAGGCTTGGAAAAAGAAAAAAAATTGTAATTACTTATGTGTTCTAAAGAAACCTGGGTAAATAATTTGATCCCCCAATCACTAGCTGCTTGGTTATGCAGATGATATAGATATTATAGGGCAAAGTGAACAAAAGACATTGGAAATATTGACTCACTTAAAGGAAAATGCCCAACAGATGGGGCTGGTTATCAACAAAGATAAGACAGAATATATGGTAATTTCAAGAGACTGAATGGCTAAAAACTCTGGCCACATACAAATAGATAATATGACCATTAAAAGAACGGAAACATACAAATACCTGGGTACAATCTTCAACTGCTCCAACATAATAAGGGAAGAAATACAAACTAGAATCAACTCTGGAAATAAGATATACTATGCACTACAACATCTACTAAAATCAAAGGCGCTATCTCGTAACACCAAAATCACAATATACAAAACACTGATCAGACCAGTTGTGCTGTATGGCTCTGAAACCTGGAGTACAACGAAAGGAGACGAAGCCTTGTTACAAACCTTTGAGAACAAAATTTTAAGACGCATCTTTGGACCCATTAGGGATACACAAAGTGGAGAGTGGAAAAGAAGAAGTAACAAAGACATTTATGATCTGTTTAAGTCCCCGCTAATCACTGGTATCATGAAGGCTAATAGACTAAATGGCTGGGGCATATAGAAAGAATGAAAGATAATAGGGAAACAAAACTCGCTTACACTCAGGAAATAAATGACCGTAGACCCCGAGGTAGACCAAGAAGGCAGTGGAGAGATAATACATGTACAGACCTACAAGCACTTGGAATCAATGACTGGCAAGAGAAGGTCCACCAGAGAGACGAATGGAGACGGATTGTATCTGCAGCAAAGAACCTCAATGGCTCGGAATGCTGAAGAAGAAGAATATGCACCACTATATATATATATATATATATATATATATATATATATATATATATATATATATATATATATATATATATATATATATATATATATATATACATTCTGTACAGTTCACTTTATCTGTCAGAAGCAAATTTGAAGCACGTAACAAACATCTATATATATATATAACATATATATATATAGTTTGCATTTAGTTAGTTAACTAGTTAGTCAACAGATCATCCTCTTGCATATCGAAACATTCAGTCCCGGTCCATAAGTGCTCCGATCCCCTCCTCAGTACATCCCGCAGCGTGTAGCGGCTAACGACACCAGTTTTGTGTTGGTTTATTAATCTTCTTTGGCTTCCCGTGTAGTGTTCTTGTTTGGCCACACCTCTTGCTGTTCTCGCATCCTTGCATGATTGTAGATTCACAGTCATCATTTGTTTCTCGCAAACGACTTACTTCCCGTAGAGCAGTGTTTCCCAACCTTTTTTTGTGCTATGACCCACCTAAGCCTTTCTAAAATTCGTATCCCCCCACCACACCCAACATATACATAATTTTTAATATTCAAAAATTAAAATCTTCACTAAAGAAACTCGAATGATAGGTTTCAGGAAGAAATCACTAGGAAATTATTGAGCAAACACACACAGTAAGTAAATTTTCAAAACATATAATGGAGAACTGAAATTCAAGTACAAAATAATATTAATGAAAGATTTTTCTATATTATTTTAATTATTAGAAATTATTTATTATTTAAATTTAGTGAGATCCTTGCGCTTGATGCTTGCTGCAAAGAAATTTTATGTCAGGTTCCAATTTAGTTAACTTCAGTCTCAAGTTTCCCCATTTTGTTATATCCAGCCGACTTATATATTCTTTTAGTAGAAAATCATTTATGGCACTAAATCTGCATTCAGCTAAATATGAAGATGGAAACAGTAACAATAGTTCTCTTGCACATTTGGTTGCATTTGGATATTTGATTTCGGTTTCCTCACAACGCCATGCCATCGCTCCTTTTATATTAAATAAAGTTTTAATTGACTCACGATTTTGCATTTCTGCGAGTTCTTCTCGATACTGCATATTTTAAATATCAGACAAATCCACTAACATTGGCTGCATCATCCAGGTTGGGAAATCTGTTTGTTTCAAATCAGAAAATCTTTCTTTTAAATCAGCCGATAAAATAATCAGATGATCGACAATAACATATATAGCGGTATCAGTCACTTCACATTTTTAGAGCCAATGAAACTTTTCAAAATATTTGTTGTAAATGTATGTCTGACATAATTCAATAAAGGTAATGAAACCAAATATCTTCTCTTTTGCATAGACAAGAGGTTTATTTGCTCCTTGAAGTTGTTTATTTAATATATTTAGTTTTTCAAAGATATCGGCTAAATAACTCACAAATGCCTTACCATTGACCGTTAACAAATGTTTCATTTCAGGTTTGTCGCTTAAAAAATCACTAAGAGTATCAAATAGTCCCATAAATCTTTTCAAGCAGTTCCCTTTCGAGAGCCATCTTACTTCAGTGTGAAGTATAAGTCTCACATGGTCTTCATTTTGTTCTTCACAAAATAACTTGAAGAGACTTTCACATTTGGCACTAGCTTTAATAGCATTGATACATTGTATAACTAAATTTAGTACTTCATTTAGAACAGTCGAAAGGTTTTTAGCTACCAGGTTTTCCCTGTGAATAACACAATGCACAAGAAGCATTTCTGGATTCTCGTCTTTCATCAATTTTAAGCAACCATTTTTCTTCCGCATATTATTTGGAGCACCATCTGCAGCGCAAGATGTTATGTGTTTCATTGGAATATTATTGGCATCTAAGTAATTTTTTAGCTTACTATATATCTTTGGAGGTAGTGGTGCTTTCTAATGATTTACAGAACAACATTTCTTCAGCACCTTTATCAATATATCTTACGTAAGTTATAAGTACAGCCTCACTGTCTCTCAAAGTCGATTCATCCATTTGCACCGAGATTTTTCATTTTCTTATTTTCAGCTTTTCAACAAGTTGTATTTCAATATCCTCACTCATTCCGTCTATTCTTCTGCTAGTGACATAGCTTTAATGTCTTTGTCATCTTTTCCAGAACCGTTTTAAGAAATGCTGATATTGATGGTTTGATTAAACTCTCCCCTATAGTATGACTTTTCCCAGATTTAGCCATGAGTAATGAAATTTGATAACTAGCCTCAGTAGTACGATTGATAGTTGCATTATGAGCAGTAAATAGAGACTTTAATGTTACTCTTTTTTCAAAATTTTTCTTTAAAGTTTGAAAGTAATTCAAATCTGAATTAATATGAGCATTATGTTTCGCCTTCAAATCTGCTCCAAGACGACCTCGTTTCATTGATTCGTTGGTCAAGCATTGTTGGATATAAGACAAAAAAGTGTCCGTTCATCACGGACAGCGGGTATGAAACCAAATGTTACTCCCCCGATGTGTCTCCACCTTGCCGTGGTTGGGGAGCTTGCGTGTCCCATCGACCCCATGTGCTTGCCGATGGATGAAAACTACATATCGGACAGCTCTTGGGATAGGGACCAGACTAAGAGAGACACAACCTGCTGCTCCGCAGGTAGACTGGGGATAACAGTCAAAAGATTAAATCAAGTACACGAAGGCAGAAGACCTTGGTCCGGACAATACTATAAGGCTCTCTGTCGAGGGCTGTGGCTGAATGCCTCTAAGCCACAAACCCGCGGATCTGAGAGCCGGGCCGATACACACCTACCGATAAATAGAGGTGAGATACTGAGCACGCTACATGCCTAGTTCTGATACTTGTTTGAAGGCTCTCAGCTGGGGGATATGACGGATTCCCGAATAAGAGAGGTACACTGAGGTAAGTTGCTGAGCCGGCAGTACATGTAGCCTACCTCGTGAGCGAGAATAAAAATGCAGAAAGTGTCCCAGTCGAATGAAATGGTTACGAAAACTGTCTGTATCTAACACATAGAGTGTAGACAAAAGTGACAAAAAAAAAAAACGTCTCAATAACACGAAATGGAACGCACGGCTAGCGAATCCATTGTGTGGTCCGAAGTCAAAAGCAAAAGCTTACCGAGTGGATGTCGCCGGCAGTCTGACCGTTCCTGGCGTGTGCTTGAGTGAATAGTGGCAAGCGAGATGCCCAACACATGGAAGTGAGGAACTAAAGCAGCCATGAGCAGGACGTCGCAACTCCTTCGGTGAGCCCAGTCTCAGCGCAATATGTGCCGGCTCTGCAATTATGGAAGCCTTCTTGGATAGCCTTGGATAGGCCCATGGTCTGCCCCTGCCTTGCCTTGAGGGTTAACCGTGATGTCGATGATCGTTCTATCTTGACCAGCTGAGATGTGGGCAACATCACAACAATAAGTCCAACGTGCCTCGAAACCCGAGGAAGCTAACCTCATTAAAAAAATGCCCGCTGAAGTCGGAAGTGCCGTCCTACGGGTGGCAAACTGAAAATTGGCACTACGCATTTACGTCCGAGTGAAATGTCTCGTCCGAATGACTCTCGTGCTAGGAACAGCTCTGACTACCTAGTTTCCGAATGCCGCTCTTGTTCGGAACAGCTCTGACTAGGTAGTTTTCCGAATGTCTGTCGTGCCTGGAACAGCCCTGACGGGCGCAACGACAAGCACATGTCCGAAAACTCGCTGAGTGGGTACCGTCTGCAGACCTGTCTGGTTTGTGCGGGAACGGCCCGGGGCGAACGAAATGCCCAATATGTTGAAGTGAGGAATTAAAACAGCCATGAGCAGGACGTGACGATTCCCTTGGTGAGCCCAGTACCAGGGCGCTATGTGTCGGCCCTGCAACTATGGAAGCAACCTTGGATGGCGGAAAATGCTATGGACTGTCCCTTCTTTCTCTTGAGGGATGACCGAAGTCCTCGACTGTTCCAACTTGACCAGCTGAGATGTGGACGGTCCCACAAAAGTAAGGGTCTCCCAGGAATGCTAACCTGGTCAAAAATGCACGCATAAGCAGGATGTGTTGACCTAAGGGTTTTCAACCCAAGAGTGCCTAACGCACACCGCAATGACATCTGAAAAAACACTCCGGATGAACAAAAAAGAAGAAGAAACCAAATGTTACATATTCCTCCGAATACTGTCGAACTTTTTTCTTGCTTGCACCACACATTTCACTATGGGCTGAAAGAAATACGAATTGGAGTAAACGTAGACTAAAAATGTATATTTAAATATGTATGGCACATTTATAACACCGCCAAAAAACATAATTTCTCATTTGACAAATTTTTCTAGAAAATGATGCTTCTAAAACTGAAATTAATACAGGATCTCTGGATCCGAAACTACACAGATGGGTCTAGCACACAATGCTGTTCGAAATGGAGGAACGGGAGTGTACATGTTTTTGCATATCCTTTACAGGACATCGCTGTCAACATCAGCATCTTTCAACTGTATGTTGATTTCTTGGCAAGATTACGCTCAGTAGTTTGCCATTGCTTTCTGAGCGGCCGGCTCAGTTATCCCGCAAGTCACCAGCGGGGGTCGAACCGCTCCCAGCTCTCGCCCTGCTACGAGACTCTGCGTGATAAACGGGATTACGGAGAAAGTGTTGTAACCCCTCGGCCAGAGATACCGGCGGAGTGTACATAGAATACCCAAATAATACTAGGGACACGGCCAGAGTACCAACAGGAACGTACTGCCATAACTATGATGCTGAAATTGAGTCAATCAAGATAGCAACAGAGAAAGTACTAAATACCAGCCTTGTTACACAACCTGTGGTGCTATTGGCAGATGCAAAATCAGTACTCGAGGCGCTTCTGTCTGAGAAGTTGCCAGTATTAAGGATACTACTTTCTGAACTTAGCACTCAGCGTAAAGTCACCATACAGAGGATACCATCCCATTGTGGAGTACCCGGAAATGAGAGAGTTGATCGATTATTTAGGGAAGGAGCCTGATGTACCCGTTACACACCACTAAAAGAAAAGAATGATTAAATCAATCAGAAGGCCACCAAACCCTATTCAAGACGACTACCACGTTATGGACAGACCAGAACAGGTCATTATTCCGCGCCTCAGAACAGGACACAATAGATTAGGCAACCACATGTATACAAAATTCAAGATGGGTGTATCAGCCATGTGCACGTGTGGTTTGGCGTCGCAGACAGCAGAGCACATACTCCAGGACTGCTCAAACTACAACATATCCAGGCAAACCTTCTGGCCTAGAGAGACAACAGTGGAAGATAAACTCTATGGACCGCTGAGTGAACTAAAAAATACTGTTAGATTCATACAAGAGACAACATTGCAGTTATAGAAGAAGAAGAAATTAATAAAAATTACCAATTTAATTTACATACCGGTTATATATCACTTATATTTATACTATGTATATATTTGTTTTTAAAACAACGAGGCTTTTACAACAATTTAATGGACGCTTATTTTAAATTAACACCAACGGTGAATGCTGAGCGTTATACTGCAGCAACTGAGATCCCGGCACTAAGCATTTCGCGCCATTCAGAACAAATAGCCCGAAATGCTTACTGCCGGGCCAGTATAACCAGTAGTTCAACTCTTAACGTCTAACAATGAAATCACGGCTACTAACATGGCGGACAGAAGTTACTTATACTGGACGTTTACCTAGCGACTGAGAGTCGCCATAAGATCAACTTAAACTCTAGAGGAATCCATTTCCGAATTCCCCCCTCCCCCTTAACAATCGAATTTCCCCCCTGTGGGGCGTGGGCCCCACGTTTGGAAACACTGCTGTAGAGCATTCAGAATATCAGCTTGGTCCGTGGCTCGTCTGCCTTCCACAGTAGCCATACCTGCAAGCTTATCAGCTAGCTCATTTCCTCGTACACCCGCATGCCCTGGCACGAAAATAAAGATTACATATATATATATATATATATATATATATATATATATATATATATATATATATATGTGTGTGTGTGTGTGTGTGTGTGTGTGTGTGTGTGTGTGTGTGTGTGTGTGTGTGTGTGTGTGTGTGTGTGTGTGGAACATGCTCGGATATAAGAAAGACAGCTAAAATGGGAATAATAACGTTTTACACTGATGTTTCAAGCTGAAACACCTTGAAATAGTGTAACAATTAAAGTATGCATTCAATTTAAGAATGATAAAGTATTACATTCACTCTTCATTGGTGAAATGACGCAGAAACAACGCGAACAGCGAAGACACATTCAAGACACCACATTATAAAACCACATTAGCACATGTACATTTTCACCTTTCGGTCTTGACAGACGATAGTTTGGTACATTGTGCTTCAAAAAGGCTTAATAACTGCGACCCATGGCGGTGGCGAGTGTGGCTGGTAAGGCCAATTCTTGCTGCAAATGTTTGCCCACAGTAGATGCATGTGAAAACATGGTCATTTCCACCATTGTGAACCATCTTACATCTCTCACGCTCTGTGTGTGCTTTATCTGCAATCATTTTCTCCTTTGTCTTTATTCCATTTCTGATAGTTGCCCTCCATGCAACACGTTCAGCGGCGACTTGCTCCCAATGTGCATTATCAATGCCTGTATCAATCATGTCCCGCTTACACACATCTTTGTATCGTAGTAGAGGCCGACCCTGAGATCTCCTACCCGTCTGTAATTCACCAAAAAAGATGTCCTTTGGTATTCTACCATCATTCATCCTCCTAACATGTCCTATCCATGTAAGTCTACGAAAACTGAGCATGGAATACACCGTCACACAACTTGATCTTTCCAATACTTCAGTATTTGTGATTTTGTCTTGCCACTTAATACCAAGTATTCTTCGCAGACACAGCATATGAAAGCTGTTTAAACGTTTCTCTTGGCGAGAGTGTCACACGTCTTTCTTTATGATCAGTGCTCGATGTTCTTGATGATCTTTGCTTGAGTTTGTCGTGTGATGGTCGTTGTCTAGGTAACGATACTCATGGTGTGTCAATGGAGATATCTAACTGTCTTGCAATATAACTCACGCCCCGCAGTGCACATTCACCAGTCATTAAACAAGATTCCGTTGGCGCACATAATCCTTTATTACAGAAATAAGACGGACAGACGGAACATGTTTATACATCCAGAAATAATGTAATCCATAGAATATAATATCCTCCTCACAATTTTAACCAGCACCCAACAATGCCTTCTCAAGCCTGCTTCATATCAAATCCACAAGACATTTAGTCCAACTACTATCCACGGCTGGATCTCCTACAATACAACCCACACATTGGGTCGGAGCCACTGCTCAACTATGCAACCCACTCTGGGTTTAGGCCCTCACTCCCTATAGACCCCACTCGGGTTCAGGCCTGTCTTCACAACTCGGAGAACAACACAACACCGTTGTCCGTGGACTACCGACTCCTTCGGTATCTCAAACTCAACTCCCTGAAACGACCTGACCCGCAGTCGGTCTCTTCTCTCACTGACTTTTCAGTCTCCTCACTTCACACAACACACAACTCTCTTTCGCCCCATCCCCCCTGGGGTCTTCCATTCATATCCGCCCCATTATTTCTCAGGGTAGATTGTTTTCCTCGTAGCCAGGTCAGTCACTTTACTGTCTCCCACTCTCATCTCCATTCTTCCTCATGCCCGGTCACTCACCTCAATTTCAATGACCCAGGCTTATGTCATCACCCCCCTCTTAAAAGAAAACTTCGTTTTCAAATATTGGGAGACTAAAACTAACTAAACATGTGACCCAGACATATAGCCTGGGTAGCCCTAAGTATGACTGCACCTTACTCCAGCTACCACCCTAAATATACACCAAATGCTCATAGTAGACTCCCATATTCCCCACACATAAATACAAAACAACTTTCTATCTTGTGTACCAATGCATGAACTAATACATCACATAATAATAATAATACGTCATAGGAAAGCATTATACTTATGTACCCACAGGTCTCTTACTACTTCACGACCACACAATACTATTTGTGTACCGACCCTATATCAGGTGGTTCTGTTCTTGCATTAACCCACCTCTGATTCCTGTCGATGCTGTGTCTACCTTTCATGTACCCATGACTCATGGTACCTCTACAATTACAACATCTGTTTGCTATCCCTAGCCCTGGGTCAGTAATGTCGCGAACACTCTTTAGACCTAACTCAACTTTCCTATCTGCATATTGCACCGTTACACTCGAGTCTCTGTTTAGTCTGAACTCTTTATTCAATCTTGGCCCATATATCTGGCACCTTGCTTTCTGCTGCATACGCCTTATGCCTATGTGCCCTGCACATGCACTATCCTGAGCTGTTCTAGTATATTGGTCTCTATGTGCTAAAGGTACTGCTTCTTGCCCACGTGCAGTTCTGCTATCTGAAAAGCTGCGAGTGAGAACATTGTTCTTCCTCTCGAAACACCATCTACCCTTCCCTGACTGACTATTTTCTACTCTACTACACCCTTGGGAACATTTGTTCAGAGTAGTATCTTGTCTCTGGGAGCCACTAGCACTATATTGGGGATCCATTCTCATCTGCTCAGCTGTACTATCCTTGTCCTGAGTTCCTGTGTCTACTTCAAGTGCCTCTTCTACCTCAGCTATACTCTCTAATTTAGGTTCTCTTGTGGTAACTACCTCATTACTGCTTACACTATATTTTTGGTCCCAATAAACTACTTCCTCTTCTGTACAATCTTTAACTCCTATAACATTTCCTATGATCAAATCAGCCACTGGTGAGTCCAAAACACACGCTGTCACTCTTCCAGTGATATATGGTGTTTTTACTGTTATTATGGCTAATGGGTAGAACTCTACTGTCCCATTAAATGTTATGGATCTAATCTTTTTCACTGTATAATCCGAGGGATGCACTAAACTCTTTCTCACCCCGATGGACGTACATCCGGAATCCCTAATTGTTAACGCTGGCCTATCATTAACACACCCATGATGCATCTTCAGACTTCCTCCTTCATGTACTGCTGATCCTGCTTTCACTGTATGACCACATATTAGGACTGGCTGACTGTCTTTTTCAAAAAGAGGTTTGCACCCACTACAATCTTCATTGTTCAGCGTCTCAATTACTTGCGCTGCATTTGAGTGCTCTGTTTCTCTCATCCTACATTGATGACTGACATGCCCCGTCCTTCCACATTTGAAACAAGTGATCTCCCTTTTACTGTTGTTCATTGGTCCATCTGATGGTTGTGCATCACAATCTGCCATTTTGTGTCTCCAGCTCCCACAATTCCAGCATCCGGCATAACTATTTGGACGTCTCTGGAAATTCCCTCTTCTATATGGGTACCGTCCTACTCTACCAACATTGTTTCCTCGGAAACCATTATCTTGAAGTTCTTGCTGCTCACCTTTCTGTGCTGAATCAACACTTTTCGCCCTTGGTCTGATGACTGGATTCTGGTCATGTTTAGTGTACGCTGCACAGACTATTTCCTCACTCATTAGTTTCCCAATAGAACTGTTAGGATGTGCAGTCATATAGTTTTGCCCTAACTGAGACATTGTGTCTATGTCCTTTGGCTTCCGTTCCTCAACGAACGCCACTAAATTAGAATTGCAAGCAAATACTACCTTGTCTCTTAACATTAGATCTACTAATTTATTAAAATCTTTCCCAACTTCTGCGAGCTCCATCCATTTGTTAAATGTGTTCTTGAATGTGTTAACAAAGTCTGTGAAATCTTGATTTGTCTTTGGCACTAACTGTCTAAACTTTGTTCTATATCCATGCTCAGTGAGTTGGAATTTTGTGAGCAAACGTTGACGTAAGATAGTGTAGTTGTTTCTTTCTTCTACAGGTAAATTGAACATGGTGTCTAGTGCCTTGCCCGTAAGAAACTAGCCAAGTCGTATCGCATACTCGTTTTCTGGGATTCCTAAAGTTTTCGCACTTGCTTGAAATCTGTCCAAATAAGATTCAAGGTTGTCTCGGTCCGTAAAATATGGCAGTTTTAGTCGCTGTGAGGGATGGGAAGGTCTTCTGTTTTCCTCACTTTGACCTTTCGAAGATAGTTCTAATTTTCGAAGTGCAATTTCCGCTTCCATCTTAATCTTCTCTTTCTCGATTTCCACCGCATTTGTTTGTTTTAACTTTTCAAGTTCCATTTGTGTCTCTCTCTCTTCCTGTAGACGCTTAGCCTCGCGTTCATTATGCCTCTCCTGTCTTTCAATCTGTTTTTGTTCTTTTGCTTCTGCATACTCCTGTAACTCTTTACCTTTCAGGCCTATTCGTTCACCTGCTTCAATATATTCCATTAAAGTAGGCATCTTGTACTTCTGGACACGTTGCTGTCTGTCAGCCAACTATAAATGTGAAGACTCTGCTGTTAGTCTTTGTGTCACTTCCCTAAATACACCAGCACTCCCTGTGTACGTAAATTCGTAGCGCTAATAATGTCACCCTGTATTCACCCAGTCACTCTATAAGCACTAGGTAGTGAGGGGAAAATATCACCTCTACTCCCGCACATATATCTATAACAAATAGTTGTATAACATTTCTGGAAATATTGTTAAACATACATATAAATACATATACAAACAAATGGATGATAACACTAAGTGTTTTCTATCAAACGCTAGACTCACAAGCCAAGTACACGGAGACGGTGATCACACAGAAATAAACCACAATAACAACCACAAGCTTGTGTAGGGACACCCACAGTGCGCGTAATATATATAAATATACACTAACAAAGACCACTAGTCAGCAGACATGACGAAAGATCACAATAATACCATATATCCGACCACAACAAATATCATATGTAAATATAACGAAAAGAAAAAAGAAAAACGAAAAATTATACCGTAACAATATACACAAATCTGACGTCACACAACTCGGCTCTAGATATTGGTTAGGTCTATTCCAATGCCACTGCACGACACGTTAACTCATTAACGTTTTCCTTACAAAAATATCGTAAGCACCAGAAAATATCCACGTTTTACCAAGCCTATCCTGATGTAGATATAGATCGCAACCAGTGCCTATCAACAACTACATGTAAAACATATACATATATATATAAGTCCACAAACGATAACGACAGTTAAGACCATGAGAGCAACAGAATGTCCAACTGGTTGGCCGATAAATCTGTACTTATAATCCGTCGCCAAAAGTTCTTATTTTGCTGTTAATAGTTTTTCACAATATGCTGGAAATGTCTGTGTTAAATTCTCCAAATTGTTTACGACGCTAGATTTCAAAGCGACTTCAGTGGTTACTTCATTTCGCGTTGTGATCACGAGTTCCAACTGTCGGAAACGTTGACGGTAATAATAATTATCCAAAGTGTTCTTTCGATTGTCGTACGAATTGAAGTTGATGGTAATTATCCCAAAATGTTCTGGATTGCCGATGAAAGACAAAGTTCAAAGGAAAAATTGGCCGCAAATGCCCAGTGCTATAACCCTGTACCGTCAGTTCCTTTTGGCAACTGTATGCACCCTTGTGTGCGGTGATGACACTACGTTAAAATGTTTGCTCGTAACAGAATAATGGTAACGATAGTAGAACAGTTCAACAAAAACGAAACATAAAATCTGGCTTTCATTCATAAACAAGTTGTTTATCCAGTTCTCTGGAAAATTTCAGTAACTTTCCACTGTGCCCAACCTTGACCCGCAGGTCAACTTCAGTAATCTTTGTCACAATAATACACACTGTAAACTGACCGGACACTTTTCCCGTTATACAAAAGCACTTTCCACACAACTTCTCAGCCCCGATCCGGCTGTGAACAAAGTAATGTCCGGAAATTTTCCGTTATCCACGACACCTGCCGTGTCCCAACCCCTGTGGTACACTACCCCTGTATGTCACCCTTCCCGGTGAACAGCAAATGTCAATTTTCTCAGTGTATTCTACACATTAATTAACTCTCCCCTTCCCGGGAGTTCAATGTTCTCGTAAACAGCGCTGACCCGAATTGTCCGTGGAGACTCACAATTTCCACCTGCACTGTCTCTTAACTCCGCCCCGTCTTTTAACGGCGTCGACAAATCTTGACCAGTCAACTTGCGACAACACAGTGCGCTTGCCTTCGCACACACACACCAAATTCTCACCACGCACAGAATGTTGCGACGAAATTGCTCGCTGTCTTCAATCTTTGGTTCAATCCTGTCAAACACACACACACTAGGACTGACCGCACTTGTTCCAAACACCGTTTTGTCCCCGTGACATTTACCTGTGCTGTCCGCTAGCACTTCTGTCTCTTGACCTATAAACACATGCACCTGGCCTCTCAACCCGACATTCCGTGCTGTTTGTGACTCGACACCCCTGTCACTGCAATCGACTCTCCCGGTTGATTTGTGCTGCGTTAATTTACCTGTAGTGTGACCTTCTCGCGAACTGTCTGCTATCTTTAGTATTACTGCCTGGTATCTCGTGAACTCTGTCCTTGACACACACGCACAAAAGAGTTGCTGTTAATCTCTTGACGCAGTACTGTCTAAATTGATGGAACGAAGTCACAGATACTAACTCCTCTCTTTCAGCGAAGAGCCCACAAATATCTCAGAATGACACCAATGTCTATAATGCAATGGGTTTCTCAATATATCCCCGTCGTTCTTGCCAGGACAGACCCCAGCTGTCACACGTCTTTCTTTATGATCAGTGCTCGATGTTCTTGATGATCTTTGCGTGATATTGTCGTGTGATGGTCGTTGTCTAGGTAACGATACTCATGGTGTGTCAATGGAGATATCTAACTGTCTTGCAATATAACTCACCCCCGCAGTGCACATTCACCAGTCATTAAACAAGATTCCGTTGGCGCACATAATCCTTTATTACAGAAATAAGACGGACAGACGGAACATGTTTATACATCCAGAAATAATGTAATCCATAGAATATAATATCCTCCTCACAATTTTAACCAGCACCCATCAATGCCTTCTCAAGCCTGCTTCATATCAAATCCACAAGACATTTAGTCCAACTACTATCCACGGCTGGATCTCCTACAATACAACCCACACATTGGGTCGGAGCCACTGCTCAACTATGCAACCCACTCTGGGTTTAGACCCTCACTCCTTATAGACCCCACTCGGGTTCAGGCCTGTCTTCACAACTCGGAGAACAACACAACACCGTTGTCCGTGGACTACCGACTCCTTCGGTATCTCAAACTCAACTCCCTGAAACGACCTGACGCGCAGTCGGTCTCTTCTCTCACTGACTTTTCAGTCTCCTCACTTCACACAACACACAACTCTCTTTCGCCCCATCCCCCCTGGGGTCTTCCACTCATATCCGCCCCATTATTTCTCAGGGTTGATTGTTTTCCTCGTAGCCAGGTCAGTCACTTTACTGTCTCCCACTCTCATCTCCATTCTTCCTCATGCCCGGTCACTCACCTCAATGTCAATGACCCAGGCTTATGTCAGAGAGTAAGTTGTCCAGGTTTCACTGCCATAAAGAAGAGTACTCAGGACATAGGCTTTGTAGACGAGGACTTTTGTTTTGGCAGTAAGCTTCCTGTTCTCCCAGACTCTTTTTGCTAACATGTTCATTGTTGTTGCTGCCTTGCCAATCCTGATGTTGATTTCCTGTTCGAGGGATAATTTGCAATTTACCTCTGATCCTACAAATGTAAAATGGTCTTCTACCTCCAGTTCGGCTTCGTCAATAAAGATTGATGGTACACCATGTGCACCTTGTGACATAATCTGTGTCTTCGTTTTGTTAATGAATAAACCAAATTCAAAACAAGCATTGGAGAATGCAGATAGTAGATGTTGTAATTCTTCCTCAGAGTGGGTCGTAATCGCAGCATCATCCGCAAAAAGCAACTCTCTGATTAGTACCCTCCTAATTTTGGTCTTGGCCTTCAATCTCTTAGCATTATAGAGGCCGCCATCTGAGCGTGAGTGAATGTATATACCACCATCCTAATCACGAAAGGCATATTTCAGAAGAACTGAAAAGTATATCCCAAAGAGGGTGGGGGGGGGGGGGCTAGCTCACAACCTTGCTTAACTCCACTCTTGATTTCAAACTCTTCTGAAGTTGTAAAAACTATACTGGAAGGCAAGGTTGAGGGCAAGCAAGCAAGTGATAGACAACGTTACAAGTGAGAGGATAACATCAAGAGATGGACGAACATCAGCCTGACAGAATGTAAAGTCAAGGCAAGCGACAGACAGTGTTGGAGATCCATTGCAGCCAACCTTTAATGCGGAGACGGCACCTGTTTGATTGATTGAAAACTCAACATCTCCTGTAATATTTTCCAGTTCACTTTGGTGGATGAGATTGGTTCTGTGCTGATATTGACTTCCGAAAGGAGTCACACACCATATATAAGAATATTTCAAAGATGATGAAATAGACGGCACAAGTGAAGTTAAGGTTAGTCCTAACCACACAGCTAATGTAGGTCTTCGTGGTTAGAAAAGGTAAGATATTAAAGGACACTTTGATAATACGGTAAATAAGGTAAGTATATGTCCCTTGGCAAGATTACGCTCAGTAGTTTGCCATTACTTTCTGAGCGGCCGGCTCAGTACAAAGTCGAAAAAGCCAGACTCCCACTGATTCTGCGCGAGTCTCCGGATGAAAGAGTCAGCAGTTCACAACCCGCGCTCAAAACGGGAAGAATTACCAAAATACAAGTAGATTGTAAGCTTTACTAGAACACGATTACAAGAAACAAAATGAACGTTGCGGCCAAAGCCTTCGTCAGCACAGAACAAAACAACACAGACACCAAACTAATAAAACAATCATTACATAGAAAATACAGAGGTTACCCAGCTGAATCCAGTCTCGGCGAAATGTGTCTAAAGCGCTAGCCGTTTGATGAGTGTGGAGACTGCCGGATGTGAGGATTAAAACGGGTCGATGGGTAACAGGGATTGGCTAAGGTGCCCGATGGGCGGGGGTGGGTGGGTGGGGGAGTGGGAGGGCGGGAGAACACCCATGTGGGCGAACGGTGAAGGGTGAATTAGCAGTGAACTAAAGTCGGCTCTGTGGCGAATGTTTTAGTTCGTCATTCCGCATACCCAGTTGGCGGGCGTGTGGAATGCAGTACGCCCTGTGTTGGTTAGCATTGGATAGCATGAGTAACGATCGCTCAGAAGGCAATGACAGCAGCCAAACGCATACTTGCCAAAAAATCACTAACGGCAAAAGTAATGCTAAGTATGATGGCAGCGCTCTGTAAAAGATACGCTATCACGTTGTTCTAGTGGGCTATACAGCCGCGGGGAGGGGGTGGAGAGAAAAGGAGGGGGAGTAGGAAGTTAAATGAAACTATGTTGGACATTAAGGCCGTGAGGGGGGAATGTCCCCAACTGGAAGATGAGGCGGTTTTCCAACGTCTTGCGATCACGTTCGTGAGTTGCGCACGATTTGAGCGCCGTGACCTGTATGTCCGCCACGCCACAGTGCCCAAGCATCACTAAAACTACATGACGTCATGGGTCACATCCAGTCGGATATACAGGTTACGATATTTGAGCTCAGCGTGGTCAAGGACAACGGCCAGGGAGAGCAGAGACATGGTTGTTCAAGACATCCGTGACAGAGAGGACGAAACGCGAATGCAAATAGATGCCCAAAAATTGCACCAGGGCTAATGGATGTTGTGGGAATGCATATAATGCAGAAGTCCCTGGAATGGAATGATATTTAGCTCATGGCACCAACTGAGCCTAAGTTTTGTCGTCCGATCTCTCTACGATGTACTGCCATCAATTGCCAATCTGGTCAAGTGGGGTAAATCCGTCATGTCCTCTCAGTAAAGAGAAGGTGCAGACACTAGAGCATATTCTGTCTTCATGCAAGGTAGTCAGCGCTTTGTCAAGGCCGATTCAAATGACGCTACAATAAAGTGCTCACTGTGCTGGCGGCCGTAATAGATGAAGCAAGGATGCGGACAAACAGAGATACCAGAGCTGGGCACCAACGTGAAGATAAGGAAGACAGGGTTGTAGTCTTACCCTCCATCCTGGACGACGCGGATTATTGGAAGCTGACTGTTGACCTGAAAGGCTGTGGCGATTACCCTGAAGTGATCCAACAGTTTCGATTGACACCTGACAATGTACTGCACTCCTTTTCGGCTTAACAGCTAACGCTGGTCTAGCTGACCATCCCATATGTGTCGAGAATCAAGGAGTATCACATATACAAGATGCAGAAGTACAGTGACATGATGGCAAGTCTGAAATAGGAAGGATACGCTATCAGGCTATTCGCAGTAAATTTGGGCATACGAGGTCAAATCTCTGGCAACAGGCATAGTTCGCAGCTGGACAAGTATGAAGACAACGCAAGGCATGAAGACAACACAACGTCTCAAAACATGGTTCGAACCAACTGCAGGAGAAATACTGCTGGTGTTATACCCCCAGAGAGTGTCAGGAAGATCTCATCTCATCTCATCATGTTCCTCTTGTACCTTGCGGTGTCAAGGTGAAGTATAAACTTCGTGAGAGTGCCGGATTATGGGCTTCATATATCGATATTCCCATGGACTCTGCTATTCCCTTCGTCCAACGTTTACGTGGTCGGCCTCTTCCACTGATTCCATCTGGTCTGTACATCATTGCTTGTTGTGGTATGCTGTTGACTGGTAACCTACTTGCATGGCCAAACCATTTGACTTGCTGTTTTCTGATAAAATCTAGTGCTGCTTTAACCCCCACTTTAGTCCTGATTTCTTCATTTCTGATCTTATCTCTTCTTGATACGTTGAGTATTTTTCTCAGGAACCTTATTTCTGTTGTTGTGATTTTTCTTTTCTGTCATTGTCCAGGTTTGGCATTGGTAGCATAGAGTTGGCAGGAAGATTGTATTGTAAAGTGCTTTCTTAGTAGTTATTGATACATGTTTGTTCTTTAGTATTGGTGCCATTTGTCCAATGAGTTGATTTGCCTTATTGCACCTATTTTCGATCTCGTCTTCTGATCTGCCATTTGTAGAAGATAAATGGATTAAAACATTCCAGGAAGGGAGACATCATCTGACAATCAGAAGCCTTCCATCGAGCTTGCGACATTTGTATCACATGTAAAGAACAAATGCCAAAGTCTTTTTCACACGCGTTAGGCGCATCGGGAATATAATCCATCCATCCATCATGTGCCATGCCGGTAAGCGTGGGCGGTCATGTTCTGCCATCTCACTCGATCACCAGAGTCGTGGATCAGCTCCGTGTTTCTGTCTCGACCATGCCACAAGGCCAAGCCATCCAGGTACTTGCTTCTAGGTCTTCCCCTTGGTCTGTTCCCCTCGATCTTACCAGTTATCACCAAATTCTCCAATCCATTTCTTCTCATAACATGCCCCAAAAATTTTGACTGTCTACGTCTAATTTCTCTAATCAATTTACGATCTTCATTTGTTTCTTGAAGGACTTGTTCATTGGTCTTTCTGGCTGTCCATGGTATTCTTTGCATTTTCCTCAGAAACCACATCTCTACAGCCATCAGATGTTTTTCAGCCTGACTGCTCATTGTCCACGCTTCACATCCATACAAAAGTACAGGTTCAATCTAGCATCTCAACACTCTTTTTCTCGTTTCAATTGACATCTTTTTATTGGTCAGTATGTTTTTCATCTTGCTAAAGGCTACTTTTGCCATGGCGATTCTTGTTCTAATCTCTTCAAGGCATCTCCCATCAGATGTTATTACTGTTCCGAGATAATTGTACCTGCTCACTTCTTGAAGAATATTCCCATTTACTTGTATATTACATTGTGGTATTTCGTCCTTCCTAGTGACGACCATAATTTGTGTCTTTTTACAATTTAATTCTAACCCTAGTTGTTCACTGTGTGTAACAATCGCATCTACTAAATTTTGCAGGTCCTGTTCATTGTCTGCAATCAAGACTGTATCATCTGCATATCTAATGTTATTGATGCATCGTCCCCCAATGTTGATTACTTCCATATCTTCAATATTTCTGAAAATACTTTCACTGTACAGGGAAAACAGATCTGGAGACATTACACATCCCTGTCTCACACCACTTTTAATAGGCTGATATTGGCTTACGTCATTATCAACTCTTATGGCAGCTTGTTGTTTCCAATATATGTTTTTTTACAAGTCTAAGATCTTTTCCATCAATTTGTAGATCTTCAAGCATCCTTATCATGTTGACATGTCTCACTTTATCAAAAGCCTTTGTGTAGTCAATAAAGCAAAGGTGTAGATCTTTGTTTCACCTGGTGCGCATGACTATCCCTACAGGGCGAGGCTGCTCCTATGGAGCACCCATTTACGCCGTTTCTCTGATTATCGATGATTTCACACAACATGATTTTCTTGGCATCTGTAAAGAAGGTAGTTTGCCATTGCTTTCCTTCCTATATAAATATAATGCTTGACTCATATTTCTTTCGACCAATCGGCACTCAATGGGTGAAGCGTCATCATCACGCCGGCCGCTATTCTGCCGACCAATCGGCACTCAGTGGGTGAAGCGTCATCATCAAGCCTGCCGCTATTCTATCGACCAATCGGCACTCAATGGGTGAAGCGTCATCACCACGGCGGCCCTATTCTGTCGTCCAATCGGCACTCAGTGGGTGAAGCGTCATCATCACGCCGGCAGCTATTCTGTCGTCCTATCGTCACTCAGTTGGTGAAGCGTCATCACCATCGCCAGCCGCTATTAAAGTCCATAGATATATTTGGTACTGATGTTTGGCCTTGTGGAACTGCGAGCCTAGGTCAATACAAAAAAAAAAAAAAAAAATTCGATTCAGTAAAGATACGGATGGACTCCATGACTACAAACGAACAAACAAACAAACTTTATTTTCAAAGGGTTAAGAATTGGGCACGCAGGCCCGTCTAACATTCTGCCCTTCTGTCACTCACTTTCATACATTATTTCATTCACACATCATTCAAGGACTACAGGATCGACAGGTGGCTTTCCAGCCACCACAGTAACGCTTCTGGTCAATATCACCCGGGATATCTTTACTTCCCCAAACATTTCCGGATGTATTGACACGAGATCTCAGGCCATTATAAAAAACAAATCGATAGGGATTCGAACACGTACACGTGCTAGTTACGACGCATTGACAAATGTCTTACCTGGAACATACTATTCTGCTAATGCTGGGAATACAAAGAAGACAGTCACACTTCTACGTTATATATAGTTTATAGCACACACACATATACATTTCTATGATATTTGCATCAGTTACAAACAATACTTGTCACAGCTTAAGCCGTTATAACCGCTTTGTATAAATGTTATTTAGAAAACCACAATACAACAATATTGGCTTCAGAAAATCAGTTCACACCCGGTCAGTTTTTATGTTACTATTGATTTATACATGAGGCTCAGTTTTTTCAAATGTAAAAGACTATATTTGATCACAAAGTAACACACAATAGCTTGCATTTGCATTCGGAGTTTGAATGTATAATACTGTATTCATCAGTACCGTGGGGTAAATTTTCTCAGTATTAAGCAGTCTTTGAATTGCCGCCCCTAACCATTAAAATACAGCCCCTTTATGAAACCCCCATACGGTGCCGCCAGATGCGGCCGCCTCTCTGTATCATAGCACGGTATGGCCCTGGTATTCATTATATTCATTATATAGTAACGCCTATAAGTTATAAGTAGTTCATAGTAAGGAGTAGATTGTCACCTAAGTTGAGACCTATTTCTGTTGATTGATCAAGAGCGACCATTAAATATTCACAACTTCATCGTCTCTCAGGCGTCGAGGTAACACACAGCTAGAGAGATTGGCTGTCGGCCTGAAGGTCACGCATTCAAATCCCCATCGAAGCAGGGATTGTTTTCATTTATCTGGATTGCCCCGATCTACACGGCCAAAAATGGTTACTAGAAAATTATCTGAGTAAAACAACAAAGATATTAAAAGTAATATCAGTAAGCTTTACTTGAACGAGATCCCATGTGTCTAAAAGGACGTTATGGCTGAAGCATTCGTCAATTAACAAATAACAAACATAGATTGATAAAACTACTTGCATGAAAATATATTGAAACGTTACTCATCTATTTTCCTGCTATGAATTTGACACGTGTCTAACTCAACGACTCTTGCGTAGGAGATAGATCATTTCCTGGATGTTAAATATGGTCCAGATGATATTGACATCAACACCAGAGTATGGGTTGGTGTATACAAACATGGGGCCAGTACCACATGTCCAAAACACCTGAAGGCAAGGAAAGGGACCTGTTTATTTTTTGTTTTGTTTTTGTTTTTGCTTTTTGTTTTGGTCTATTTATGTTTACTCCGTTGCAAAGGTGTTACGAATGCAGTTCGTAATCCCGCATACAGCGTTCGAAATACAGCTGCGGGCGATTTGGCAGCAGAACCACCTTTCCTTGGAGTTTTACGAAATTGTATGAGTGCCGATAGTTCAGAAGGCAATGACAAATTACTGAACATAAACTTGCCAAGAGATCACAAAAAGCACCCCCCCCCCCCCCAAAAAAAAAAAAAAATACTGGCGGTGACAACGACGTCCTGATAAAGTATTTGTAACCAACATTTAAAAAAATGTTTACTCTATCCCGCAAATTAATTTGCTGAAACTAATGAGATTATGAGAAGCATGATGACATAAAACGGGCAAAAGGTTCTAAATATACGTAAAACAGCACTACTCTCAGATCATACAGTGTAAAAACCGCAAGCCGTGAACGGGTGGCTCTGTTGTTGTCCAATGAAGCAAAGAAAGTACACAGTAAAAGACTTGAGTTCTAGATTAATAACAGGAACATTTATTAGAACCACATACACACACTCAGTAAACTGACCACACATTTGGTCCAGTGTTAAAAATCAAACAAGATCAGAATGAATCCGTTAAGTGTGCGTGATTTTACAAGACACTTCAAAATACCAAAGTAAACTTATGAAATGACCATAGAAAAATAGTGATAGGTGACTTAAATACCACTTTAAAATCGGATAATACAGGTTATGGCGAGATCATGATAAGACACGGACCTTGGGGTCATTATCATCATCACCGCATGCCATGCCATGTGACGTAGGCGTTCATGTCTCTCCATATATCTATGTGT
This sequence comes from Cepaea hortensis, assembly GCA_963921405.1. Classification (NCBI taxonomy): domain Eukaryota; kingdom Metazoa; phylum Mollusca; class Gastropoda; order Stylommatophora; family Helicidae; genus Cepaea; species Cepaea hortensis. Next base: position 24,752,502 of record OY992886.1, read on the forward strand.
TTGATTTTCTAGATCAACTCTGCTGACAGTAGTCCTCCAATGTCACCCCTCTGATGTCTGAGCTACGAGAAAAGAAGGAAAACTTTGCAACACAATCCCCGGGAGGTGGTACAGTGGTACAAAGTCGGGAGAAAAGACTGCATCAACTTCTCTCTGATAGGTGTAATATATTTTCAATCGACCTGTACAGCTACTTGGGAGGTAAAAGACTATTATGAGAGAGAGAGAGAGAGAGAGAGAGAGAGAGAGAGAGAGACAAAGAGACAGAGAGAGAGAGAGAGAGAGAGAGAGAGAGAGAGAGAGAGAGAGATCAACTTATCTCCGATAGGTGCAATCTATTTTCAATCAACCTGTACAGCTACTTAGGAGGTAAAAGATTATTATGAGAAGAGAGAGAGAGAGAGAGAGAGAGAGAGAGAGAGAGAGAGAGAGAGAGAGAGAGAGCGAGAGAGAGAGAGAGAGAGAGAGATCAACTTATCTCCGATAGGTGCAATCTATTTTCAATCAACCTGTACAGCTACTTAGAAGGTAAAAGATTATTATGAGAGAGAGAGAGAGAGAGAGAGAGAGAGAGAGAGAGAGAGAGAGAGAGAGAGAGAGAGAGAGAGAGAGAGAGAGAGAGAGAGAGAGAGAGAGAGAGAGAGGGAGATCAACTTCTCTCTGATAGGTGCAATCTATTTTCGATCGACCTGTACATCTACTTAGGAGGTAAAACTCAGTCTTGCAGAGCACTCACAAACAACCGCCCAGCCATATCTATAGGATAATCTAGCAACATGACACATGTAAGTGTCTTTCATAGCTGCAACAGATGGCATGAAACAACAACATGAGCACAGTCGGAAAGAGTGTCAGTTGCCTCTAACTACCACCCATGGGGTAAATATGCGAACGCCCTATTGGGTGAATGCAAATGTATGTAAATCATATGCACCGTCTTTCTGCACTGCTGAACGTTTCTTTATCTGCAAAATAAATTATGTCTTTTTGTAAACAGGGAGCTCTTTTCTCGTATTTATTACGTCTCTAGAGATATATGAACTTTTTTTTTTTAAAGTTGCATATTCTTTACAGGACGTTGCAGTCAACACCAGCATTTTACCTCCGTTGTTAATATCTTGACAAGTTTTTACGTTCAGTAGTTTGCCATTGATTTCTGAACGACCGGCTCCCACACCAACACGTTAAAACCAGCGCGACACGGTCTGCTGCCAAATCGGTCGCCGCTGTGTTTCGAACGCTGGTAAGCGGCATTACTAATCGCGTTCGCAATGTCATCGCCACGGAAACCATTTGTGAACTATTGCGGCGCCAATTCACATGTGCACATGGCTGATTTGCTAATCTTCGTTGTGTATACATGAATTTATGTAATCGACTCTGTCCTGTTCTGAGGTGTAGAATAATTTGTTCTGGTTGTCAGAAAAGTGGTAATCGTCTTGAGCTGGTATTGGTAGCTATAGACGATTTGATAAATCGTTTCTAATGATAGTGGGTAACAGTTACATTAGACAGTTCTTATTGTTCTCCTTCCTGAGCTTGTCGATCAGATCTATCGTTTCCCCGGTATTCCACAGTGAGATAGTATGCACTGTATTGTGTTCAGATAGTTCCGTAGTACTGGCAATTTTCAAACTGGAGCGCCTCTAGTGCTGAATTTGAATCATGCTGTGTGTCATGGTTATTCAGTAAATTCTCTGTTACTATCTTGTGTCGTGGTAGTGTCCTCGGTAGTGTAGTGATCAGTATCTCTGCCTGCCACTCGGGAGACTGGGGTTCGACTCCACGCCGGAACCTATGATTATTACTTTTAAATATATCCTTTAATTCCCATGTTCATGCTTTAGTTAAACAAATAGCCAAAAACGTATACCAACTTGCCAAAATTAAAAACTTTCTCGACGAAAACACAAGAAAGATATTCTATACTTCCCACATACAAACACATATTGATTATTGCTCCACAATCTGGGATGGATGCTCCAAATCAATAACAAAACGCCTTTATTCGCTCCAGAAAAGGGCAGCGCGTCTAATCAATGGTGATAAGTTTACAGACAATTATAACCTACCTGAACGTCTTCAGTTACTGCCACTCCACAAACGCCTACTTTTTAATAAGGCTAAACTAACTCACAAAATCCTATTTCAAAATGCCCCAAGCTACCTTTGGCCATTGTTTAAATATAACGCAAGACATAGTGAACGACTAAATATACTTCATGTCCCTAAACCTAGGATAGACTTATATAAAACAAGCTTAGCATACTCTGCCACTCAGTTGTGGAATAATCTTCCACAAGAAATCAAAGACACCACCAATCATTATACATACAGTCGCAACCTGTTTGAACACTACCTCAAAACAGACTACATGCCCCCTTAAAATAAAAAAAAAAAAACAGCAACAAAGACAATAATAATGGTAAATTATCTCGAACAACAACTAGCCAGAAAAAAAAACAATACATTCCCATATGTATGGCACGTTACACTCGCCTTGGGTATTTATGATGTCCATGTTAAACTTTGCCTCAACGAATCATGTATTATTGATTATTTTTTTCATGCGTTTTAATGCTTACTGTTCTTTTGTTGTCAAAGAATTGCTTCATAAGAGATGTTGAATGAAAGAATGTATGAGAGGAAATAGAGAAGAAGGGCAGAATGTCAGACGGGCCTGCGTGCCCAATTCTTAACCCTTTGAAAATAAAGATTTTCGTTCGTTCGTTCGTTCGTTCGATGTTTACATCTTTGTTATGACAGTACTTCCTGTTGGTACTCTGGCCGTGTCCTTAATAGTATTTGGGTATTTTATGTATACGCTAGTTTCTCCACTTTAAACAACATTTTGTGCTGATCCATCTGTGTAGACTCGAATTATGAGAGTAACTGTTCTGTGTCGTGAGCTGATCCATCTGTGTAGACTCGAATTATGAGAGTAACTGTTCTGTGTCGTACACTGTTCTCTTCTTCCGTGTCGAAAATTCCTTTCACTTTTGTCTGGATTTACATTAATAGTCTTGTGTTACTCTCTCCAATTAGTTTGTTTACAATGCAATTTTCAGAGGGATAACAACTGCAGGCATATATGTGGTTTGTCTGCAGAGTCGTTTGACCTCGTGGATAAAACTGCTTCTTTGAAACTGCCCCATTGCTAGGTTTTCAAACACACTGGTTGATGAGGTGACTACTACCCTTGCAATCTTTACTGCCCAATACATTATTTGAGCTTAGAGTTATTTTAATTTCCTTTTGTCTGTGATTATTTTGCATCACATGTACACAAAACAAACTGGTGACAAAGACATGGCTGGCACTTTGCAGTCTTGTTAGACTACAGTTTGTATATTGTTCCCCCCAAAAAAATAAAAAATAAACGCATAGCTGTGTTTTTTTTTTTTTGCATATCCTTTACAGGACATCGCTGTCAACACCAGCATCTTTCAGCTGTATGTTGATTTCTTGGCAAGATTACGCTTAGTAGTTTGCCATTGCTTTCTGAGCGGCCGGTTCACATACCCCGTAAGTTACCGATGCGATTCGAACCACTGCTGATTCTCACCGTCATCACGTTACCGAGGAGAGTATACGAGATTACGGAGAAAAGTCATCACCTCTAAGCCACGACGCCGGCAAATTTAGTAATGTAATGAGTTAATTGTTCAAATTGCACACACGAATACCTTAGGGTTCAGCCAATAAATTGACAGTTGTTTTGCATCTGGCTCACAAGAGATTTTTGGCGTACGGGTCCCGTGAGTATGGTGTGTGGCTTCCTCATGCATCGATTAGTGACTGAAATATCCTGGGCATGTATGCGATCAGATATCTGATGTGGACCTGTGGGATGGCTGCCGACCCTTCCTGGAGTGCCTGGAACAGATCACGAAGTTGGCTGGAGCAACGTCTTGGCGACAAGCACGTCTATGCAGCGCATCCTACAAGTGTTCAATCAGACTCATGTTTGGAGACACGAGATAGCCAGAGAAGGGTGGGAGGAAATGTTGTTGGCAGTCAGGAACTGTGTGGTCAATCGTGCACAATGGGGTCTGTCCTGTTGAAACACTGAACTTAGGGTAGAAGAAAGTGGAAGGACATGGGGGTCAAAGAATTCCAATGACGTATCGTGGCGCATTAAATGTGAACCAATTGACTCCTTCCGCTGTAACTGATCATTCACCACACAACTGCACCTCCACCAACGTGCGGTGGAGCTTCATTAACGTAATTGTGGGCAACATGTTCATTTGACCCACGGTAGACCCTTCTCCGACTGTCACGACGCTGCAACAAAAATAAAGATTCGACACTAAACCAGACACATCTCCATTAGTTGTCTGCTGCCCAAGGACGATGCTGGATAGCCCAAAGAAGTCGATTTTGGCGATGGTGGCGTATAAGGACAGATCCACGACGAGGTTGTTGTGCCCGAAGTCCAGCGTCATGAGGTCTATTCCGGAGATTGATCCGACACACGACGTCCTGCAGGCAATGACTGGATAGTTGAGAAAGATGTTGTAAACATGTCTCTGAGATGACAAAGCCGAATAAAGCGATCATCCGCTGCTATTGCCACTCTAGGTCGTCCACTGTCATACCGGTGTTAAACTGTGCCAGATGCTTGGAACCGGTGCCAAAGTCGACTGATGGTACTCTGATGCACGTTTAGATGCCTGGCAACCTGACTTTGGCTTTCACCTGCATTCAGTTGGCCAATAGAAATATTCCTTAAATTTATCGATAGAGGTGCCATAGACGTTTGCTTGAACATTATCTGAATTGTTTTGTGTAGCGTCATCCTTTTATAGGGTTTCAGTTGCTTAGTCAGTGAATTGTGTTCACCCCAAATGTTGTTGCTTTCACGTGCGTGCATCATGAGCCGTGGTAAAAATGTGATCATAACCACTATTGACCACTGCATTGTAACGATTACAAAAACGAAAGCAATTCACGTCAACACGTGCATTTGACATAGTAAAGAGCATTTTAGGCTAGTTTTTATATGCCCTAACACCAAATTTTACTTACAAACTCATAAAAACGCACCCTCGGATAGCTACGCATTTCTTTATTTTAACAGTATAAAATGGAGCTACACCTCTACATAGCACAAAACCTGAGCTGGATTTATTAGAGACCATGTTTTCCCAATGCAGCGTGAATCTTCTCTCGGCCTGCCTAGTTTACTCCATAGGAAAAGTAGCACCAATACGTCGGAAACAAGAAAAGCTGCAGAAGCTGCTTGATCAGCAAAGCAATACACTAACTGTCCGCCTGTCAGAGGTTCCATCCAAGGCTTTAGGACCTGGTCTCCCCTCACTGACTGTAGTATTTATGTTAAATTTCCTTTCACTAAGGGTAAGGCGTGCATCCTCCAAAGGACGCTCCTCCACTCGAAAACGTTCGCACTATGCTGGTTGTCGGGTTTGGTAAGCGCCACCCAAATTTCGGGGCCAGCAGAAAGCACGTAGCACCGTCGTCTACTGTCGTACGGTGCTCTGTCATATTTGACTAATACTATATATATATATATATATATATATATATATATATATATATATATATATATATATATATATATATATATATATATATAAAAGAGACTGTATGTATGTCCGTTCTTTATGCGTTCGCGAACGGTCCATCCGATTGAGATGAAATTTTCTACACGTTTTCTTTTCATTCCTGTGCAACTTTCTGTCATATTTTTTAGTTTTTTTTTCGGCTACTTACTTACTAAAATTTAATATTTCATTTTTCATTATAATTTCTATATAGCAAGGGGACTTAACTCTAGAAAAGTTATTTCAAGGGGCATAACTTTTAATAACATTTCTATATACTTTACAGTCATATTGTTGGTGGGGAGCATCTCATTTAATTCATATAAGTAGTCATATAAGCTCCCGTTCCCGACTATCTGTCTGTCTGTCAGTCTGTCTATCTATCTGTCTGTCTGTCTGTCTGACCCGGCCAGGCTTCAGCCAGTCCCTGGTGGGGAGCATCTCATTTAATTCATGTAAGTAGTCTTATAAACTCCCGTTCCCTACTATCTATCTATCTATCTATCTATCTATCTATCTATCTATCTATCTATCTATCTATCTATCTATCTATCTATCTATCTATCTATCTA
>OY992886.1:24763640-25002484 GCA_963921405.1 Cepaea hortensis
ATAGTATATCTTATTTCCAGAGTTGATTCTAGTTTGTATATCTTCCCTTATGATGTTGGAGCAGTTGAAGATTGTACCCAGGTATTTGTATGTTTCCGTTCTTTTAATGGTCATATTATCTATTTGTATGTGGCCAGGGTTTCTAGCCATTCCGTCTCTTGAAATTACCATATATTCTATCTTATCTTGGTTGATAAACAGCCCCATCTGTTGGGCTTTTTCCTTTAAGTGAGTCAATATTTCCAATGTCTTTTGTTCACTTTGCCCTATAATATCTATATCATCTGCATAACCAAGCAGCTTGGATGTTCCTCCAATATCACATTCCTCCTTTACCTTCCTTACAACTTTCTCTAGAGCCAGATTGAAGAGTAGCGGCGATAGTGCATCACCCTGTTTCAAGCCAGATGTTATTTGGAAGGGGTCTGATTTCCTGCCTTTATAAGTTACTATATTATAAGTATCTTCCATGCATCGTCTGGTCATGTTGATTAACTTCCTTGGTATTCCAAATTCCTGCATAGCATTCCATAGACTATTCCTATGGACACTATCATAAGCCTTTTTAAAATCCACAAAAATGTTATGGAGATCTCTTTTATATTCCCAATGTTTCTCGGCTATTTGTCGTAAGATAAATATCTGATCTATTGTTGATCTGTTTTGTCTAAAACCCGCCTGGTAGTCACCTAATATGTCTTCTGAATATGGTTTTAGTCTATTTAGTAATACTGCGGATAGTATCTTATAGCTTGTGGACAGTAGTGATATTCCTCTATAATTTCCACATTGGAACTTGTCTCCTTTCTTAAATGACTGATATATATGATGCTCAATTGTATAGCTATAGTTGGATAAACGGCTGTCGGTGTCAGTATCACATGGGCCACCTTTAATTTATAGAAAATATACTATCACCTATACATGAGTCGTTGGGCTACATAGGTGTCTTTTCCATAACAGGGAAATAGATGAGTAAAATGTATAAATAAATATATGTATGCCTAATGATTCAAGTAGTTTTATCAGAGTATATTTGTGGCTTGTGTGCGGATGAAGACTTTAGCCGCAACACCTGTTTTGTCAGTTGTGATCTCCGTCTAGTAAAGCTTACTTATTCTCGTTGTCGTTTTTGTTGATTAAAAGAAACGTTTCTAATATCCATGTACGGCTTTGTCCATCGGGAAATCAAGATCAGTTAAAACAATCCCAGCTTAAATGGGGATCAGAATACATGACCACCGGGTGGCCAGGCAATATTCTTCCCGTGTGTTACCTCGACGCCCACGGGACGGGTGGGGCTGTGAATAATAAATAAATAGTCGCTGATGATCAATTAACAGGAACCTCCCCGTCTCTACAGCCGTCATAATCTGCTCCCTAGGTTGCGAACTTTAAAGGTGTTACTAATTAAAATGAATAGATTGTTATATAAGTTATTGCGTTTTTCTTTAGAATTAAATAGTCTTTTACATTTGAAGAAACAGAGCTGGAGGTATACATACATATTAACATAACAATTTACTGGCTGTGAATTGATTATTTGAAACCAGTATTGTTGTAGTGTTTTGGTTTTTTCTTAAGAACATTATTTCAAAGGTGTGATACTGGTTAAAGCTGTGACTTGTATTATTTTGTATCTGATGCAAATGTCTATGAAGTATATGTGTGTGTCACAAACTATATATAGCATAGAAGTGTCTCTGTCGTTTGTATACCCAGCATTTGCAAAATATTGTGCTTCAGGTAAGACATTTGTGATAGCGACGTAACTAGCACGCGCACCTGCCAAGTCGGTGGTCATATGTTTGATTCTCTATCGATTCGGGGATTTCTGTTTTAACACGACTTCGTGTCTACACAGGTTAAAATGGGCATCAGGAAATATTTTGGGAAGTGAAGATATCCTGGGTGATACTGACCAGCCGCGTGCTCCAGTGACTGGACACGTAGTCATGGGTTCTATCTGCATCGGTGCAGATTCGAATTTTTAAAATTAATATGGGCTAGCTATTCGGTCTGCCATAAAAATCAGTAGGAAGAAATATTTTGTAAAATAATAGCAGCTGAACGTAAACTTGCCAAGAGATCACAACAGCGAAACACACTGGTGTTGACTGCGATGTCCTGTAAAGGATGTGCAACTAACTAACTATTATCAGCAAGCCTAATACTGCCACTTCAATGAGTACAGATTGGTCTTTAGAAATATGAGTCTAGCCGCTCATATCCAGGAAGCCAGCTCTTCTTCTGGGCTACTCGATTGTGAGTTTGGGCTCCTTGACACCCACCAAGTCTCTCGTGCGGAGTGCGGCCCTAGCAAGTGGACTAACACCATCATTGGCTTGACTTCGGTCGACATTTTACTGATTTAGACTCCTAATACAACGCTGTTCTTCGGCCATATTGCTGTCCAATACTCAAATGCACTTCACTCGTGTGGAGGGATGGCTACAGAGTCGATAGAGACAGTACCCTTCTAGATCTTAACTAATAGATTTGTTGGTTTCGAAGGTACATTTGGCTGTAATGCAATTTGCAGACAGAAACTTGTACTATATTACTGCAATGACTTGTTCCACACAAGTTTCCGATTGTACTATAGCCAGCTCGAGGCATATTCGGCTGCTTTGACAAGTTGTTTCTGTTATCGACTTCTTGCCTGTCCTTTGATGCCCAACTGCTTGAATACCTCATAAGCGGAGTGGGAGAGTAGACTACTTGCTTCCAGTTTTGTTTTTTTTTTAAATATTTTTTGTTGCTTATCCCTCACAGAACGTTGCATTCAACATCAGCATTTTCAGCGCTGTTGATGTACTAGGCCAGATTACGCTCAGTAGTTTGTTATTGCTTTCTGAGCGACCGGCTCACATACCCAGTAAGTTACCAACGCGGCGAGAACCGCTACCGTTTCTCGCGCAGATTACGCTACTCACGAGAATATACGGGATTACGGAGAAAGATGTTAACCCATAGCCAGGGAGCCGGCCTTACTCCTGTCTCCACGGCAAATAGCCTGAGAGTGTATCCTTCCTGTCTCAGACTTGCGACCATGTCACTGTACTTCACCATCGGGTACATGTGCTGCTCCTAGATCCTCGACTTGTATGGGACGGTCAGCTTGTTCAGCGTTAGCTGTTGAGCCAATGAGAGCAGTACAATGTCAGGTCGCCATCGAAACTGTTGGATCACTGTCAGGTAACTGCAACTGCCTTTCAGGTCAACAGGCAGCTCCCAGTCGTCAGTGCCATCGAGGATGGAGGGTAAGAGTGCAGCACTGTCCTCCTCCTTGTCACCACGTTGCTGCCCAGCTCTGGCGAAGTAAATCCACATCGGCCAAGCATTGACCCCTCTTTTAGACCGCATACTGGCTTTATCCTCTATAGCTGCCAACACAGTGAGCACTTTATGGTGGCGCCATGTAAATCGTCCTTGGTAATTGCTGCTTTACATGCAGGCATCACATGCTATAGTGACTGGATTTTTTATTTACGGAAGAGACAGGACAGGCCGGTGGCTTTATCCCACTTGATCAGGATGGCAGCTGATGGCAGGACATCATAGAGTGATCGGACGGCAAAACATAGGCGCAGTGGTGCCATGCTCCGGATATAATTCCAAGTTAATGACTTCTGTATTGCCCCTTCTCACGACCACCACTGGCCCTGATGCGACTGTTGGACAGCCATTTGAACTCTTTTCGCCCTCTCCTCCACGGATCTCCTAAACCACATATATCTGCGTTCCGTCGTCTTTGACCACAGCTGAGCTTTAATCATATTGAACGACTCCCGTCTATCCGAATAGGTGTGTCCCGCGACTTCCTTCAGTCTTAGTGATGCTTGGACCGCTCCGAGGTCGCTGCCGACTCGTCAATTTCTTCCTGTTTCGAGGTCGGGTTGTGAGCTGCTGCCGATTTCATCCGGGGACTCGCGCAACATCATCGCAAATCTGGATTATCTGACTTTGTATTGGTCCAGGAATTTAGAATATTTGAGAGGAATCACAATCGAGGATCGTATCATCAATAACATTAGATATGCGGATGAAAAATTTGTTGATGACATACAATGAGCCGGATCTGCAACATTTAGTAGATGCATTTGTTGCACAACTAGGATTAAATTTAAATTATAAAAAGACACAGAATATGGTCATCACTAGGAAAAACGAAATGTCACAATGTGATATTCGAGTAAATGGTAATATTCTTAAAGAAGTGTATCGGGACAGTCATAACATCTGATTGGAGATGCCTTGAAGAGATTAGAGCAAGAATCGCCATGGCCAGCATAGCCTTTCGCAAGATGGAATCATACTGACCAATAAAAAGATGTCATTTCAAACAGGGTGTTGAAGTGTTACCTGACTTTTGTACGGATGTGAAGAGTGGATATTGAGCAGACAAGATGAAAATCATCTAATGACAATGGAAATGTTGTTTCTAAGACAAATGCAAAGAATACTATAGACAGACAGAAAAACCAATGACCATTTCCTACAAGAATCAAATTAAAACCGTAAACTGATTAGAGAAAGTAAACGTAGACAGTCACAAAGTTTTGGTCACGTTATGGGAAGAAACAAATTTAAGAACTTGGTGACAGCTGGCAAGATTGAGGGGAAAAGAACAAAGGGAAGGCAGAGAATTAAATACCTGGATGGCTTGGCCATGTGGTATTGCCCAATCAAGAACACAGAGACGATTCACGACTCTAGTGATCGTGTGAGATGGCACAACATGACTGCCCACGCTTATTGGCATGGCACATGAAATGAATGAATTGATCCACGACGGACTTGAGCTGGTGGACGAAATTTGCTTTTTTTTTTTTCTGCGTCCAAGGCCTGATATTGACCACTTCACCCATTGAGTCTAGCATCATATGTCCATTGCTTCATAGACGTGTAAATGGATCCATCGCTTATTTTACTTATCATATTACCAAAGTGTCCTTAGCTAACTTATTTTTTCTTACAATGAAGACCTAAATTAGTTGTACGGTTAAGAGTTAATCTTAAATTCACGGTGCCGTATTTCACCTTCTTTGAAATGTATGGCTGATGTGTGACTCCGTTCGAAAGGCAATAGCAGCAGTGTTCCAATCTCTGCCACCAAAATGAACTTGACAATACTACATTGTCGATATAGGAGGTTGGGACTTTAGTGACTACTAAGCACCCCATTTCTGCTTCCAAAGTGAACATGACAATACTACATGGTCGATAGAGGAGGTTGTAACTTTTAGTGTATCAAAATTAATTTCCACCTTGGAACTTAACTGGCAATGTATCAGTCAAAGCTATGTACGTCTCTTGATATCTCTATCCGTGATATAATGAGCGAATCAACGAACACGAGAAATAGAATCTGTAGGCTTTATAAGGACACAAGCCCAAGCGAATAAATGTATACAATTGATACAGGACAATAAGAAGAAGGAAATCACCTACTGTTCTCCGTTAGTCTACGGGTCACACTCTTAGGCAAGGTGAAGTACCCGTTTACCTGCCACTTCTCCCCACACAAATCAATCAATCAATCATTAAAACTAGGGAAGGTGAAATCATGCGAGATATGGCCAATATATTTTGTAAGCTTATTGGCACGGAGGAACAAGTGGCTAGTCTTAACGGGACGACAAACCACAGCGGACCAGGCAAATGGGCCCTCTAGATAAGTAATGGTATTCTTTAAATGACAGGACGACTAGGGGTGTGGTCCCGAACATCACTGGCAATGGCCTTCTAATCAAGAGAGAGAACACAATAAATAACAGTTGACAGAATTTGTCTTTCAAGGACCACGTGCGACAGCTGGTGTCGAAGGTCTGAAAAGGAACCATTGCACTTAATGTGGATATGGAACATAGAATGTTGTGATCTTTCTGCAAACAATGAAAAGTTTCTGTTATCTAGTACAGCCTGGTGTTGCAGGTAATTTCTCACAGCCAGATGAAGAACAGGAACGCATTGACAAAGAGGCAAGTAAGTCATTTTGAGCTGTACAAGGGGCACGCTCATGTTGTGAATGCGGCATATACTAGCTTTGCCTTCTATGACTGGCACACAGTCGTACAGGCGATGATGTCAATTAGGGTTGGGGCGAACAAGGAGCATACTTCTTCTTCTTTGCGTTCATCCGGAGTGTTTTTTCAGATGTGATTGCGGTGTTTCAAAGTTATGCGCCCTTGGGCCGAAACCCGTAGGCCAACACATCCGGCTTTAGCGTGCTTTTTGACAAGGTAGCATTCCTGGGAGACTCACTTTTGCGGTACAGTCCACAACCCAGCTGGCCAAGTTGGAACGGTCGAAGACAACGGTAATCCCTCAAAGGTAGGCAGGGACAGTCCATAGCATTTTCCGCCATCCTGGGTGGCTTCCATAATTGCAGGGCCGGTGCTGGGCTCACCGAGAGAATCGTCATGTCGTGCTCATGGCTGCTTTAAATCCTCACTTCAATATATTGGGCGTTTCGTTCGCCCCGGGCCGTTTCCGCACAAACCAGACCGGTCTGCAGACAGTATCCACTCAGCGAGTTTACGTTTCGGACATTGTCCGGGGAAAAAAAAAATAAAGACGATAGTTCTTGGATTCCAGAGGCTGAAGTCGCGACCAGACATGATTGTGAAGCTGGTAGGATATTGCGTGCAATGTAATGGACCATGGTGCCGCCCAACAGGGCGTAGGGTGGGAGTAACCATGTACCGAAAGTGCTGGGATATTCAAAGTGTTAAGCAGAGGGGTATAACAGATGAAAAGTGACAACTCACGCGCATGATAATATACACGGATGGATTTGTGGTCAGAGGTAACGGAGTGGGTGGGGCGTCATTGCAAATGTTAAGGGGAACAGTGGAAAATAGGAAATTCTAACGTATGCTACCTACCACGACTTCCAGCTTGAGATGAGGGTAATGTCTGTAAGGGCGACATTCCGATGGTTGGGTAGTATTACAGTCAACATATTGTGTTTGTAACGGATGTGCAGAGCGGGTTACTTAAAGCGACATTCAACACTCACAGGGAGATGCAGACGGATATTTAATAAGGCAGTCACTGGTTCCATCAGCATGGGACTCTTCTCTGGCTAATGAATTAAGCGACATATTAGTGTGTGGAAATGTACCGAGTGCAATGAGGTTGACTCCTCGACTCATACGGTGATTCTTATCTTATGACTCCTCGACTCATACTCATACGGTGATTCCTATCTTATGACTCCTCGACTCATACTCATATGGTGATTCTTATCTTATGACTCCTCGACTCATACTCATATGGTGATTCTTATCTTATGACTCCTCGACTCATACTCATATGGTGATTCTTATCTTAACAGAGTAACATGTATGGCGAGTAGCAAAGCCAACCCTAGAATGTTTCCAATATGTTATTACAAAGAAGATTAGTTCTGGTAGCCTGGTTGTCTAGTTGTCCATTCTTTAACAAAGACATATATTGTGTGCTCTGTTTACACCATGGGTAGAACGTATTCGTAATATTTTAATTATAAAGTTAGTATAATGAGTGTAGCGATGTGTTTCAGCTAGTCAATACGTTATGATGCCGGCTAATGTTGATCAGTCAAACAACATAACAATGACCTTGAAGATAGTTATTAATGATTCGTAGAAAATGCTTAACGCTTAATCTGAAGAATAACCCTGAGGCAAATGAACGAGCTAATAAACTTGCTGGCTCTGCATCCCCTGCATATTGTTAGCCCATAGATCGTGCAGATGGTATTAACACTCTTAGATAGATTTTGAGAGAGAGAGAGAGAGAGAGGGGGGGGGGGGGCCGGGGGCTTTGACGTCATTGAACCCACATCGTTGCTCATAACGAGAGTCACGGGTGTAAGAATTTGTACGGCCAGACACAAGAGGCACACAAGGAGAACGAGGGCATTATTAGCCGCCTAACATCCATGCATATGGGGAGGGAGGGGGGATCTTAGCACCTATGGACTTGTCCGGAGTGCAATCATGATACTCCAACAGAAAAGAAATATTCCTGGTGTGCAGGTACAACTTCAACAACTGACAAAGATCTCGTTTCCAAAGTGAACCGTGACACATCTTCAGAACACTCAACCACAGGCTTCACCTTCGAACTGGTTAAACACCACAGCTAACATGAATGATGATGATGATTGCCAGTCTTCTACTCAGACGTGAATATTCAATCCATCTGTGCGCATTTATTACATATAGACACTCTAAATATTCACCTCAGCATGTGAAACAACAGAAAAACACCATAATTATACATCAAACCATTGATTAAAACACCATAATTATACATCAAACCATTGATTAAAACACCATAATTATACATCAAACCATTGATTAAAACACCATAATTATACATCAAATCATTGATTAAAACACCATAATTATACATCAAACCATTGATTAAAACACCATAATTATACATCAAACCATTGATTAAAACACCATAATTATACATCAAACCATTGATTAAAACACCATAATTATACATCAAACCATTGATTAAAACACCATAATTATACATCAAACCATTGATTAAAACACCATAATTATACATCAAACCATTGATTAAAACACCATAATTATACATCAAACCATTGATTAAAACACCATAATTATACATCAAACCATTGATTAAAACGCCCCAAGAAGCCGGATGTGTCAGGAGAAAGGCACACATAATGCAGCTCTGCTTGACAAGCACAATGCAATTATGTCCAGAACAAACATGTCGGATCAGCGACCAAGGAGAAAACAAAAGCAGTTAACTGCAATCCATTGATAGATACGAACCGCTGTCCTTTTTTATAGAAGATAATGGAAGCCTCCTCTTGGGGGATAATTGATTGATTGATTGATTGATCTAGGAACCGACATCACAGCATTCGGGACATTCCCATAAGCGCTCCGTCCCCATCCTCAGCAACCAGCGAAGAGTTCCAACACTAATAGTTCCAGTAGCAATCTGATTATATGTCCGTCTCGCCTTTCCTCTGAGAGTCGAGCGTCGGCCAGATCCCCTCGTCACTCCTCGCTGCCTCATTCTAACCAGACTATGGTGATCCATTTGCTCCTCCGATGTGTACACGTGCTCCCACAAGGCCACAACCACATCTGCCTTGTCATGCATCAATACTTCACCAATATATTAATAATATCACTACCTAAACGGCAATTTATACTTTTCTTTTTGTTTTTTTTTTTTTAACATTATTTGTTGACGGAGAATGCTCTACGAGATCCCTGCAAGCTGCAGACTTAAAATATAATCAAGTATAACTGTTCTGGGAACATTGGTCCAAGTTGGCTCCTTAAACCAACCCGACCTAGCAGACTGGAAACGATTCACAGATACAAACTAATTAGCACATGAAATGTACAGACCAGATGGAAACAGAGGAAGAGGCCGACCACGTAAACGCTGGACGAAGAGATTAGCAGGGTCCATGGGAATATCGACACATGAAGCCCATAATCGGGCACTCTCAAGATGTTTATACTTTATCTCGACACCGCAAGGTATAAGACGGACATGATGAGATGTGTGAGATGAGACACGAAACACATTTACAGTAGCCAGGCGACATCGAACATGTCATAACGTATCGTCTCTCAATGTTCACTAGAAGTGCGAGAATGTTCCATATATGCGGCACTTGTCCCACACTCTGCAGTGAGATATACTATTGTAAGACAATATACATGCGGTCACACATTTGTTTCCTCCACGCAGTATAAGTACCATAGTAGACAACATTGGCATATTTACAATAACTGTGCTAAAGGTGCAGCCATTATTCATATATTCCAAAATCTTCTGACGGAGATAGTGTTTCTCTAACACTATGACATCGATTCTAGCTAATACAGAATTAATAAGCGGCAGCGTTGGTGATGATAGAGAATCGTGCTGATAATGTTATGATTCAGGTTCTTCTCCTGAGCTTGTCGCCTGCGTAAGTGAGGAAACGATTGGTCAGCTATTCTTCCCTGTATTTAGGTCTACAAACTGTAACGACACCACCACATCACAGACCTACTGCAGAAAACTGCTTTGGGATAATTTTTATTTATTAGAAAGCATTAATAAATGTAACATGGACCAGTAATATAACATTGTTTGATATCTGCAAGATTCATAATATATTAATGGAGTGCCAATTGTTCGTAAATGTCTAAAATAGATAAATAATGTTAGCGTATATTTTAAGGTATTAGAAAAGAATTATAATTAGATCTCTCATGATTGCTGTTTGTCTATCACAGGCAACAGTTCATATCGCAGTACCTGATCACCTGACGACTCTGCTGCGCTGCATTAAGACTGACAATGGAAGGCAAAGTTGTCGTTGTAACAGGCGCAAATTCCGGAATTGGGGAAGTCATTAGCATGAAGTTTGCCTCTCTGGGTGCAAGAATCACACTTTGTGGGCGCGATGCAGAAAGACTTGTATCTGTGCTTGAAAAGGTTGTGGAGATCGGCGATGGAGACCGAAATAGGTTTCTGGTAGTCCAAGGGGACGTAAACGACCAGACAGTTCGGAATCAGATCATAGACAAGACTATTGAGAAGTTTGGACGTCTGGACATCCTTGTGTTAAATGCCGCTATTACTGGCTCCAATCAATCTCTGCTACAAGCAACAGATGAAATATTCAACTCTATAATGGACACTAATGTAAAATCTGCGTTTTTCCTGACACAACAAGCTGTACCACATCTGGAGAAGTGTAAAGGCAATATTATCTTCATTTCTTCAGTGACCGTGCATACAGTCAATTATTCCTCGATTCTAATCTACTCAATGTCTAAGGCATGCCTTGAACATCTCACTAAATACTTGGCCGTTGACTTGGGCCAAAAAGGAATCAGAGTGAATGCAGTTAGCCCCGGGTTTATGCCAACCAGAATTATGAGACATATGGGACATAAACAAGAGCTGATAGACAATGCAATTCGAAGCTTACAATTTAGTGGACAAGTACTGAAGGAAAGACTTATAGCGATGAAAGATATAGCTGAAGCTGTGGCTTTTTTAGGGTCAGATGCAGCTTCTATGATTACAGGTCAGCTGCTGTACGTTGAAGGTGGAGCGCGATTCTCTGGTCCTGTCCAACCCGAAATTGTGAAGTCCTTTATGTAGATAGGACATTTACACAACATGTCGTGTGCTATTTTGGTATTATAATATGACATAGAAATCACAACCTGAAATAGGGGAAGAACAATGTGGGTTTGTAGAAGGAAAGGGTACAGTAAATGCTGTGTATATGCTGCGAACAGTTATTGAACGTGCTATAGAAGTAAACAAAGAAACACACCTTTGCTTTATTGACTACACAAAGGCTTTTGATAGAGTTAGACATGTCAACATGGTAGATATGGTTGCAGATCTACAAATTGATGGGATAGACATTAGACTTATAAAAAACATATATTGAAAACAACAAGCGTCCGTAGGGGTTGATAATGAAGTGGGACAATATCATCCTATTAAGAGAGGTGTTAGGCTGGGATGTGTAATGGATTCACCAGATCTTTTTTCCCTATACAGTGAAAATATTTTCAGAAATGTAGAAGATATAAATGGAATGAGCATTGGAGGACGAAACATCAATAACATTAGATATGCAGATGATACAGTATTGATTGCAGGCAATGCACAGGATCTACAACAATAAGTAGATGCGGTTGTTGTACACAGTGAGCAGCTGGAGTTGGAATTAAATTGTAAGAAGACACAGGTTATGGTCGTCACTAGGAAGAACGAAGTACCACAATGTAATATACAAGTAAATGGGAATATTCTTCAACAAGTGAATCTGTAGAATTATCTCGAAACTGTCATAACATCTGATGGGAGATGCCTTGAAAAGATTAGAATAAAAATCGCCATGGCGAAAGTAGCCTTTAGCAAGATGAAAAACATTCTGACCAATCAAAAGATGTCAACTGAAACGAGAAAAAGAGTGTTGAGGGGATACATAGAGCCTGTTCTTTTGTTTGGATGTGAAACTTGGACAATGTTCAGTCAGGCTGAAAAACATCTGATGGCTGCAGAAATGTGGTTTCTGAGGAAAATGCAAAGAATACCATGGACAGACAGAAAAACCAATGACCAAGTACTACAGGAGACAAACGAAAATAGTAAATTGATTAGAGAAATTAGACGTAAACAGTCAAAATTTTTTGGACATGTTATGAGAAGAAATGGATTGGAGAACTTAGTGACAACTGGCAAGATCGAAGGGAACAGATAAAGAGGAAGACCGAGAGGAAAATACCTGGATGGCTTGGCCACATGGCATGGACGAGACATGAACACTGAGCTGTTCCACGACTCTGATGATCGAGTGAAATGGCGAGTCATGATCGCCCACGCTTTCCGGCATGGCACATGGTTGATTAAAAAAGGTCGCTTAAAAGTCGACAGGGTCGACTTCATTGCACCGGGTTTCATCACATGGTTGATTGATTGATATGACGTCATTTATGTGTGTTCATTGTTCGTGCTGCTTCAGCACTATTTCACTAATGAAGACTAAATGTAATACTTTATCATTCGTAAATTGAATTCATAAATTAATGTTTACACTGTTTCAGCTTGAAAAAGTGTAAAGTGTTATTCATGCCATTAAAGTCTTTATTATATTTGTGTATGCCCCCCCCCCCCCCTCAAACACACACACACACACACACACACATATATATATATAGACGTGGTTACAGCCTAACTACACTTTGCATGTAGAAAAGATCTGAAAATCTGAAAAGTGTAGTAAAAGACGTATCTATCTATATTCATTCATTGGAACCTTTCCGTCTTGACAGACGATAGTTTGGTACATTGTGCTTTAAAAAGGCTTAATAACTACGATCCATGGTGGTGGCGAGTGTGGCTGGTAAGGCCAATTCTTGCTGCAAATGTTTGCCCACAGTAGGTGCATGTGAAAACATGGTCATCTCCACTATTTTGCACCATCTTACGTCTCTCACGCTTTGTGTGTGCTTTATCTGCAATCATTTTCTCCTTTGTCTTTATTCCGTTTCTGATAGTTGCCCTCCATGCAAAACGTTCAGCGGCGACGTGCTCCTAATGTGCATTATCAATGCCTGTATCAATCATGTCCCGCTTACACACATCTTTGTATCGTAGTAGAGGCCGACCCTGAGATCTCCTACCCGTCTGTAATTCACCAAAAAAGATGTCCTTTGGTATTCTACCATCATCCATCCTCCTAACGTGTCCAATCCATCTAAGTCTACGAAGACTGAGCATGGAATACACCGTCACACAACCTGATCTTTCCAATACTTCAGTATTTGTGATTTTGTCTTGCCACTTAATACCAAGTATTCTTCGCAGACACCGCATATGAAAGCTGTTTAAACGTTTCTCTTGGCGTGAGTAAGTTGTCCAGGTTTCACTGCCATAAAGAAGAGTACTAAGGACACAGGCTTGGTAGACGAGGACTTTTGTTTTGGCAGTAAGCTTCCTGTTCTCCCAGACTCTTTTTGCTAACATGTTCATTGTTGTTGCTGCCTTGCCAATCCTGATGTTGATTTCCTGATCGAGGGATAATTTGCTATTTACCTCTGATCCTAGATATGTAAAATGGTCTACTATCTCCAGTTCGGCGTCGTCAATAAAGATTGATGGTACACTATGTGCACCTTGTGACATAATCTGTGTCTTCTTTTTGTTAATTGTTAAACCAAATTCAGAACAAGCATTGGAGAATGCAGATAGTAGATGTTGTAATTCTTCCTCATAGTGGGTCGTAATCGCAGCATCATCCGCAAAAAGCAACTCTCTGATTAGTACCCTGTTAATTTTGGTCTTGGCCTTCAATCTCTGAGAATTATAGAGGCCACCATCTGAGCGTGAGTGAATGTATATACCATCATCCTGATCACGAAAGGCATATTTCAGTAGAAGTGAAAAGTATATCCCAAAGAGGGTGGGGGTTAGTACACAACCTTGCTTAACTCCACTCTTGATTTCAAACTCTTCTGAAGTTGATCCAACAAACTTGATTATACCCTTCATGCCTGTGTGGAACGATTCCACAATGGACAGAAGAGTTGGTGGGCAGCCAATCTTCTTTAGTGCTTTGAACAGACCCTCACGACTGACCAAATCGAATGCATTTGTGAGGTCGATGAAGGCAATAAACAGTGGCTGATTTTGTTCCCTGCATTTTTCTTGCATTTGTCGCAATGAGAATATCATATCAATGGTAGACCGGTTCTGACGGAAGCCACACTGTGATTCGGGGTAGACTTGATCTCCCAGGACTTGAAGTCTGTGCAGGACAATTCTGGCAAATACTTTCCCAACAATACACAGAAGTGAGATACCCCTATAGTTGCTACAGTCGCTCCGATCTCCCTTGTTCTTGTACAGCGTTATGATGTTTGAATCTTTGAAATCCCGTGGGACTTGTCCTTCTCGCCAGCATAGCTCTATTAGCTGGTGGATCTGTAGAGCGAGGGTGTCTTGCCCACTCCCGATCACCTCTATTGGAATCCCATCCTTACCTGGAGCCTTGCCAGATGCAAGCTCATTTATAGCACACTTAACTTCTGTTATAGTGGGAAGTGTGTTCAGGTGGTCAAGAGTTGGCAGGTGTCATCAAGCGATGCTACAGGCGTTATGGGATAAACTTCTCTCGCACCACACAAAAAGACTTGTCAGTCGTACGAGAGGAATTGATTACACATTTTTATTGCCACAGGCTCTTACAATACATCAATGCACAAAACTGTCTCTAACGAACCACACATGAATACACAGAACTTCCTATCACTAGCCGTCCCTAGCCCTACTGCTAAATCTATCTAGTCATCTAAAGAAATACGCATCAACTCTAAGCGATGTGTTCCCTACGAAGTCTGTCTCCCGTCTGACCATTCTCCGCGTGCTGATTACACAGTACGCGGAAGGACCTCGTGCGCACTTCGGCTTTTGCGTGCTACATCCTTCAACACGCTTAGAGTAGTAGCCTACTCTTGAGTTCTATTCAAGTTCTTGGTGTCTATCACGTTGGCGTGATTATACCGTGACCAGAGTGCTTACTCTCTGGTTGACACTTCCGTGTCTCATGAGAGAACTGTTTGACAGTTCCCCTCCCTACACCTACCCTGCCCTCATGTTGGGGCACTGGGTTACCTCTAATCTACTTGAGTTAGACCACTCATTTAGGGTAGTCTTCCCTCCTGTCTATTCTAGTCTTTGACACACACCCTCCCCTCCTGTGTTGCGTTACAAACTTTGACTCATGGTTGTGACGCAAGAGGTTTCTCAATATTAGTTTATCTAATTTTTAGTCAAAGACTACTTGGTTCTGGGTAACTCAATAGACCTCTACTGACTATTGTCACAATGTAGTATTACTTTACTTGGCTACTGGTGATCGCCACAAACTTGTCTGGTTGGCGTGAGCCCTCTTCTCAATCGCAATATTATATTTATTAGAGGTTTGTCTGAACCGGACCATTGTCTTATAAGACCTGCCCTCAAATAGCAAATTAACTCACTACCCATACAAAGTTGATTTTCTTAGGATCAACACACGAATTGCTTCATGTCCCCCATATAATATTAAACAACCCTTGCACAAGCTTTGTGTGATAGGCTTCACCTATCTCGCTTCCGCGTGTAAAGTTATCTTTCATTGTTAAGTTAGTGTTTCGTTGTCTATTGTGTCCCCTGACCCAGAGTTATCTCCCATTGTTCTAAAAAATGTATGCACTTTACATGTTTGTTTTCCTGGTTGTTTGCGTGTTTGGATGTAACTAATAATATAATTTACCTTCTAACATGTGTGTCTGTCTATAATTCGCATGTAAGTTAGTTTTCAAGTGCCATAATCCGGTTAAATGTGGCCACAAACAAGTGTATAACACTAATTCGTGACTACGTTTCCGTCTTATGAGACTTAAAATACTTTCTCTAAGGTCTACACTAAACTACACATAACACATTCGAGACAGCATATTTCAACATTGAAAGTATACGCTTGACGCAGACAAATAATAAAAAGTCGCGTTCAGCGGCAGAAAAAATCCGCTGGTTGTCTTCACTCTCCATTGTATATTTTCCATTTTCTCTTACTTTCACACTTCTGTCACACATCTTTTATCCTCCCAATTATTTAAAAACCTTGAAGTGACACTGTACAAGTTTGGCTCAGTTCGAAAAGAGTTGAGCTTAATGACTGTGCGTAACTTACTGCACTAGTCATGTATTTACAAAATATTTATATGGATGAAATAGGGTTAATAGTTTGTACCCTGATACTACCAAACACTATATTCTACTGAAATATTAATACTAATTCTATAACTATATATATTCTAATCTAAGTTAATCTACTTTAAGGGAAGTAATCTAACTAACTGAAAAAATGAAAATGATGTGAGATGAGTTATGTACCTTTCTGAAATGAGTAATGTGACATGTAACAAAATTATAAATAATGGGTTATTAAAAAAAAATGTTTTATTGTCTAAATGAAAAATTATGATTGATAATTTTACTATACATGGTGTAAATGATGTATGTTGAAATGTATAATCCTATAAGGTATAAACTAATTTAATCCTAAATGATGAGGTTGTTAAAGTGTTTAATAAGATGGAATGCAATAATGTGAAATGAAATGAACTAACTGGTACTGTTCCTATCTAAACTTTTTATCTTAGTCTTTATTTAGCTGTTATTACATTTAAAGTACTATCCTAAGTAAGTGGGTAAATTTAGTGATTTATCTAAACTAAAAAAAAATCTATTATATTCCATAATTCTATTCTAAATCTATATTAAAGTAACTAATCTAACTCTAATTTATCACTATATTAAAAACATGTTATAATACATATCACAATAAATAAATATATATACATGATATTTAACTACCTTAGATTAGTGGTTGCCATAACGTTAAGAAATTGCTTTTGTTGGCACAGTTCATAGTTACACACTTGTCCTGGGTATATTAAATAGACTACACAGTCATACTTGTGTCTTATGGGTATTCTTCCACTCGTAGAGTCCGCTGGTGTCGTAGACATGTATATTCGTGTCTGTTATTTACGGATTGTTCTGATACTGTTCTTCCATGACTAACCACAGGTGATTCACCGGAACACAAATGTAGCATAGTACGTAACGGGCTGTCTATGTACACACGGTGATTCACATGTTCTTGGAGCACAGTTCTTATCTTGCTGTCTATGGACACATGGTGGTTCACTGTTCTTAGCACACAGTCCTGATCATAATGTCTATGTATTACATAGGATATTTTACACAGGATATTTTAAGTGTACTAAATTACATTATCTTAGACTACATTTTCATGTGGAGTATCAGGTATTTCTACCTCAGATGGTCGACTAAGGGTATCAGCAAGAATGTTGTCCCTACCCTTAATATGCTCTATACTAAAAGTATAATTTTGTAAAATTAACGACCACCTGTAGATGCGGTCATTGCGATGCACCCCACTTTGTATGACCGTGATTGGGGACTTGTCGGTCTGTACTACGAAGTGATTACCCGCTAGAAATCGATGTAACTTCCTTACTGAATAGATGACACTTAGGGCTTCCAACTCTGATATGGAATATCTGGACTCAGCAGGTGTGATCTTGCGGCTCACGTAGCAAATTGGATGGAAGATGCCATCATAAAACTGGCCTAGTACTGCAGCGATGGAAATCCTGCTGGCATCTGTCCTAAGATAATAAACGAGCCTAGGATTAGGCAAACGCAGGATTGGTACATTACTAAATAGGAGTTTCAATTTTGACAATGCAGAAATTAATAATGCATCTTTGACATCTAATTTTACCGATGCTTTCAAAACATTTGAAAATACACTTGTGATTTCAGCTAAGTTCGGTATGAACTTACTATAATAATTTACTAAACCCAAAAGGCTCCTGACCTGCTTCTTTGTTGTAGGCATGGTCAGGTTCATGATTTTAGTAACAATTCTATTGTCAGTTTTTAGTTGTCCTTGTGAAATGACATGACCCAAAAAATCAATTTCTTGTAGGCCCAGTTCAACTTTGCTAGGTTTGACAGTGAGACCGAAGAGTCGCAACCTATCGAAGACATGTCTGAAATTCAGTAAGTGTGTTGTCTAGTCATCTGTATGGACACAAATATCATCTATATATGTCACCGTATTCGTCACTCCATGTAGTAAATCTCTAGTTAGGCGTACGAAAGTGGCAGGAGCGTTACGAAGTCCGAAAGGAAGAAACCGCCACTCGTAAAGACCTAAAGGTGTTGAGAATGCAGTAAGATGGATGGATTGAGTCTGCATAGGGACCTGCCAATATCCCTCAGTAAGATCTAATTTAGAGAAGATTTTGGAGGTAGACATATCAAGAATAAGATCTTCGCAGGAAGGAATTGGTTCTGCGTCGATCTTAGTGACACTGTTGAGTTTCCTATAGTCCACACAGAGACGAATTGTGGAGTCTTTTTTCTTGACCAAGACGATTGGAAAGGAGTACTCAGATGTAGATTTCTGGATGATTCCACTAGCTTCTAAATTAAGAATTTCCTTATTTAGACTTTCTCTGTAGCTAAGTGGGATAGAGTACGGCCTGCATTTGATAGGCTTTGAGTCCGAAAGAAGGATGGAGTGCTCGATCCTGTCCGTCCTACCTGGAATGTCGGAAAATATGTCCTTATACTCCGTCACTAATTCTACTGTCTGTCGTCGTTGCTCTTCTGTTAGTCCCGGTTCTAACCGTATACAATCTAATGTCGCAGTCTTGTCTACAATTGGAACAGGTAGTTCCATCCCGTCGTCGTCTACCTGATTCAGTACGGTGGTGGTGCTAAGTGCGTTTTCTGTATGCTCACTAAGTGTATGCATCTCGTCGTCCTTGCCAGTCTCGCTAACTAGTGTAGTTGCGTTATGTATGTCTGTCATCTCATCAATAGGTGTGGATGCATTATGTTCGTCTGTCTCTAGTTCTGTCTCTTGTCGTGAAAAGTAGGGTTTCAACATGTTGATATGAAATATCTTTAAGTGTCCGTTTATCGATATTTCATAATCGACATCTGAAATTTTTCGTACCACTTTGAATGGCCCTTGCCATGAGGTCAATAATAAATTCCGTTTGTCTGGGAGTAAAAGCAGTATGTCTTGATCTGGTTCAAGATTAATAGTATCTGCTCTGGTTGTTGCCTTAGCTGCATGTAATTTTTCCCATGCAGCTATTTCTTCGTTAGTGCAATGCTTCAATTGGGGTAAGCATCCCAAAATTAAATCAGTACAAGGGTTATCTAAAATAGCACATGTAAAGGTACCAGAAAGGAAAGAAGTGTTAATACGGGCTCTTGTCAGAGGGTAAATTTCGATATTACCAGAAAAGGTTCGGCATTTGACTGAGTCACCTGTATAATCATTTGGGTTCACCAATTCCTTTCTAAGACCGATAAGAGTGCTCCCACTGTCAAGCAAACATTGGCATGGTATTTCATTGACCAATGCATTGTGGAACACCAAATTGCCTCTGGAGGCTAATGCTGCATTTACACTCTCCGTGGAGAATGGTACTGTATGTCCACATTCTAATTTTCCGTCTGCATGAAATTGGTGACATCGTTCACAACTGTCAAAGCTTGAAATATCGTTTACACAACAAACATCTTCAGATTGATTAAAAGGTAACTCATTCTCGATCTCGCACTCAGTCTCACTCCCACTATCAGAAGATGTATCAATTAACATTGCACTGTTGGCCTTCATTCTTTGGCGGCCTAGGCATTTACTGGAATAATGCCCGAAGCTGGAACAGAAGAAACATTTGACTGCACGCCTGTATGCATTTCTCTTGTTTTGTTGTTTCTTAATGACCATCTCAAGATGTGTTGGATAGTTTGGTGATTTATCACACATAGCATAAGTATCATGAAAAAGTTGGCAATACACACATTTAGTTACATTTTGATCTTTCTTGTCGACTCTCTGAAATGGTTTTTTATTGCTACGATAGCTTTTAGGTTGGTCCTTAACAAAAGAGACTATTTCAGAGTCGATGTTTGATGTTTTAAAAATATCTCTATTTGAGGAAAAATATGCGGAGCCTTTCTTCTCGAATTGCTCTATTGTTTCGATGTCTGACTGCTGCAGGAATTTAGAGAAAGGAGATGGGATTGTGGATATGACTTTATCCATGGCTATTAAATTTTTAAGTTTTTCAAAGTCCTTTCCTATTTTTGCTGCACTAAGCCATCTATTCAGCACGCTTTGGACATTCGAGACATAATCGATGAAGGTCTCACTTGGTTTTGGTTTTAAGTTGGAAAATTGCACTTGATACCCAGGGGCATCAAGTAAAAAATGTTGCATAATCCTATCGTGGATGTACTGATAGTTATATCTAAGATCAGTTGGTATTGATTCAATAACTTTAAGGGGCTCCCCACTAAGGTTTTTCATGTAGATCATGGCCCACATATCGATTGGTACTTGATGGTATTTAAGCTGATATTCGACATTTTCTGTCCAAGCTGATATGGAATCTTCTTTACAGAATGGCTTAATAATATGTTTGTATTTATTAAGTTTATTCTCTTCTTGCTGACTCTTTAGTTTTGTAGTGGAGATCTCTAAGTGTGAATCTACTTCCATACCTTTCATCTTCAACTGTGTCTCTGATTCAATCTGTATTTGTTTTTCTTTCACTCTTGCCATTTCATCTATCTCTCTTTGTTTTAACTCTAATTCTTTTTGTTTAATCTTCTTATCTTGTTCTAACTTCTTCTGTTTAGTTATTTCCGCTAATTGTGCCATCTCTTTTTGGTGTTGTCTATCTTGTTCTAACTGTCTCTGTTTAGTTTCTAACTCTTTTTGTTTAGTTATTTCAGCTAGTTCTACAATTTCCTTCTGGTGTTGTCTCTCTCGTTCTCCAATGTCCTTCTGATATTGTCTTTCTCGTGCACGTTCATCTCTCTCAGCATCTTTTATGTCTTTAAATTTTTGATCAGCAAATTGCTCTAATTCCTTTCCTGTGTGTCCTAATTCCTTGCCTGCTTGTATGAATTCAGCTAAAGTTGACATGTTGTTGGATAATTAGCTAGAGTTGATAGGCACTCAAATATTTACTCATGTATATTAGATATGTTAAGTTTTTAAATACCTGTGTACAAAAAATATTATTAGATTACACCCTGAAAAAGAGATGCATTATTAATTATATTGCATTCAAAATAATTTGGTTATACTCATCTTAACAATCCAGAACAATCAGGTACAATCGTTTGGCCCCTCAGGTACACCCGTTTGGCACTTCGACATACACCTCACGTTACTTCTCTAAACAGCTCTTGTTATACCTGGTTTACAAGAGCATCAATAATTAACCATTTGCAAACGACATATGACTTTGACATTTGTTTGAAGTTTACAATCACATGCCCCCGGACAACACAATGTGGTATATTTAATAATAAATGTCACTGTCCTGTCTTCGTTCTAATGTCTTCTGCGTTCCTTAACTATTGCTGTTTAATTTATGAAAGTGCTGTGCAGACCGAATCTTATTTGCACAAAGAAAGTAGTGCCATCGTGACGGTAGAAAATAGACTATGTTTACCAATAAATAAATAAATGCTTTAAGATAAATATAAAGAAAATAATAATGTTGAAATAAATATGTATATTCAATATATAGATTGTATAAACAAATAATATTTAATATAATTTTAAGATTCAGGCGAGCAGCCGCTTGGCGATTTGTATACAATCTGTCGCTGATTGCAAATGGCGTAGGGCAGCTGTGTGTCAACCGCGATACGTCACAGGCGCAGCGCTATTTTTAGATTGGAAAAATCGATATTGTCGCCGGCTCATTATTTTGTGTATCGCTCCGCCGTGAATCATGTTTCATAAATACTCATCAATAAACAAATAATTGTCGAAATAAATAATGCAAAACTATAATAATAATACTTACAAATCAGAAGAAACAATGTTCATAAAGCACAAAACATTTTAATAAGCATAAATAAACGTTAATCGGTCACGATGGGCACAGCTCGCATCTTGTTTTAGTCTGCACGCGCTATTTTCCACTAACACAAATTAAACCCTGTAATTAACTGACAGTAATACTATTTTAGAGCCGTGGGTGAGTGTTTTAGCTTGAACAATTGTCCAAGCCACACTTCTGACACCACTTTTATCCTAGCCTGTCATCAAGCGATGCTACAGGCGTTATGGGATAAACTTCTCTCGCACCACACAAAAAGACTTGTCAGTCGTACGAAAGGAATTGATTACACATTTTTATTGCCACTGGCTCTTACAATACATCAATGCACAAAACTGTCTCTAACGAACCACACATGAATACAAAGAACTTCCTATCACTAGTCGTCCCTAGCCCTACTGCTAAATCTATCTAGTCATCTAAAGAAATACGCATCGACTCTAAGCGATGTGTTCCCTACGAAGTCTGTCTCCCGTCTGACCATTCTCCGCGTGCTGATTACACAGTACGCGGAAGGACCTCGTGCGCACTTCGGCTTTTGCGTGCTACATCCTTCAACACGCTTAGAGTAGTAGCCTACTCTTGAGTTCTATTCAAGTTCTTGGTGTCTGTCACGTTGGCGTGATTATACCGTGACCAGAGTGCTTACTCTCTGGTTGACACTTCCGTGTCTCATGAGAGAACTGTTTGACAGTTCCCCTCCCTACACCTACCCTGCCCTCATGTTGGGGCACTGGGTTACCTCTAATCTACTTGAGTTAGACCACTCATTTAGGGTAGTCTTCCCTCCTGTCTATTCTAGTCTTTGACACACACCCTCCCCTCCTGTGTTGCGTTACAAACTTTGACTCATGGTTGTGACGCAAGAGGTTTCTAAATATTAGTGTATCTAATTTTTAGTCAAAGACTACTTGGTTCTGGGTAATTCAATAGACCTCTACTGACTATTGTCACAATGTAGTATTACTTTACTTGGCTACTGGTGATCGCCACAAACTTGTCTGGTTGGCGTGAGCCCTCTTCTCAATCGCAATATTATATTTATTAGAGGTTAGTCTGAACCGGACCATTGTCTTATAAGACCTGCCCTCAAATAGCAAATTAACTCACTACCCATACAAAGTTGATTTTCTTAGGATCAACACACGAATTGCTTCATGTCCCCCATATAATATTAAACAACACTTGCACAAGCTTTGTGTGATAGGCTTCACCTATCTCGCTTCCGCGTGTAAAGTTATCTTTCATTGTTAATTTAGTGTTTCGTTGTCTATTGTGTCCCCTGACCCAGAGTTATCTCCCATTGTTCTAAAAAATGTATGCACTTTACATGTTTGTTTTCCTGGTTGTTTGCGTGTTTGGATGTAACTAATAATATAATTTACCTTCTAACATGTGTGTCTGTCTATAATTCGCATGTAAGTTAGTTTTCAAGTGCCATAATCCGGTTAAATGTGGCCACAAACAAGTGTATAACACTAATTCGTGACTACGTTTCCGTCTTATGAGACTTAAAATACTTTCTCTAAGGTCTACACTAAACTACACATAACACATTCGAGACAGCATATTTCAACATTGAAAGTATACGCTTGACGCAGACAAATAATAAAAAGTCGCGTTCAGCGGCAGAAAAAATCCGCTGGTTGTCTTCACTCTCCATTGTATATTTTCCATTTTCTCTTACTTTCACACTTCTGTCACACATCTTTTATCCTCCCAATTATTTAAAAACCTTGAAGTGACACTGTACAAGTTTGGCTCAGTTCGAAAAGAGTTGAGCTTAATGACTGTGCGTAACTTACTGCACTAGTCATGTATTTACAAAATATTTATATGGATGAAATAGGGTTAATAGTTTGTACCCTGATACTACCAAACACTATATTCTACTGAAATATTAATACTAATTCTATAACTATATATATTCTAATCTAAGTTAATCTACTTTAAGGGAAGTAATCTAACTAACTGAAAAAATGAAAATGATGTGAGATGAGTTATGTACCTTTCTGAAATGAGTAATGTGACATGTAACAAAATTATAAATAATGGGTTATTAAAAAAAAATGTTTTATTGTCTAAATGAAAAATTATGATTGATAATTTTACTATACATGGTGTAAATGATGTATGTTCAAATGTATAATCCTATAAGGTATAAACTAATTTAATCCTAAATGATGAGGTTGTTAAAGTGTTTAATAAGATGGAATGCAATAATGTGAAATGAAATGAACTAACTGGTACTGTTCCTATCTAAACTTTTTATCTTAGTCTTTATTTAGCTGTTATTACATTTAAAGTACTATCCTAAGTAAGTGGGTAAATTTAGTGATTTATCTAAACTAAAAAAAAAATCTATTATATTCCATAATTCTATTCTAAATCTATATTAAAGTAACTAATCTAACTCTAATTTATCACTATATTAAAAACATGTTATAATACATATCACAATAAATAAATATATATACATGATATTTAACTACCTTAGGTTAGTGGTTGCCATAACGTTAAGAAATTGCTTTTGTTGGCACAGTTCATAGTTACACACTTGTCCTGGGTATATTAAATAGACTACACAGTCATACTTGTGTCTTATGGGTATTCTTCCACTCGTAGAGTCCGCTGGTGTCGTAGACATGTATATTCGTGTCTGTTATTTACGGATTGTTCTGATACTGTTCTTCCATGACTAACCACAGGTGATTCACCGGAACACAAATGTAGCATAGTACGTAACGGGCTGTCTATGTACACACGGTGATTCACATGTTCTTGGAGCACAGTTCTTATCTTGCTGTCTATGGACACATGGTGGTTCACTGTTCTTAGCACACAGTCCTGATCATAATGTCTATGTATTACATAGGATATTTTACACAGGATATTTTAAGTGTACTAAATTACATTATCTTAGACTACATTTTCATGTGGAGTATCAGGTATTTCTACCTCAGATGGTCGACTAAGGGTATCAGCAAGAATGTTGTCCCTACCCTTAATATGCTCTATACTAAAAGTATAATTTTGTAAAATTAACGACCACCTGTAGATGCGGTCATTGCGATGCACCCCACTTTGTATGACCGTGATTGGGGACTTGTCGGTCTGTACTACGAAGTGATTACCCGCTAGAAATCGATGTAACTTCCTTACTGAATAGATGACACTTAGGGCTTCCAACTCTGATATGGAATATCTGGACTCAGCAGGTGTGATCTTGCGGCTCACGTAGCAAATTGGATGGAAGATGCCATCATAAAACTGGCCTAGTACTGCAGCGATGGAAATCCTGCTGGCATCTGTCCTAAGATAATAAACGAGCCTAGGATTAGGCAAACGCAGGATTGGTACATTACTAAATAGGAGTTTCAATTTTGACAATGCAGAAATTAATAATGCATCTTTGACATCTAATTTTACCGATGCTTTCAAAACATTTGAAAATACACTTGTGATTTCAGCTAAGTTCGGTATGAACTTACTATAATAATTTACTAAACCCAAAAGGCTCCTGACCTGCTTCTTTGTTGTAGGCATGGTCAGGTTCATGATTTTAGTAACAATTCTATTGTCAGTTTTTAGTTGTCCTTGTGAAATGACATGACCCAAAAAATCAATTTCTTGTAGGCCCAGTTCAACTTTGCTAGGTTTGACAGTGAGACCGAAGAGTCGCAACCTATCGAAGACATGTCTGAGTTTCAGTAAGTGTGTTGTCTAGTTATCTGTATGGACACAAATATCATCTATATATGTCACCGTATTCGTCACTCCATGTAGTAAATCTCTAGTTAGGCGTACGAAAGTGGCAGGGGCGTTACGAAGTCCGAAAGGAAGAAACCGCCACTCGTAAAGACCTAAAGGTGTTGAGAATGCAGTAAGATGGATGGATTGAGTCTGCATAGGGACCTGCCAATATCCCTTAGTAAGATCTAATTTAGAGAAGATTTTGGAGGTAGACATATCAAGAATAAGATCTTCGCAGGAAGGAATTGGTTCTGCGTCGATCTTAGTGACACTGTTGAGTTTCCTATAGTCCACACAGAGACGAATTGTGGAGTCTTTTTTCTTGACCAAGACGATTGGAAAGGAGTACTCAGATGTAGATTTCTGGATGATTCCACTAGCTTCTAAATTAAGAATTTCCTTATTTAGACTTTCTCTGTAGCTAAGTGGGATAGAGTACGGCCTGCATTTGATAGGCTTTGAGTCCGAAAGAAGGATGGAGTGCTCGATCCTGTCCGTCCTACCTGGAATGTCGGAAAATATGTCCTTATACTCCGTCACTAATTCTACTGTCTGTCGTCGTTGCTCTTCTGTTAGTCCCGGTTCTAACCGTATACAATCTAATGTCGCAGTCTTGTCTACAATTGGAACAGGTAGTTCCATCCCGTCGTCGTCTACCTGATTCAGTACGGTGGTGGTGCTAAGTGCGTTTTCTGTATGCTCACTAAGTGTATGCATCTCGTCGTCCTTGCCAGTCTCGCTAACTAGTGTAGTTGCGTTATGTATGTCTGTCATCTCATCAATAGGTGTGGATGCATTATGTTCGTCTGTCTCTAGTTCTGTCTCTTGTCGTGAAAAGTAGGGTTTCAACATGTTGATATGAAATATCTTTAAGTGTCCGTTTATCGATATTTCATAATCGACATCTGAAATTTTTCGTACCACTTTGAATGGCCCTTGCCATGAGGTCAATAATAAATTCCGTTTGTCTGGGAGTAAAAGCAGTATGTCTTGATCTGGTTCAAGATTAATAGTATCTGCTCTGGTTGTTGCCTTAGCTGCATGTAATTTTTCCCATGCAGCTATTTCTTCGTTAGTGCAATGCTTCAATTGGGGTAAGCATCCCAAAATTAAATCAGTACAAGGGTTATCTAAAATAGCACATGTAAAGGTACCAGAAAGGAAAGAAGTGTTAATACGGGCTCTTGTCAGAGGGTAAATTTCGATATTACCAGAAAATGTTCGGCATTTGACTGAGTCACCTGTATAATCATTTGGGTTCACCAATTCCTTTCTAAGACCGATAAGAGTGCTCCCACTGTCAAGCAAACATTGGCATGGTATTTCATTGACCAATGCATTGTGGAACACCAAATTGCCTCTGGAGGCTAATGCTGCATTTACACTCTCCGTGGAGAATGGTACTGTATGTCCACATTCTAATTTTCCGTCTGCATGAAATTGGTGACATCGTTCACAACTGTCAAAGCTTGAAATATCGTTTACACAACAAACATCTTCAGATTGATTAAAAGGTAACTCATTCTCGATCTCGCACTCAGTCTCACTCCCACTATCAGAAGATGTATCAATTAACATTGCACTGTTGGCCTTCATTCTTTGGCGGCCTAGGCATTTACTGGAATAATGCCCGAAGCTGGAACAGAAGAAACATTTGACTGCACGCCTGTATGCATTTCTCTTGTTTTGTTGTTTCTTAATGACCATCTCAAGATGTGTTGGATAGTTTGGTGATTTATCACACATAGCATAAGTATCATGAAAAAGTTGGCAATACACACATTTAGTTACATTTTGATCTTTCTTGTCGACTCTCTGAAATGGTTTTTTATTGCTACGATAGCTTTTAGGTTGGTCCTTAACAAAAGAGACTATTTCAGAGTCGATGTTTGATGTTTTAAAAATATCTCTATTTGAGGAAAAATATGCGGAGCCTTTCTTCTCGAATTGCTCTATTGTTTCGATGTCTGACTGCTGCAGGAATTTAGCGAAAGGAGATGGGATTGTGGATATGACTTTATCCATGGCTATTAAATTTTTAAGTTTTTCAAAGTCCTTTCCTATTTTTGCTGCACTAAGCCATCTATTCAGCACGCTTTGGACATTCGAGACATAATCGATGAAGGTCTCACTTGGTTTTGGTTTTAAGTTGGAAAATTGCACTTGATACCCAGGGGCATCAAGTAAAAAATGTTGCATAATCCTATCGTGGATGTACTGATAGTTATATCTAAGATCAGTTGGTATTGATTCAATAACTTTAAGGGGCTCCCCACTAAGGTTTTTCATGTAGATCATGGCCCACATATCGATTGGTACTTGATGGTATTTAAGCTGATATTCGACATTTTCTGTCCAAGCTGATATGGAATCTTCTTTACAGAATGGCTTAATAATATGTTTGTATTTATTAAGTTTATTCTCTTCTTGCTGACTCTTTAGTTTTGTAGTGGAGATCTCTAAGTGTGAATCTACTTCCATACCTTTCATCTTCAACTGTGTCTCTGATTCAATCTGTATTTGTTTTTCTTTCACTCTTGCCATTTCATCTATCTCTCTTTGTTTTAACTCTAATTCTTTTTGTTTAATCTCCTTATCTTGTTCTAACTTCTTCTGTTTAGTTATTTCCGCTAATTGTGCCATCTCTTTTTGGTGTTGTCTATCTTGTTCTAACTGTCTCTGTTTAGTTTCTAACTCTTTTTGTTTAGTTATTTCAGCTAGTTCTACAATTTCCTTCTGGTGTTGTCTCTCTCGTTCTCCAATGTCCTTCTGATGTTGTCTTTCTCGTGCACGTTCATCTCTCTCAGCATCTTTTATGTCTTTAAATTTTTGATCAGCATATTGCTCTAATTCCTTTCCTGTGTGTCCTAATTCCTTGCCTGCTTGTATGAATTCAGCTAAAGTTGACATGTTGTTGGATAATTAGCTAGAGTTGATAGGCACTCAAATATTTACTCATGTATATTAGATATGTTAAGTTTTTAAATACCTGTGTACGAAAAATATTATTAGATTACACCCTGAAAAAGAGATGCATTATTAATTATATTGCATTCAAAATAATTTGGTTATACTCATCTTAACAATCCAGAACAATCAGGTACAATCGTTTGGCCCCTCAGGTACACCCGTTTGGCACTTCGACATACACCTCACGTTACTTCTCTAAACAGCTCTTGTTATACCTGGTTTACAAGAGCATCAATAATTAACCATTTGCAAACGACATATGACTTTGACATTTGTTTGAAGTTTACAATCACATGCCCCCGGACAACACAATGTGGTATATTTAATAATAAATGTCACTGTCCTGTCTTCGTTCTAATGTCTTCTGCGTTCCTTAACTATTGCTGTTTAATTTATGAAAGTGCTGTGCAGACCGAATCTTATTTGCACAAAGAAAGTAGTGCCATCGTGACGGTAGAAAATAGACTATGTTTACCAATAAATAAATAAATGCTTTAAGATAAATATAAAGAAAATAATAATGTTGAAATAAATATGTATATTCAATATATAGATTGTATAAACAAATAATATTTAATATAATTTTAAGATTCAGGCGAGCAGCCGCTTGGCGATTTGTATACAATCTGTCGCTGATTGCAAATGGCGTAGGGCAGCTGTGTGTCAACCGCGATACGTCACAGGCGCAGCGCTATTTTTAGATTGGAAAAATCGATATTGTCGCCGGCTCATTATTTTGTGTATCGCTCCGCCGTGAATCATGTTTCATAAATACTCATCAATAAACAAATAATTGTCGAAATAAATAATGCAAAACTATAATAATAATACTTACAAATCAGAAGAAACAATGTTCATAAAGCACAAAACATTTTAATAAGCATAAAAAAACGTTAATCGGTCACGATGGGCACAGCTCGCATCTTGTTTTAGTCTGCACGCGCTATTTTCCACTAACACAAATTAAACCCTGTAATTAACTGACAGTAATACTATTTTAGAGCCGTGGGTGAGTGTTTTAGCTTGAACAATTGTCCAAGCCACACTTCTGACACCACTTTTATCCTAGCCTGTCATCAAGCGATGCTACAGGCGTTATGGGATAAACTTCTCTCGCACCACATAAAAAGACTTGTCAGTCGTACGAAAGGAATTGATTACACATTTTTATTGCCACTGGCTCTTACAATACATCAATGCACAAAACTGTCTCTAACGAACCACACATGAATACAAAGAACTTCCTATCACTAGTCGTCCCTAGCCCTACTGCTAAATCTATCTAGTCATCTAAAGAAATACGCATCGACTCTAAGCGATGTGTTCCCTACGAAGTCTGTCTCCTGTCTGACCATTCTCTGCGTGCTGATTACACAGTACGCGGAAGGACCTCGTGCGCACTTCGGCTTTTGCGTGCTACATCCTTCAACACGCTTAGAGTAGTAGCCTACTCTTGAGTTCTATTCAAGTTCTTGGTGTCTATCACGTTGGCGTGATTATACCGTGACCAGAGTGCTTACTCTCTGGTTGACACTTCCGTGTCTCATGAGAGAACTGTTTGACAGTTCCCCTCCCTACACCTACCCTGCCCTCATGTTGGGGCACTGGGTTACCTCTAATCTACTTGAGTTAGACCACTCATTTAGGGTAGTCTTCCCTCCTGTCTATTCTAGTCTTTGACACACACCCTCCCCTCCTGTGTTGCGTTACAAACTTTGACTCATGGTTGTGACGCAAGAGGTTTCTAAATATTAGTGTATCTAATTTTTAGTCAAAGACTACTTGGTTCTGGGTAACTCAATAGACCTCTACTGACTATTGTCACAATGTAGTATTATTTTACTTGGCTACTGGTGATCGCCACAAACTTGTCTGGTTGGCGTGAGCCCTCTTCTCAATCGCAATATTATATTTATTAGAGGTTAGTCTGAACCGGACCATTGTCTTATAAGACCTGCCCTCAAATAGCAAATTAACTCACTACCCATACAAAGTTGATTTTCTTAGGATCAACACACGAATTGCTTCATGTCCCCCATATAATATTAAACAACACTTGCACAAGCTTTGTGTGATAGGCTTCACCTATCTCGCTTCCGCGTGTAAAGTTATCTTTCATTGTTAAGTTAGTGTTTCGTTGTCTATTGTGTCCCCTGACCCAGAGTTATCTCCCATTGTTCTAAAAAATGTATGCACTTTACATGTTTGTTTTCCTGGTTGTTTGCGTGTTTGGATGTAACTAATAATATAATTTACCTTCTAACATGTGTGTCTGTCTATAATTCGCATGTAAGTTAGTTTTCAAGTGCCATAATCCGGTTAAATGTGGCCACAAACAAGTGTATAACACTAATTCGTGACTACGTTTCCGTCTTATGAGACTTAAAATACTTTCTCTAAGGTCTACACTAAACTACACATAACACATTCGAGACAGCATATTTCAACATTGAAAGTATACGCTTGACGCAGACAAATAATAAAAAGTCGCGTTCAGCGGCAGAAAAAATCCGCTGGTTGTCTTCACTCTCCATTGTATATTTTCCATTTTCTCTTACTTTCACACTTCTGTCACACATCTTTTATCCTCCCAATTATTTAAAAACCTTGAAGTGACACTGTACAAGTTTGGCTCAGTTCGAAAAGAGTTGAGCTTAATGACTGTGCGTAACTTACTGCACTAGTCATGTATTTACAAAATATTTATATGGATGAAATAGGGTTAATAGTTTGTACCCTGATACTACCAAACACTATATTCTACTGAAATATTAATACTAATTCTATAACTATATATATTCTAATCTAAGTTAATCTACTTTAAGGGAAGTAATCTAACTAACTGAAAAAATGAAAATGATGTGAGATGAGTTATGTACCTTTCTGAAATGAGTAATGTGACATGTAACAAAATTATAAATAATGGGTTATTTAAAAAAAATGTTTTATTGTCTAAATGAAAAATTATGATTGATAATTTTACTATACATGGTGTAAATGATGTATGTTGAAATGTATAATCCTATAAGGTATAAACTAATTTAATCCTAAATGATGAGGTTGTTAAAGTGTTTAATAAGACGGAATGCAATAATGTGAAATGAAATGAACTAACTGGTACTGTTCCTATCTAAACTTTTTATCTTAGTCTTTATTTAGCTGTTATTACATTTAAAGTACTATCCTAAGTAAGTGGGTAAATTTAGTGATTTATCTAAACTAAAAAAAAATCTATTATATTCCATAATTCTATTCTAAATCTATATTAAAGTAACTAATCTAACTCTAATTTATCACTATATTAAAAACATGTTATAATACATATCACAATAAATAAATATATATACATGATATTTAACTACCTTAGGTTAGTGGTTGCCATAACGTTAAGAAATTGCTTTTGTTGGCACAGTTCATAGTTACACACTTGTCCTGGGTATATTAAATAGACTACACAGTCATACTTGTGTCTTATGGGTATTCTTCCACTCGTAGAGTCCGCTGGTGTCGTAGACATGTATATTCGTGTCTGTTATTTCCGGATTGTTCTGATACTGTTCTTCCATGACTAACCACAGGTGATTCACCGGAACACAAATGTAGCATAGTACGTAACGGGCTGTCTATGTACACACGGTGATTCACATGTTCTTGGAGCACAGTTCTTATCTTGCTGTCTATGGACACATGGTGGTTCACTGTTCTTAGCACACAGTCCTGATCATAATGTCTATGTATTACATAGGATATTTTACACAGGATATTTTAAGTGTACTAAATTACATTATCTTAGACTACATTTTCATGTGGAGTATCAGGTATTTCTACCTCAGATGGTCGACTAAGGGTATCAGCAAGAATGTTGTCCCTACCCTTAATATGCTCTATACTAAAAGTATAATTTTGTAAAATTAACGACCACCTGTAGATGCGTTCATTGCGATGCACCCCACTTTGTATGACCGTGATTGGGGACTTGTCGGTCTGTACTACGAAGTGATTACCCGCTAGAAATCGATGTAACTTCCTTACTGAATAGATGACACTTAGGGCTTCCAACTCTGATATGGAATATCTGGACTCAGCAGGTGTGATCTTGCGGCTCACGTAGCAAATTGGATGGGAGATGCCATCATAAAACTGGCCTAGTACTGCAGCGATGGAAATCCTGCTGGCATCTGTCCTAAGATAATAAACGAGCCTAGGATTAGGCAAACGCAGGATTGGTACATTACTAAATAGGAGTTTCAATTTTGACAATGCAGAAATTAATAATGCATCTTTGACATCTAATTTTACCGATGCTTTCAAAACATTTGAAAATACACTTGTGATTTCAGCTAAGTTCGGTATGAACTTACTATAATAATTTACTAAACCCAAAAGGCTCCTGACCTGCTTCTTTGTTGTAGGCATGGTCAGGTTCATGATTTTAGTAACAATTCTATTGTCAGTTTTTAGTTGTCCTTGTGAAATGACATGACCCAAAAAATCAATTTCTTGTAGGCCCAGTTCAACTTTGCTAGGTTTGATAGTGAGACCGAAGAGTCGCAACCTATCGAAGACATGTCTGAGTTTCAGTAAGTGTGTTGTCTAGTCATCTGTATGGACACAAATATCATCTATATATGTCACCGTATTCGTCACTCCATGTAGTAAATCTCTAGTTAGGCGTACGAAAGTGGCAGGAGCGTTACGAAGTCCGAAAGGAAGAAACCGCCACTCGTAAAGACCTAAAGGTGTTGAGAATGCAGTAAGATGGATGGATTGAGTCTGCATAGGGACCTGCCAATATCCCTTAGTAAGATCTAATTTAGAGAAGATTTTGGAGGTAGACATATCAAGAATAAGATCTTCGCAGGAAGGAATTGGTTCTGCGTCGATCTTAGTGACACTGTTGAGTTTCCTATAGTCCACACAGAGACGAATTGTGGAGTCTTTTTTCTTGACCAAGACGATTGGAAAGGAGTACTCAGATGTAGATTTCTGGATGATTCCACTAGCTTCTAAATTAAGAATTTCCTTATTTAGACTTTCTCTGTAGCTAAGTGGGATAGAGTACGGCCTGCATTTGATAGGCTTTGAGTCCGAAAGAAGGATGGAGTGCTCGATCCTGTCCGTCCTACCTGGAATGTCGGAAAATATGTCCTTATACTCCGTCACTAATTCTACTGTCTGTCGTCGTTGCTCTTCTGTTAGTCCCGGTTCTAACCGTATACAATCTAATGTCGCAGTCTTGTCTACAATTGGAACAGGTAGTTCCATCCCGTCGTCGTCTACCTGATTCAGTACGGTGGTGGTGCTAAGTGCGTTTTCTGTATGCTCACTAAGTGTATGCATCTCGTCGTCCTTGCCAGTCTCGCTAACTAGTGTAGTTGCGTTATGTATGTCTGTCATCTCATCAATAGGTGTGGATGCATTATGTTCGTCTGTCTCTAGTTCTGTCTCTTGTCGTGAAAAGTAGGGTTTCAACATGTTGATATGAAATATCTTTAAGTGTCCGTTTATCGATATTTCATAATCGACATCTGAAATTTTTCGTACCACTTTGAATGGCCCTTGCCATGAGGTCAATAATAAATTCCGTTTGTCTGGGAGTAAAAGCAGTATGTCTTGATCTGGTTCAAGATTAATAGTATCTGCTCTGGTTGTTGCCTTAGCTGCATGTAATTTTTCCCATGCAGCTATTTCTTCGTTAGTGCAATGCTTCAATTGGGGTAAGCATCCCAAAATTAAATCAGTACAAGGGTTATCTAAAATAGCACATGTAAAGGTACCAGAAAGGAAAGAAGTGTTAATACGGGCTCTTGTCAGAGGGTAAATTTCGATATTACCAGAAAAGGTTCGGCATTTGACTGAGTCACCTGTATAATCATTTGGGTTCACCAATTCCTTTCTAAGACCGATAAGAGTGCTCCCACTGTCAAGCAAACATTGGCATGGTATTTCATTGACCAATGCATTGTGGAACACCAAATTGCCTCTGGAGGCTAATGCTGCATTTACACTCTCCGTGGAGAATGGTACTGTATGTCCACATTCTAATTTTCCGTCTGCATGAAATTGGTGACATCGTTCACAACTGTCAAAGCTTGAAATATCGTTTACACAACAAACATCTTCAGATTGATTAAAAGGTAACTCATTCTCGATCTCGCACTCAGTCTCACTCCCACTATCAGAAGATGTATCAATTAACATTGCACTGTTGGCCTTCATTCTTTGGCGGCCTAGGCATTTACTGGAATAATGCCCGAAGCTGGAAC
This sequence comes from Cepaea hortensis, assembly GCA_963921405.1. NCBI lineage: Eukaryota > Metazoa > Mollusca > Gastropoda > Stylommatophora > Helicidae > Cepaea > Cepaea hortensis. The sequence continues at coordinate 24,798,667 of OY992886.1, forward strand.
AGAAGAAACATTTGACTGCACGCCTGTATGCATTTCTCTTGTTTTGTTGTTTCTTAATGACCATCTCAAGATGTGTTGGATAGTTTGGTGATTTATCACACATAGCATAAGTATCATGAAAAAGTTGGCAATACACACATTTAGTTACATTTTGATCTTTCTTGTCGACTCTCTGAAATGGTTTTTTATTGCTACGATAGCTTTTAGGTTGGTCCTTAACAAAAGAGACTATTTCAGAGTCGATGTTTGATGTTTTAAAAATATCTCTATTTGAGGAAAAATATGCGGAGCCTTTCTTCTCGAATTGCTCTATTGTTTCGATGTCTGACTGCTGCAGGAATTTAGCGAAAGGAGATGGGATTGTGGATATGACTTTATCCATGGCTATTAAATTTTTAAGTTTTTCAAAGTCCTTTCCTATTTTTGCTGCACTAAGCCATCTATTCAGCACGCTTTGGACATTCGAGACATAATCGATGAAGGTCTCACTTGGTTTTGGTTTTAAGTTGGAAAATTGCACTTGATACCCAGGGGCATCAAGTAAAAAATGTTGCATAATCCTATCGTGGATGTACTGATAGTTATATCTAAGATCAGTTGGTATTGATTCAATAACTTTAAGGGGCTCCCCACTAAGGTTTTTCATGTAGATCATGGCCCACATATCGATTGGTACTTGATGGTATTTAAGCTGATATTCGACATTTTCTGTCCAAGCTGATATGGAATCTTCTTTACAGAATGGCTTAATAATATGTTTGTATTTATTAAGTTTATTCTCTTCTTGCTCACTCTTTAGTTTTGTAGTGGAGATCTCTAAGTGTGAATCTACTTCCATACCTTTCATCTTCAACTGTGTCTCTGATTCAATCTGTATTTGTTTTTCTTTCACTCTTGCCATTTCATCTATCTCTCTTTGTTTTAACTCTAATTCTTTTTGTTTAATCTCCTTATCTTGTTCTAACTTCTTCTGTTTAGTTATTTCCGCTAATTGTGCCATCTCTTTTTGGTGTTGTCTATCTTGTTCTAACTGTCTCTGTTTAGTTTCTAACTCTTTTTGTTTAGTTATTTCAGCTAGTTCTACAATTTCCTTCTGGTGTTGTCTCTCTCGTTCTCCAATGTCCTTCTGATGTTGTCTTTCTCGTGCACGTTCATCTCTCTCAGCATCTTTTATGTCTTTAAATTTTTGATCAGCATATTGCTCTAATTCCTTTCCTGTGTGTCCTAATTCCTTGCCTGCTTGTATGAATTCAGCTAAAGTTGACATGTTGTTGGATAATTAGCTAGAGTTGATAGGCACTCAAATATTTACTCATGTATATTAGATATGTTAAGTTTTTAAATACCTGTGTACAAAAAATATTATTAGATTACACCCTGAAAAAGAGATGCATTATTAATTATATTGCATTCAAAATAATTTGGTTATACTCATCTTAACAATCCAGAACAATCAGGTACAATCGTTTGGCCCCTCAGGTACACCCGTTTGGCACTTCGACATACACCTCACGTTACTTCTCTAAACAGCTCTTGTTATACCTGGTTTACAAGAGCATCAATAATTAACCATTTGCAAACGACATATGACTTTGACATTTGTTTGAAGTTTACAATCACATGCCCCCGGACAACACAATGTGGTATATTTAATAATAAATGTCACTGTCCTGTCTTCGTTCTAATGTCTTCTGCGTTCCTTAACTATTGCTGTTTAATTTATGAAAGTGCTGTGCAGACCGAATCTTATTTGCACAAAGAAAGTAGTGCCATCGTGACGGTAGAAAATAGACTATGTTTACCAATAAATAAATAAATGCTTTAAGATAAATATAAAGAAAATAATAATGTTGAAATAAATATGTATATTCAATATATAGATTGTATAAACAAATAATATTTAATATAATTTTAAGATTCAGGCGAGCAGCCGCTTGGCGATTTGTATACAATCTGTCGCTGATTGCAAATGGCGTAGGGCAGCTGTGTGTCAACCGCGATACGTCACAGGCGCAGCGCTATTTTTAGATTGGAAAAATCGATATTGTCGCCGGCTCATTATTTTGTGTATCGCTCCGCCGTGAATCATGTTTCATAAATACTCATCAATAAACAAATAATTGTCGAAATAAATAATGCAAAACTATAATAATAATACTTACAAATCAGAAGAAACAATGTTCATAAAGCACAAAACATTTTAATAAGCATAAATAAACGTTAATCGGTCACGATGGGCACAGCTCGCATCTTGTTTTAGTCTGCACGCGCTATTTTCCACTAACACAAATTAAACCCTGTAATTAACTGACAGTAATACTATTTTAGAGCCGTGGGTGAGTGTTTTAGCTTGAACAATTGTCCAAGCCACACTTCTGACACCACTTTTATCCTAGCCTGTCATCAAGCGATGCTACAGGCGTTATGGGATAAACTTCTCTCGCACCACATAAAAAGACTTGTCAGTCGTACGAAAGGAATTGATTACACATTTTTATTGCCACTGGCTCTTACAATACATCAATGCACAAAACTGTCTCTAACGAACCACACATGAATACAAAGAACTTCCTATCACTAGTCGTCCCTAGCCCTACTGCTAAATCTATCTAGTCATCTAAAAAATACGCATCGACTCTAAGCGATGTGTTCCCTACGAAGTCTGTCTCCTGTCTGACCATTCTCCGCGTGCTGATTACACAGTACGCGGAAGGACCTCGTGCGCACTTCGGCTTTTGCGTGCTACATCCTTCAACACGCTTAGAGTAGTAGCCTACTCTTGAGTTCTATTCAAGTTCTTGGTGTCTATCACGTTGGCGTGATTATACCGTGACCAGAGTGCTTACTCTCTGGTTGACACTTCCGTGTCTCATGAGAGAACTGTTTGACAGTTCCCCTCCCTACACCTACCCTGCCCTCATGTTGGGGCACTGGGTTACCTCTAATCTACTTGAGTTAGACCACTCATTTAGGGTAGTCTTCCCTCCTGTCTATTCTAGTCTTTGACACACACCCTCCCCTCCTGTGTTGCGTTACAAACTTTGACTCATGGTTGTGACGCAAGAGGTTTCTAAATATTAGTGTATCTAATTTTTAGTCAAAGACTACTTGGTTCTGGGTAACTCAATAGACCTCTACTGACTATTGTCACAATGTAGTATTACTTTACTTGGCTACTGGTGATCGCCACAAACTTGTCTGGTTGGCGTGAGCCCTCTTCTCAATCGCAATATTATATTTATTAGAGGTTAGTCTGAACCGGACCATTGTCTTATAAGACCTGCCCTCAAATAGCAAATTAACTCACTACCCATACAAAGTTGATTTTCTTAGGATCAACACACGAATTGCTTCATGTCCCCCATATAATATTAAACAACACTTGCACAAGCTTTGTGTGATAGGCTTCACCTATCTCGCTTCCGCGTGTAAAGTTATCTTTCATTGTTAAGTTAGTGTTTCGTTGTCTATTGTGTCCCCTGACCCAGAGTTATCTCCCATTGTTCTAAAAAATGTATGCACTTTACATGTTTGTTTTCCTGGTTGTTTGCGTGTTTGGATGTAACTAATAATATAATTTACCTTCTAACATGTGTGTCTGTCTATAATTCGCATGTAAGTTAGTTTTCAAGTGCCATAATCCGGTTAAATGTGGCCACAAACAAGTGTATAACACTAATTCGTGACTACGTTTCCGTCTTATGAGACTTAAAATACTTTCTCTAAGGTCTACACTAAACTACACATAACACATTCGAGACAGCATATTTCAACATTGAAAGTATACGCTTGACGCAGACAAATAATAAAAAGTCGCGTTCAGCGGCAGAAAAAATCCGCTGGTTGTCTTCACTCCATTGTATATTTTCCATTTTCTCTTACTTTCACACTTCTGTCACACATCTTTTATCCTCCCAATTATTTAAAAACCTTGAAGTGACACTGTACAAGTTTGGCTCAGTTCGAAAAGAGTTGAGCTTAATGACTGTGCGTAACTTACTGCACTAGTCATGTATTTACAAAATATTTATATGGATGAAATAGGGTTAATAGTTTGTACCCTGATACTACCAAACACTATATTCTACTGAAATATTAATACTAATTCTATAACTATATATATTCTAATCTAAGTTAATCTACTTTAAGGGAAGTAATCTAACTAACTGAAAAAATGAAAATGATGTGAGATGAGTTATGTACCTTTCTGAAATGAGTAATGTGACATGTAACAAAATTATAAATAATGGGTTATTAAAAAAAAATGTTTTATTGTCTAAATGAAAAATTATGATTGATAATTTTACTATACATGGTGTAAATGATGTATGTTGAAATGTATAATCCTATAAGGTATAAACTAATTTAATCCTAAATGATGAGGTTGTTAAAGTGTTTAATAAGACGGAATGCAATAATGTGAAATGAAATGAACTAACTGGTACTGTTCCTATCTAAACTTTTTATCTTAGTCTTTATTTAGCTGTTATTACATTTAAAGTACTATCCTAAGTAAGTGGGTAAATTTAGTGATTTATCTAAACTAAAAAAAAATCTATTATATTCCATAATTCTATTCTAAATCTATATTAAAGTAACTAATCTAACTCTAATTTATCACTATATTAAAAACATGTTATAATACATATCACAATAAATAAATATATATACATGATATTTAACTACCTTAGGTTAGTGGTTGCCATAACGTTAAGAAATTGCTTTTGTTGGCACAGTTCATAGTTACACACTTGTCCTGGGTATATTAAATAGACTACACAGTCATACTTGTGTCTTATGGGTATTCTTCCACTCGTAGAGTCCGCTGGTGTCGTAGACATGTATATTCGTGTCTGTTATTTCCGGATTGTTCTGATACTGTTCTTCCATGACTAACCACAGGTGATTCACCGGAACACAAATGTAGCATAGTACGTAACGGGCTGTCTATGTACACACGGTGATTCACATGTTCTTGGAGCACAGTTCTTATCTTGCTGTCTATGGACACATGGTGGTTCACTGTTCTTAGCACACAGTCCTGATCATAATGTCTATGTATTACATAGGATATTTTACACAGGATATTTTAAGTGTACTAAATTACATTATCTTAGACTACATTTTCATGTGGAGTATCAGGTATTTCTACCTCAGATGGTCGACTAAGGGTATCAGCAAGAATGTTGTCCCTACCCTTAATATGCTCTATACTAAAAGTATAATTTTGTAAAATTAACGACCACCTGTAGATGCGGTCATTGCGATGCACCCCACTTTGTATGACCGTGATTGGGGACTTGTCGGTCTGTACTACGAAGTGATTACCCGCTAGAAATCGATGTAACTTCCTTACTGAATAGATGACACTTAGGGCTTCCAACTCTGATATGGAATATCTGGACTCAGCAGGTGTGATCTTGCGGCTCACGTAGCAAATTGGATGGGAGATGCCATCATAAAACTGGCCTAGTACTGCAGCGATGGAAATCCTGCTGGCATCTGTCCTAAGATAATAAACGAGCCTAGGATTAGGCAAACGCAGGATTGGTACATTACTAAATAGGAGTTTCAATTTTGACAATGCAGAAATTAATAATGCATCTTTGACATCTAATTTTACCGATGCTTTCAAAACATTTGAAAATACACTTGTGATTTCAGCTAAGTTCGGTATGAACTTACTATAATAATTTACTAAACCCAAAAGGCTCCTGACCTGCTTCTTTGTTGTAGGCATGGTCAGGTTCATGATTTTAGTAACAATTCTATTGTCAGTTTTTAGTTGTCCTTGTGAAATGACATGACCCAAAAAATCAATTTCTTGTAGGCCCAGTTCAACTTTGCTAGGTTTGATAGTGAGACCGAAGAGTCGCAACCTATCGAAGACATGTCTGAGTTTCAGTAAGTGTGTTGTCTAGTCATCTGTATGGACACAAATATCATCTATATATGTCACCGTATTCGACACTCCATGTAGTAAATCTCTAGTTAGGCGTACGAAAGTGGCAGGAGCGTTACGAAGTCCGAAAGGAAGAAACCGCCACTCGTAAAGACCTAAAGGTGTTGAGAATGCAGTAAGATGGATGGATTGAGTCTGCATAGGGACCTGCCAATATCCCTTAGTAAGATCTAATTTAGAGAAGATTTTGGAGGTAGACATATCAAGAATAAGATCTTCGCAGGAAGGAATTGGTTCTGCGTCGATCTTAGTGACACTGTTGAGTTTCCTATAGTCCACACAGAGACGAATTGTGGAGTCTTTTTTCTTGACCAAGACGATTGGAAAGGAGTACTCAGATGTAGATTTCTGGATGATTCCACTAGCTTCTAAATTAAGAATTTCCTTATTTAGACTTTCTCTGTAGCTAAGTGGGATAGAGTACGGCCTGCATTTGATAGGCTTTGAGTCCGAAAGAAGGATGGAGTGCTCGATCCTGTCCGTCCTACCTGGAATGTCGGAAAATATGTCCTTATACTCCGTCACTAATTCTACTGTCTGTCGTCGTTGCTCTTCTGTTAGTCCCGGTTCTAACCGTATACAATCTAATGTCGCAGTCTTGTCTACAATTGGAACAGGTAGTTCCATCCCGTCGTCGTCTACCTGATTCAGTACGGTGGTGGTGCTAAGTGCGTTTTCTGTATGCTCACTAAGTGTATGCATCTCGTCGTCCTTGCCAGTCTCGCTAACTAGTGTAGTTGCGTTATGTATGTCTGTCATCTCATCAATAGGTGTGGATGCATTATGTTCGTCTGTCTCTAGTTCTGTCTCTTGTCGTGAAAAGTAGGGTTTCAACATGTTGATATGAAATATCTTTAAGTGTCCGTTTATCGATATTTCATAATCGACATCTGAAATTTTTCGTACCACTTTGAATGGCCCTTGCCATGAGGTCAATAATAAATTCCGTTTGTCTGGGAGTAAAAGCAGTATGTCTTGATCTGGTTCAAGATTAATAGTATCTGCTCTGGTTGTTGCCTTAGCTGCATGTAATTTTTCCCATGCAGCTATTTCTTCGTTAGTGCAATGCTTCAATTGGGGTAAGCATCCCAAAATTAAATCAGTACAAGGGTTATCTAAAATAGCACATGTAAAGGTACCAGAAAGGAAAGAAGTGTTAATACGGGCTCTTGTCAGAGGGTAAATTTCGATATTACCAGAAAAGGTTCGGCATTTGACTGAGTCACCTGTATAATCATTTGGGTTCACCAATTCCTTTCTAAGACCGATAAGAGTGCTCCCACTGTCAAGCAAACATTGGCATGGTATTTCATTGACCAATGCATTGTGGAACACCAAATTGCCTCTGGAGGCTAATGCTGCATTTACACTCTCCGTGGAGAATGGTACTGTATGTCCACATTCTAATTTTCCGTCTGCATGAAATTGGTGACATCGTTCACAACTGTCAAAGCTTGAAATATCGTTTACACAACAAACATCTTCAGATTGATTAAAAGGTAACTCATTCTCGATCTCGCACTCAGTCTCACTCCCACTATCAGAAGATGTATCAATTAACATTGCACTGTTGGCCTTCATTCTTTGGCGGCCTAGGCATTTACTGGAATAATGCCCGAAGCTGGAACAGAAGAAACATTTGACTGCACGCCTGTATGCATTTCTCTTGTTTTGTTGTTTCTTAATGACCATCTCAAGATGTGTTGGATAGTTTGGTGATTTATCACACATAGCATAAGTATCATGAAAAAGTTGACAATACACACATTTAGTTACATTTTGATCTTTCTTGTCGACTCTCTGAAATGGTTTTTTATTGCTACGATAGCTTTTAGGTTGGTCCTTAACAAAAGAGACTATTTCAGAGTCGATGTTTGATGTTTTAAAAATATCTCTATTTGAGGAAAAATATGCGGAGCCTTTCTTCTCGAATTGCTCTATTGTTTCGATGTCTGACTGCTGCAGGAATTTAGCGAAAGGAGATGGGATTGTGGATATGACTTTATCCATGGCTATTAAATTTTTAAGTTTTTCAAAGTCCTTTCCTATTTTTGCTGCACTAAGCCATCTATTCAGCACGCTTTGGACATTCGAGACATAATCGATGAAGGTCTCACTTGGTTTTGGTTTTAAGTTGGAAAATTGCACTTGATACCCAGGGGCATCAAGTAAAAAATGTTGCATAATCCTATCGTGGATGTACTGATAGTTATATCTAAGATCAGTTGGTATTGATTCAATAACTTTAAGGGGCTCCCCACTAAGGTTTTTCATGTAGATCATGGCCCACATATCGATTGGTACTTGATGGTATTTAAGCTGATATTCGACATTTTCTGTCCAAGCTGATATGGAATCTTCTTTACAGAATGGCTTAATAATATGTTTGTATTTATTAAGTTTATTCTCTTCTTGCTGACTCTTTAGTTTTGTAGTGGAGATCTCTAAGTGTGAATCTACTTCCATACCTTTCATCTTCAACTGTGTCTCTGATTCAATCTGTATTTGTTTTTCTTTCACTCTTGCCATTTCATCTATCTCTCTTTGTTTTAACTCTAATTCTTTTTGTTTAATCTCCTTATCTTGTTCTAACTTCTTCTGTTTAGTTATTTCCGCTAATTGTGCCATCTCTTTTTGGTGTTGTCTATCTTGTTCTAACTGTCTCTGTTTAGTTTCTAACTCTTTTTGTTTAGTTATTTCAGCTAGTTCTACAATTTCCTTCTGGTGTTGTCTCTCTCGTTCTCCAATGTCCTTCTGATGTTGTCTTTCTCGTGCACGTTCATCTCTCTCAGCATCTTTTATGTCTTTAAATTTTTGATCAGCATATTGCTCTAATTCCTTTCCTGTGTGTCCTAATTCCTTGCCTGCTTGTATGAATTCAGCTAAAGTTGACATGTTGTTGGATAATTAGCTAGAGTTGATAGGCACTCAAATATTTACTCATGTATATTAGATATGTTAAGTTTTTAAATACCTGTGTACAAAAAATATTATTAGATTACACCCTGAAAAAGAGATGCATTATTAATTATATTGCATTCAAAATAATTTGGTTATACTCATCTTAACAATCCAGAACAATCAGGTACAATCGTTTGGCCCCTCAGGTACACCCGTTTGGCACTTCGACATACACCTCACGTTACTTCTCTAAACAGCTCTTGTTATACCTGGTTTACAAGAGCATCAATAATTAACCATTTGCAAACGACATATGACTTTGACATTTGTTTGAAGTTTACAATCACATGCCCCCGGACAACACAATGTGGTATATTTAATAATAAATGTCACTGTCCTGTCTTCGTTCTAATGTCTTCTGCGTTCCTTAACTATTGCTGTTTAATTTATGAAAGTGCTGTGCAGACCGAATCTTATTTGCACAAAGAAAGTAGTGCCATCGTGACGGTAGAAAATAGACTATGTTTACCAATAAATAAATAAATGCTTTAAGATAAATATAAAGAAAATAATAATGTTGAAATAAATATGTATATTCAATATATAGATTGTATAAACAAATAATATTTAATATAATTTTAAGATTCAGGCGAGCAGCCGCTTGGCGATTTGTATACAATCTGTCGCTGATTGCAAATGGCGTAGGGCAGCTGTGTGTCAACCGCGATACGTCACAGGCGCAGCGCTATTTTTAGATTGGAAAAATCGATATTGTCGCCGGCTCATTATTTTGTGTATCGCTCCGCCGTGAATCATGTTTCATAAATACTCATCAATAAACAAATAATTGTCGAAATAAATAATGCAAAACTATAATAATAATACTTACAAATCAGAAGAAACAATGTTCATAAAGCACAAAACATTTTAATAAGCATAAATAAACGTTAATCGGTCACGATGGGCACAGCTCGCATCTTGTTTTAGTCTGCACGCGCTATTTTCCACTAACACAAATTAAACCCTGTAATTAACTGACAGTAATACTATTTTAGAGCAGTGGGTGAGTGTTTTAGCTTGAACAATTGTCCAAGCCACACTTCTGACACCACTTTTATCCTAGCCTGTCATCAAGCGATGCTACAGGCGTTATGGGATAAACTTCTCTCGCACCACATAAAAAGACTTGTCAGTCGTACGAAAGGAATTGATTACACATTTTTATTGCCACTGGCTCTTACAATACATCAATGCACAAAACTGTCTCTAACGAACCACACATGAATACAAAGAACTTCCTATCACTAGTCGTCCCTAGCCCTACTGCTAAATCTATCTAGTCATCTAAAGAAATACGCATCGACTCTAAGCGATGTGTTCCCTACGAAGTCTGTCTCCTGTCTGACCATTCTCCGCGTGCTGATTACACAGTACACGGAAGGACCTCGTGCGCACTTCGGCTTTTGCGTGCTACATCCTTCAACACGCTTAGAGTAGTAGCCTACTCTTGAGTTCTATTCAAGTTCTTGGTGTCTATCACGTTGGCGTGATTATACCGTGACCAGAGTGCTTACTCTCTGGTTGACACTTCCGTGTCTCATGAGAGAACTGTTTGACAGTTCCCCTCCCTACACCTACCCTGCCCTCATGTTGGGGCACTGGGTTACCTCTAATCTACTTGAGTTAGACCACTCATTTAGGGTAGTCTTCCCTCCTGTCTATTCTAGTCTTTGACACACACCCTCCCCTCCTGTGTTGCGTTACAAACTTTGACTCATGGTTGTGACGCAAGAGGTTTCTAAATATTAGTGTATCTAATTTTTAGTCAAAGACTACTTGGTTCTGGGTAACTCAATAGACCTCTACTGACTATTGTCACAATGTAGTATTACTTTACTTGGCTACTGGTGATCGCCACAAACTTGTCTGGTTGGCGTGAGCCCTCTTCTCAATCGCAATATTATATTTATTAGAGGTTAGTCTGAACCGGACCATTGTCTTATAAGACCTGCCCTCAAATAGCAAATTAACTCACTACCCATACAAAGTTGATTTTCTTAGGATCAACACACGAATTGCTTCATGTCCCCCATATAATATTAAACAACACTTGCACAAGCTTTGTGTGATAGGCTTCACCTATCTCGCTTCCGCGTGTAAAGTTATCTTTCATTGTTAAGTTAGTGTTTCGTTGTCTATTGTGTCCCCTGACCCAGAGTTATCTCCCATTGTTCTAAAAAATGTATGCACTTTACATGTTTGTTTTCCTGGTTGTTTGCGTGTTTGGATGTAACTAATAATATAATTTACCTTCTAACATGTGTGTCTGTCTATAATTCGCATGTAAGTTAGTTTTCAAGTGCCATAATCCGGTTAAATGGGGCCACAAACAAGTGTATAACACTAATTCGTGACTACGTTTCCGTCTTATGAGACTTAAAATACTTTCTCTAAGGTCTACACTAAACTACACATAACACATTCGAGACAGCATATTTCAACATTGAAAGTATACGCTTGACGCAGACAAATAATAAAAAGTCGCGTTCAGCGGCAGAAAAAATCCGCTGGTTGTCTTCACTCCATTGTATATTTTCCATTTTCTCTTACTTTCACACTTCTGTCACACATCTTTTATCCTCCCAATTATTTAAAAACCTTGAAGTGACACTGTACAAGTTTGGCTCAGTTCGAAAAGAGTTGAGCTTAATGACTGTGCGTAACTTACTGCACTAGTCATGTATTTACAAAATATTTATATGGATGAAATAGGGTTAATAGTTTGTACCCTGATACTACCAAACACTAAATTCTACTGAAATATTAATACTAATTCTATAACTATATATATTCTAATCTAAGTTAATCTACTTTAAGGGAAGTAATCTAACTAACTGAAAAAATGAAAATGATGTGAGATGAGTTATGTACCTTTCTGAAATGAGTAATGTGACATGTAACAAAATTATAAATAATGGGTTATTAAAAAAAAATGTTTTATTGTCTAAATGAAAAATTATGATTGATAATTTTACTATACATGGTGTAAATGATGTATGTTGAAATGTATAATCCTATAAGGTATAAACTAATTTAATCCTAAATGATGAGGTTGTTAAAGTGTTTAATAAGACGGAATGCAATAATGTGAAATGAAATGAACTAACTGGTACTGTTCCTATCTAAACTTTTTATCTTAGTCTTTATTTAGCTGTTATTACATTTAAAGTACTATCCTAAGTAAGTGGGTAAATTTAGTGATTTATCTAAACTAAAAAAAAATTTATTATATTCCATAATTCTATTCTAAATCTATATTAAAGTAACTAATCTAACTCTAATTTATCACTATATTAAAAACATGTTATAATACATATCACAATAAATAAATATATATACATGATATTTAACTACCTTAGGTTAGTGGTTGCCATAACGTTAAGAAATTGCTTTTGTTGGCACAGTTCATAGTTACACACTTGTCCTGGGTATATTAAATAGACTACACAGTCATACTTGTGTCTTATGGGTATTCTTCCACTCGTAGAGTCCGCTGGTGTCGTAGACATGTATATTCGTGTCTGTTATTTCCGGATTGTTCTGATACTGTTCTTCCATGACTAACCACAGGTGATTCACCGGAACACAAATGTAGCATAGTACGTAACGGGCTGTCTATGTACACACGGTGATTCACATGTTCTTGGAGCACAGTTCTTATCTTGCTGTCTATGGACACATGGTGGTTCACTGTTCTTAGCACACAGTCCTGATCATAATGTCTATGTATTACATAGGATATTTTACACAGGATATTTTAAGTGTACTAAATTACATTATCTTAGACTACATTTTCATGTGGAGTATCAGGTATTTCTACCTCAGATGGTCGACTAAGGGTATCAGCAAGAATGTTGTCCCTACCCTTAATATGCTCTATACTAAAAGTATAATTTTGTAAAATTAACGACCACCTGTAGATGCGGTCATTGCGATGCACCCCACTTTGTATGACCGTGATTGGGGACTTGTCGGTCTGTACTACGAAGTGATTACCCGCTAGAAATCGATGTAACTTCCTTACTGAATAGATGACACTTAGGGCTTCCAACTCTGATATGGAATATCTGGACTCAGCAGGTGTGATCTTGCGGCTCACGTAGCAAATTGGATGGGAGATGCCATCATAAAACTGGCCTAGTACTGCAGCGATGGAAATCCTGCTGGCATCTGTCCTAAGATAATAAACGAGCCTAGGATTAGGCAAACGCAGGATTGGTACATTACTAAATAGGAGTTTCAATTTTGACAATGCAGAAATTAATAATGCATCTTTGACATCTAATTTTACCGATGCTTTCAAAACATTTGAAAATACACTTGTGATTTCAGCTAAGTTCGGTATGAACTTACTATAATAATTTACTAAACCCAAAAGGCTCCTGACCTGCTTCTTTGTTGTAGGCATGGTCAGGTTCATGATTTTAGTAACAATTCTATTGTCAGTTTTTAGTTGTCCTTGTGAAATGACATGACCCAAAAAATCAATTTCTTGTAGGCCCAGTTCAACTTTGCTAGGTTTGATAGTGAGACCGAAGAGTCGCAACCTATCGAAGACATGTCTGAGTTTCAGTAAGTGTGTTGTCTAGTCATCTGTATGGACACAAATATCATCTATATATGTCACCGTATTCGTCACTCCATGTAGTAAATCTCTAGTTAGGCGTACGAAAGTGGCAGGAGCGTTACGAAGTCCGAAAGGAAGAAACCGCAACTCGTAAAGACCTAAAGGTGTTGAGAATGCAGTAAGATGGATGGATTGAGTCTGCATAGGGACCTGCCAATATCCCTTAGTAAGATCTAATTTAGAGAAGATTTTGGAGGTAGACATATCAAGAATAAGATCTTCGCAGGAAGGAATTGGTTCTGCGTCGATCTTAGTGACACTGTTGAGTTTCCTATAGTCCACACAGAGACGAATTGTGGAGTCTTTTTTCTTGACCAAGACGATTGGAAAGGAGTACTCAGATGTAGATTTCTGGATGATTCCACTAGCTTCTAAATTAAGAATTTCCTTATTTAGACTTTCTCTGTAGCTAAGTGGGATAGAGTACGGCCTGCATTTGATAGGCTTTGAGTCCGAAAGAAGGATGGAGTGCTCGATCCTGTCCGTCCTACCTGGAATGTCGGAAAATATGTCCTTATACTCCGTCACTAATTCTACTGTCTGTCGTCGTTGCTCTTCTGTTAGTCCCGGTTCTAACCGTATACAATCTAATGTCGCAGTCTTGTCTACAATTGGAACAGGTAGTTCCATCCCGTCGTCGTCTACCTGATTCAGTACGGTGGTGGTGCTAAGTGCGTTTTCTGTATGCTCACTAAGTGTATGCATCTCGTCGTCCTTGCCAGTCTCGCTAACTAGTGTAGTTGCGTTATGTATGTCTGTCATCTCATCAATAGGTGTGGATGCATTATGTTCGTCTGTCTCTAGTTCTGTCTCTTGTCGTGAAAAGTAGGGTTTCAACATGTTGATATGAAATATCTTTAAGTGTCCGTTTATCGATATTTCATAATCGACATCTGAAATTTTTCGTACCACTTTGAATGGCCCTTGCCATGAGGTCAATAATAAATTCCGTTTGTCTGGGAGTAAAAGCAGTATGTCTTGATCTGGTTCAAGATTAATAGTATCTGCTCTGGTTGTTGCCTTAGCTGCATGTAATTTTTCCCATGCAGCTATTTCTTCGTTAGTGCAATGCTTCAATTGGGGTAAGCATCCCAAAATTAAATCAGTACAAGGGTTATCTAAAATAGCACATGTAAAGGTACCAGAAAGGAAAGAAGTGTTAATACGGGCTCTTGTCAGAGGGTAAATTTCGATATTACCAGAAAAGGTTCGGCATTTGACTGAGTCACCTGTATAATCATTTGGGTTCACCAATTCCTTTCTAAGACCGATAAGAGTGCTCCCACTGTCAAGCAAACATTGGCATGGTATTTCATTGACCAATGCATTGTGGAACACCAAATTGCCTCTGGAGGCTAATGCTGCATTTACACTCTCCGTGGAGAATGGTACTGTATGTCCACATTCTAATTTTCCGTCTGCATGAAATTGGTGACATCGTTCACAACTGTCAAAGCTTGAAATATCGTTTACACAACAAACATCTTCAGATTGATTAAAAGGTAACTCATTCTCGATCTCGCACTCAGTCTCACTCCCACTATCAGAAGATGTATCAATTAACATTGCACTGTTGGCCTTCATTCTTTGGCGGCCTAGGCATTTACTGGAATAATGCCCGAAGCTGGAACAGAAGAAACATTTGACTGCACGCCTGTATGCATTTCTCTTGTTTTGTTGTTTCTTAATGACCATCTCAAGATGTGTTGGATAGTTTGGTGATTTATCACACATAGCATAAGTATCATGAAAAAGTTGGCAATACACACATTTAGTTACATTTTGATCTTTCTTGTCGACTCTCTGAAATGGTTTTTTATTGCTACGATAGCTTTTAGGTTGGTCCTTAACAAAAGAGACTATTTCAGAGTCGATGTTTGATGTTTTAAAAATATCTCTATTTGAGGAAAAATATGCGGAGCCTTTCTTCTCGAATTGCTCTATTGTTTCGATGTCTGACTGCTGCAGGAATTTAGCGAAAGGAGATGGGATTGTGGATATGACTTTATCCATGGCTATTAAATTTTTAAGTTTTTCAAAGTCCTTTCCTATTTTTGCTGCACTAAGCCATCTATTCAGCACGCTTTGGACATTCGAGACATAATCGATGAAGGTCTCACTTGGTTTTGGTTTTAAGTTGGAAAATTGCACTTGATACCCAGGGGCATCAAGTAAAAAATGTTGCATAATCCTATCGTGGATGTACTGATAGTTATATCTAAGATCAGTTGGTATTGATTCAATAACTTTAAGGGGCTCCCCACTAAGGTTTTTCATGTAGATCATGGCCCACATATCGATTGGTACTTGATGGTATTTAAGCTGATATTCGACATTTTCTGTCCAAGCTGATATGGAATCTTCTTTACAGAATGGCTTAATAATATGTTTGTATTTATTAAGTTTATTCTCTTCTTGCTGACTCTTTAGTTTTGTAGTGGAGATCTCTAAGTGTGAATCTACTTCCATACCTTTCATCTTCAACTGTGTCTCTGATTCAATCTGTATTTGTTTTTCTTTCACTCTTGCCATTTCATCTATCTCTCTTTGTTTTAACTCTAATTCTTTTTGTTTAATCTCCTTATCTTGTTCTAACTTCTTCTGTTTAGTTATTTCCGCTAATTGTGCCATCTCTTTTTGGTGTTGTCTATCTTGTTCTAACTGTCTCTGTTTAGTTTCTAACTCTTTTTGTTTAGTTATTTCAGCTAGTTCTACAATTTCCTTCTGGTGTTGTCTCTCTCGTTCTCCAATGTCCTTCTGATGTTGTCTTTCTCGTGCACGTTCATCTCTCTCAGCATCTTTTATGTCTTTAAATTTTTGATCAGCATATTGCTCTAATTCCTTTCCTGTGTGTCCTAATTCCTTGCCTGCTTGTATGAATTCAGCTAAAGTTGACATGTTGTTGGATAATTAGCTAGAGTTGATAGGCACTCAAATATTTACTCATGTATATTAGATATGTTAAGTTTTTAAATACCTGTGTACAAAAAATATTATTAGATTACACCCTGAAAAAGAGATGCATTATTAATTATATTGCATTCAAAATAATTTGGTTATACTCATCTTAACAATCCAGAACAATCAGGTACAATCGTTTGGCCCCTCAGGTACACCCGTTTGGCACTTCGACATACACCTCACGTTACTTCTCTAAACAGCTCTTGTTATACCTGGTTTACAAGAGCATCAATAATTAACCATTTGCAAACGACATATGACTTTGACATTTGTTTGAAGTTTACAATCACATGCCCCCGGACAACACAATGTGGTATATTTAATAATAAATGTCACTGTCCTGTCTTCGTTCTAATGTCTTCTGCGTTCCTTAACTATTGCTGTTTAATTTATGAAAGTGCTGTGCAGACCGAATCTTATTTGCACAAAGAAAGTAGTGCCATCGTGACGGTAGAAAATAGACTATGTTTACCAATAAATAAATAAATGCTTTAAGATAAATATAAAGAAAATAATAATGTTGAAATAAATATGTATATTCAATATATAGATTGTATAAACAAATAATATTTAATATAATTTTAAGATTCAGGCGAGCAGCCGCTTGGCGATTTGTATACAATCTGTCGCTGATTGCAAATGGCGTAGGGCAGCTGTGTGTCAACCGCGATACGTCACAGGCGCAGCGCTATTTTTAGATTGGAAAAATCGATATTGTCGCCGGCTCATTATTTTGTGTATCGCTCCGCCGTGAATCATGTTTCATAAATACTCATCAATAAACAAATAATTGTCGAAATAAATAATGCAAAACTATAATAATAATACTTACAAATCAGAAGAAACAATGTTCATAAAGCACAAAACATTTTAATAAGCATAAATAAACGTTAATCGGTCACGATGGGCACAGCTCGCATCTTGTTTTAGTCTGCACGCGCTATTTTCCACTAACACAAATTAAACCCTGTAATTAACTGACAGTAATACTATTTTAGAGCCGTGGGTGAGTGTTTTAGCTTGAACAATTGTCCAAGCCACACTTCTGACACCACTTTTATCCTAGCCTGTCATCAAGCGATGCTACAGGCGTTATGGGATAAACTTCTCTCGCACCACACAAAAAGACTTGTCAGTCGTACGAAAGGAATTGATTACACATTTTTATTGCCACTGGCTCTTACAATACATCAATGCACAAAACTGTCTCTAACGAACCACACATGAATACAAAGAACTTCCTATCACTAGTCGTCCCTAGCCCTACTGCTAAATCTATCTAGTCATCTAAAGAAATACGCATCGACTCTAAGCGATGTGTTCCCTACGAAGTCTGTCTCCCGTCTGACCATTCTCCGCGTGCTGATTACACAGTACGCGGAAGGACCTCGTGCGCACTTCGGCTTTTGCGTGCTACATCCTTCAACACGCTTAGAGTAGTAGCCTACTCTTGAGTTCTATTCTAGTTCTTGGTGTCTATCACGTTGGCGTGATTATACCGTGACCAGAGTGCTTACTCTCTGGTTGACACTTCCGTGTCTCATGAGAGATATGTTTGACAGTTCAGCTCCCTACACCTACCCTGCCCTCATGTTGGAACACTGGGTTACCTCTAATCTACTTGAGTTAGACCACTCATTCAGGGTGGTCTTCCCTCCTGTCTATTCTAGTCTTTGACAGCAGGGCCTCTATGGCGTTGAGGGCATCATCCGCTAGCTTGGTCTCACTTGAGTAAAGCTCTAAATAGTGCTCGACCCATCTATCCATCTGCTGTTTCTTATCAGTGATGATTTCTCCAGTCAAGTTTTTCAGCGGTGCACTTCTTTTGATCATTGGACCACAGGCTTTCTTTATCCCTTCATACATGCTTCTGATGTTTCCCTTATCACTTGCGATTTGAATGGACTCACATAACTTGATCCAATAGTCATTCGCACACTGCCTGGCAGCCTTTTGTACATCCTTCCTTGCTTGCTTCAGCTCACTCAGAGTGTTACGCGTTGGTCTTTCCTTGTTTCTTAAGAGAGCTATCTTCTTTTTATCAATCAAGGGCTGCAGTAACTGGCTGTTTGCCGCAAACCAGTCCTGCCTCTTATGATCCACAGTGCCGTAAACCCCTACCGCTGTTTTATAAATAGTTTCCTTAAGTTTACTCCATTTATCATTTACTATACAATTTTCTGATGTATCATTGAAAGCGTCTTCAAGTTGCTGTTGAAATTCAAAGCACTTTCCAGGATCGTGAGTGTTAGTAATATTAATCCTGGGGCTAGACTTGTGTTTAGCTGTGTAGATTCTCTTTGGTCTCAGTCTAACCCTTGCAACAACCAAAGAATGATCTGTATCACAGTCAGCACTGTGGTAACTTCGAGTTAATGATGTATGGTTCAGATGTTGTCTCCGTGTGATAATGAAGTCCAGCTGATGCCAATGGCCGGATCTTGGGTGTTTCCATGTGACCTTATGCATCTCTTTTGTTTTAAAAAAGTGTTTGTAATACATAGGTCATTTCTAGTGCAATGCTCCAGCAGCCTTTGCCCATTTTCATTCATGCGACCGATGTTGTATTTTCCAAGGCACACTGGCCATGAACTTGAGTCCTTGCCCACACGAGCATTGAAATCACCGAGCATATAAATGTAGTCGGATTTTGGAACTGCCTTGATCGCAGAGTCTAGCTGCTCATAGAACATATCCTTCACATCATCAGAGGAAGCGAGTGTCGGTGCATATGCAGTGAGAATGGTGGCAAATCCACAGGAGGTTGCCAAGCGCAGTGATAATAATCTTTCATTACCTCCAGCTGGGATATCAATCATTCCCACTAGCGAATTCTTCACTGCAAAGCCCACACCATGTTGCCTTTTTTCTGCCTGCCCTCTTCCCTTACAAAAAAAGGTGTAATTGTTTTCTCTGAGTGACCCTTCCTCAGCGAGGCGAGTCTCCTGCAGGCCAGCAATATCAATGTTAAGACGATTGAGTTCAGCATCAATCACAGCCGTTTTTCTCACATCGTCAATATTTGTCAAGTCAGTGGAAAATCCTGGACACATGGTTCTCACGTTCCAGGTTGCAAGCCGTAGCTTGGGGTTTCTATTCTTTTTATTAGTACCTGGTGCATTGGTTTTACAGCCTGCGGTTCAGATTTTGTCCTAGCCCCAAGCACCCATTGAAGCAGGCAGGCTGTGGCGGATCAGCACCCAATTGGCTGGGGGCTGCCCAGCTTGAGGCGGGCGGTAGCTGATCAGTGATACCTGTAGGTGTCGCCCACCGTCAGAGGCAACGCGTGGCGCCCCATGTCTACGCCAACTGACAAGGACTTATAACCCGTAACAGTTGCCTCTCGCTTTGATTCCGAGACCGGTTAAGACCAGGGATGGAGTTATTGCCTCTCCATAGCACAAAGCCTGGGCTAAAATAAAGAAACCATGTGTTGCCCATGCAGCACCCTCTCTCGGCCTGCCTAGTTCACTCCAGAGGAAAGTTGACACCTATAATCTGGAACAAGACAAGCTGCAGAAGCTGCCGGATCAGCAAAGCAATGCTCTAACTGTCCGCCTGTCGGAGCTTCGATCCTAGACCAGCTGCCAACCAAGGCTTAGGGCCTGGTCTGCCCTGCCATGACTTATTTTGTCTTTGGGTTGCATTTCCTCGCACCAGGATAAGGCTAGTACCCTCCCAATTGCGCTCTTCCGCCCGAAGCCGTTGGCACAATGTGTCGGGTTTGGTAAGCGCCGCCCAACATTCGGCGCTGACAGAAAGCAGGTAGTACCGTCTACTGTCATACGGTAGCTCAGTCATATCTGACTAAGACCTGACTTAGCTATATATATATATATATATATATATATATATATATATATATATATATATATATATATATATATATATATATATATCGGTGTTTGAAATGTCTCACTATACTTTGTTTGTAGGCCAAATCTGATAAGTGTAGTACATGACGTATTCAAACGTGAGCTAAAAACTCCAAAATTCATTAAGTTAGTTACAATAGTCACTGCTATGGTCTAACACTGTTTTGGGGAAGCTGGATAACACCGTTTCTGTTTGGAGTGTAAAGAATTACTGCAGCAGACGACAGCCATTCACTGCATATTGGTAATACACGCTTATATTCCTTAATTGTCTACTTGGGTTATCTCTTTAATTCATAATATTTCTTGTTAGTCTGCCTAAGGAAGCTTAGTTAGTCTTTCCTCTTGAGCCTAAGGCGGCGCATAGGGCAGAAGTCCTGTCTCTCCATGCCTGGCGGTTCGCTGCTACCTGTTGTAGATCTTGGATATTTACTTGGCCATTGAATGAGCCTTCTCTAATGATGGTTCTACGCAGGGTCTCTCTTGGTCTTCCCCGTTTTCTTTTCCCTACCGGTGACCATATGAGGGCTTGGTAGGGGAGTCTTGTCTTGTCCATTCTGAGTACATGGCCGATGTAGTTCCAACGGCGTCTTCTTATGAAATTGGATACTGTATCTTGCTTAGTCTCTTGTCTTATTTGCGAATTGGTTCTGAAGTCTGTCCAGTGGATGTTTAGAAGTCTTCTAAGACATTTGTTCTCAAAATTGTCTAATTTTTTTTATCTAAAGCTACCGTTGATTTCCAACTTTCACATCCATACGTTAACACTGGAATCACACAAGAGTTGAAGATTTTAAGTTTTGTGTGTTTGCTGAGTGTCTTTGACTTCCAGATGTTTGACAGTTTATTTAAGGCACTAGATTCCAGTGCGATTCTAGATGAATCAGTAAGGAAGCTAATGAAGATTAAATGGCAAGACAAGATCCCAGACACTGAAGTCCTAGAAAGAGCGTCCATGCCCAGTATTCACACTAAACTGATGAAGAATCAGATTCGCTGGGCTGGTCACTTGACTCGCATGCCAGATCACAGGCTCCCTAAACGAATTTTTTACAGCGAACTGCGTTGTGGTAAACGCTCCCAAGGCGGCCAGAGGAAACGCATTAAAGACACTCTGAAAATCTCTCTGAATGCTTTTGGAATTCATCATGACACCTGGGAGACTGCAACCAGAGACCGAAATTCATGGCGTGCATCATTACACAAGGGTGCAGTAATGTGTGAGGCAACCAGGACAGCAAGAGCTGTAAAGAAAAGGCAGGACAGAAAGACTACTGCAGGAAATCCTCCTCCAGAGACGTCAAGCATTCTTTGTCCACATTGTCAAAAAACATTTCGAGCCAAAATAGGCTTTATCAGCCATCTTAGAACCCACGGCTCCATACTTTCAACCCCACTGGATGAAATGAATGGTCATCATCATTCTTGATGGACAAACAACAATATTTCTTGCCGCAATCCTTCTAGCCATTCTTTTCATTCCATGATATCTGAATTTGTCAGTGATCAATTTTTATGTTCTGTGTTTTATTTGTTTTGGGAGTATTCTTGCGTTGATATCTTATAATAAATATTGAATTCTTGCCTTGTCTTTTCTTTTTATATAAAAATAGAAATGATGTTTTTTGCGTGCTTCAAATTTGTTTCTTACAGATATAGTGAACGATAATGAATGTTATATATATATATATATATATATATATATATATATATATATATATATATATATATATATATATATATATATATATATATATATATATATATACATACACACAGCCAGACGCGAGAGGTACATCGGGAAAACAAAGCGCCTCGTCAACCAACACAGAACTGGCACTATTAGCCACCGGACGCTGATGCATATGCTGGGGGGAGGATCTGAGCACCTATGGACATGTCCGGAGTGCAATGAAGATACCCCAACTGATAACTGATAACTGATGTATATATGTATATATATATATATATCGGTCTCTGTGGCTAAGGGCTTGGGAACGCGGTTTGTGAGCCAGTATACCCGGGTTCGAAACACAGCGGTGCTGGTTTTTTCGAAAATGGTATAGGAGCCGGTCGTCCAGAAAGCAATGGCAAACTACTGAACGGGAATCACCAACAGCGAAAATGCTGGGGTTGACTGCTACGTCCTGCGAAGGACTCATTAAATCAGTCGAGGTTCCTTAGATGACACGATCCTACTTGGATAACTGTGGCAATTCTAGAGTTATACATGCTTACCGGAGATTTGCTCGCAACAGACGAGCAATGACACCGGCGATATCTCTGGCGGGCCTATTCCCGATGGTCGCGGGATCCGCACAAATCAGGCGGGGAGTCTGACGGTAGTACACGCTTTACACAGGTCCGGACACTTGTGATTGACAGATGTACGCGTCCTATGGTCCAGGCTCGTACGAGGCCCTCACCTGTGGGACATGGATGAACGCCTCTAAGTCGGGTCCCTTGTGTTCCAGGGTCTGGCCACCACCCGCCACCTGCTCGTGGAGCCGAGGTCTCAGAGGTTTCACGCTGAGCCGCCAGCGTCTGCAGCCTACCTTGTTCCAGACGTATTGGTTACCCATTCCTCTGGAATACACAAGACAAGGCCGAGAGACGGAACATGTCGTTTGGGCACCACATGTATCTCTGAAGCTCTTCCCAGGCATTATTATGGAATTTTGGCCACATTCCAACTCACATACTTTGGTCGGTCAAGACTGTAATGTGCCACTATATATATATATATATATATATATATATATATATATATATATATATATATATATATATATATATATATATATATATATATATATATATATGGTGGGATAAAGATAATCCCTAAGGAGAAGTAAAGTACCACCTTCCCTCCGCTGGCTTCGGTAGACTGTGGAACATCATTGTGCAAGTAGGGTACCTATTTTACCCCCTACCACCTCTCAGTCCTCGATCAGACTTAAGAGAAACCATGAATGAAGGTGGTCGATGTAGCTGAAGGACAGACGACAGATAGTTGTTGTTTATATTTGCAAGTATCGCGTCGGTAGATAGGGGATATTGTATAGACAATAACAATTGTCATTGACCAGTAAGTATCTTATGCAATAGAATGGGGAAAACAATTTCAATAATAAAATTTAGAAATTTAAAAGTATATCTCGACAATAAAATTCAAAAGACAAAAAATAAAAAAAAAAAAATAAAAATTTCTACATGAAACTGTTAAGACAAAAACATTACAAAGAAGTTTCATTTTTAATGTGTAACATTTTATTGTTTACATTTAATTTTTAATGTTTGAAACTCAATTATTGCAAATTTTATTTTAAATTTTTTTTTTTTTTCGATCAATGAAAGTGACTTTTTGCATAAGATACTTTTCATTTGCTGAAATATAGCTTTTGTTTGCCCTATTTTCTTCTTAAGCTCTTTTTGTGTACCTGCCATCTGATGTTATAAATTACCCTAAATTTATAAAATTATCCACTTGGCTAAAACTCTTCTCTTCTATTTTGATATTTCTATTACTGCTCAGAATGTATATATTCACTATTTGACCTACTAAACTTTCCAATGTCGAGTTATTCGCCTTTGGGGAATTGTAGGAACTAACAATAACCAGCCGTTCTCTCTGGCCGAAGGGTTACACCACTTTCTCCGTAATCCCGTTTATCACGCAGAGTCTCGTAGCGGGCGAGAACTGGGAGCGGTTCATCCCCCGCTGGTGACTTGCGGGATAACTGAGCCGGCCGCTCAGAAAGCAATGGCACACTACTGAGCGTAATCTTGCCAAGAAATCAGCAGACAGCTGAAAGATGCTGCTGTTGACAGCGATGTCCTGTAAAGGATATGCGAATTTTAAAAAAAAAATAATAATCAACGCCATAATCACCATCTCACTGTGAACGTGTTTCAAGTCAACCGTTGCTTGTGTCATTATTATACTGCTAGGTAGCGTGCATCATAAAAGATGTCTAGCAGTCAAGCATCTGATCCACTAGTGTGAAACTTGGTGTAAAGTGTTCAAATGGGCTAATACTATCGCCTGATACGTTAATAAACAGAAACAGCTTAAATAAACAAGAGCACGTTTGGCATTTCCACAAGTCTGTGTACACAAGAAATATAACTTACTTGTAATGTCATTGACATTCCCTCAGGGTTTTTGTTTCTGCTGATTTAACCCAAAAAAAATATATTTGTCAGGTTATTACCAAAAATGCACGTATCCATTTACATCTGTACTTGTATAAATCGGAGCAAGTATGGCTCATCTCACTACAGAATAACGACTTATCATCATTGGACGTTTAGAGACTGGACAGTCATAAAATATAGGAGCCAAAGAATAAAATGTGGTTAGAAGCACCATTTGTCGCCTTTGAAGGCGATTTCAAGAAACTGGCTCAGTGGCAGACCGACCGCGCAGTGTTAAGACCAAGAATCACAACAGCTGCCGAAGATCACTTCATACGGCTCGCCACCTTATGAATCGATTTACATCTGCGCCCTCCACAGTCCAGTCAATGCCAGGAACTAGTCGAATTTCAGATCAAACTGTCAGGAACCAGTTGCGCGACGCTGGTCTTTGGGCTAGAAGACCCTACAGAGGTCATGTTCTAACAGAAAAGCAACGCAGAACCAACTGTAGTGGGCTAATCAGCATCGTCAATAAACTATTGGTACAAGTTTGTAATTGCAGCTGCAATAATGTTGCGTTGTTTTTACAGTATATAATAAAGTGTGCTCTCAAAGCTTTAGTCTGTGTATAGAAGCAGAATATCGTGAAGCACACTAACATTGATTATAGGTGGGGCTCTCGTTGTTTCTGTCTTCCACTTATGCTATTAGATTCGTTGCAAGGAGTAAATGAAATTCCAGCGCCTGTGACTAGCACCTTTCCTTCAATTCTCTACCGGTTTACACTTAGGTAAATGTATACTACAATGATGATCATGTAGTGTTTAAGAATATAATAGCATCGATGAGAGGATAAGGATGTGGTGAAATATTCAGTTGGACATCTTGTGGATGAAGATACGACCCCACCACCATCACACACACAAAAAAGCACACACACACCAATAATCCCATCAGATGCCACAAAATGATGACTGTCTCTTTCTGATGTTTACGATGAGATGTCTGTGCGACTTCGCCAACTTTAAAATGTTCAGATCGCTATTTTTGACTGTCCAATCAATTTACAGCATTCGTCTATAAAACAACATCTTCAACGATTTTACGCAAGTTTTCGCCTGTTTACTAATTGTCCACATTAGCCTTATTTTAGAAGAGTTCTTTGTAACATGCGAGAATTACTTTTCTAACTTCCAATGACCAGGACTTATTTAATAAACTGTTCCTCATTTGATGGAATGTAGCTTGTTTGTTTGTTTGTTTGTTTGTTTGTTTGTTTTTTCTTTGTTCTTTCTTTGTGTTTTTTTTTTTTTTAAATCTCTATAATGCATCTTTCATCTGATGTTATCTGTGTCCCTAGATATTTCAATTTGTCCATGTGCCCCAAAATAACGTCATTAACATTAGTTGTACATTAGACTACGATCTGTTTCTTTGATGTCATCATGACATAGGTCTTCCTATTACACAATCTAAGGTCAATTATTTTCACTTTCTACAACCACGATATCTGACATTTCATGTAGATCCTTCTGACTGGTTGCTATCAAGACGGTGTCATCAGCATAACTAAGTTATTCATATTATGTCCACCAACCAGGATTCTGACATATTTGCTGTAGGTTTAATCGTATGATCACTGTACAATTACAACAAATCAAAAGACACTACACATCGTTGTCTGGCAGTCTTCTTTATACACTGCAATGTTGCTAAAGAGTTGTTAATTCTTATGGCTGCCAATTATTTGTACATCTTTGCCTTCAGTGTTTTGGTTTTTTTATTATCGTATGTCTCCGAAAATAAGTCCCACCCCTATAATAAGCCCTAGCACGATTTTTTTCAGGATGCTTTTAATATAAGACATAAAGCTAAAATTAGCCATGGTTAAGATCGTCAGCTAGAATGAAAGACTTGTTGCCAAATGGCCAATCGGAGTATAGACGCCGCTTGTGCGCACTTGATAATGGACGGATGTGGTTTATAATTCAATACATCACTCGTGTTAAATAAAGACGCGAACATCTGGCGCAGAAATTTCTCGTCGCTTTTGTGTGGGCCATCGTTCTTAAGTCTAATAATTTGTGTTTCCACATCTGTCTCGTAAGTCTTCAATTAACACTTGATTTAATGATAGACTTCAGGAAATAATATGTTTACAGCCAAACAAGATGAGTGCAAAAAGAAAGATCTAATAGATCTATTACAAGAAAGGAATCGTTGAAGACACCCGGGTCAAGAATCTTACGGCTTTCTGCAAAGAGAAGAAGCTTGATCCGCGAATGGTTCGAAAATGGCGAGCAGAGTTCGATAAGCTCAGTCAACAGGAGGAAAGAGGAAATGCTAAGAAGCGCAAGTGTAGATCAGGTCGGCAACCATTATTTTCTGAATTGAAAGACATCATCTGTGAATAGATTGCTGACAGGAGAGTGTGACATTACGGTATTTCATTCCACCCTTATCTCTTTTACTAGGCTATCGAAAGTTTACATATTGTAACTTCGAGTCTGTATGACACATTCCACAATTAATTGACTTAGCTAAAATAAGAAAGATTTGTTCTAGAAACACTTTTCAAATCAGTTCAAGTCATGTTGATAAATAACTTGGATGTTGCCAAGCAACCATTCACAAAATTAACGAATAAACGTCCCAAGCGGGAATTGGATGGGCTGACGATAAACGGCTTTCAACCTACACGTAAAAGTTCGTGGCCAATTTCAACAACCTTGGTGAAGGCATATGTGCCGTTACTAGTCAACACAACACATTGGACAATGAAGTTGAGGGCAGCGACGGTTTGACATACATCAATCAAACAATAGAGTACATTTCATTGGATGACAATGGTGTGGTGTGTGACGTCGAACACAAAATGATGACGTCGTCCACACAACTCAGCCTAGCTAAAAGTAGGAGCGCAGTTTGAACCCCGAACATTTTCAATTTCGTCAACTGACTGGTGTCAGACTACTCAGCCTGTTGGCTGAAATTTTCGATATCTTTCGTGGTCACTCCTATGTCAGGTCTTTCTTCTTATCTTCCCTAAGCTCTCCTGGGAATTATTTGTAAGTTTACCACTTTAAACATTTTTATAAATGGTTAATAATGTGATAAATATGTGCCGGAGAAATGTGTTGGATTCTATGAGAAACACTGATATTTTGCTCGCAGTAATCATCTTTTAAAATTAACTACCATGCTAACTAAAACAGTATCCCGCTATGTCTGGACTCTCTTCTCTGATGATGGAGTATTCTGAAAACTTCAAGAGTATCTTGCCATGGATGCAAAACGTTATCTTTTATCTCTTGAATTTCAGTAGTTGAAATCTGTGCTCATCATTAGGCTGTGAATAAAACCATGTCTTGATTTTTGCAATTAATAAGGAGTCTTTTCTGCAAGGTAGAGATCATGCTTATTAACTGCAACTGGACATGATGTGCACTTATTAATCTTTCACCCATCGTTTCTTGAATAGGCTCGAGGGATATTCAGGAGACTATATCCATGCTTAAGTGGTTTTCTCATGTTGAATGGAAACACTGGGCAGTGAGTGTGGTTTTCGCAGGACATTGCATTCAGGGCCAACATGAAATCATGTTGTAATTAGTCTGATTAGGTTTACAATTCAAAGCTATGCCATGTAACTATATAAACCTGTGGAGGGAAAAGGATGTTCGAAATGTTGTCCTTTATCTCTACTTAATGGAGATAGGTTGGTGGAACAATCTCTTCTCTGGGTGTTTAAAACCACTGTTGACATGATGATATAATCATCTACCTGCCTCTTTGAATGATTCCTATGATCTTGAGGTATGACAAGATGATGGTGTTACCTTTGTTGTATGTTTCACAATTGTACGTGTTGAATCTTTGATGACTTTTGAGAGCTTTTGAACAAGAGGGGACATGAAAGAAGATGGTAGGATCTGATAAGACGTCTGCTTTGACAGGAAGATTCGTCTTCTTATTACTAATGTTCTAAGTGAGCTTGGCAATCGTATTCATGCAGAGACGTGTATCTTGCTGAACGTCCATCTATCCTTGGAACGATTCGTCTTCTTATTACTAATGTTCTGAGTGAGCTTGACAATCGTATTCATGCAAAGACGTGTATCTTGCTGAACGTCCATCTATCATTGGGACGATTCGTCTTCTTATTACTAATGTTCTGAGTGAGTTTGACAATCGTATTCATGCAAAGACGTGTATCTTGCTGAACGTCCATCTATCCTTGAGACGATTCGTCTTCTTATTACTAATGTTCTGAGTGAGCTTGACAATCGTATTCATGCAAAGACGTGTATCTTGCTGAACGTCCATCTATCATTGGGACGATTCGTCTTCTTATTACTAATGTTCTGAGTGAGCTTGACAATCGTATTCATGCAAAGACGTGTATCTTGCTGAACGTCCATCTATCCTTGGGACGATTCGTCTTCTTATTACTAATGTTCTGAGTGAGCTTGACAATCGTGTTCATGCAAAGACGTGTATCTTGCTGAACGTCCATCTATCATTGGGACGATTCGTCTTCTTATTACTAATGTTCTGAGTGAGCTTGACAATCGTATTCATGCAAAGACGTGTATCTTGCTGAACGTCCATCTATCCTTGGGACGATTCGTCTTCTTATTACTAATGTTCTGAGTGAGCTTGACAATCGTATTCATGCAAAGACGTGTATCTTGCTGAACGTCCATCTATCATTGGGACGATTCGTCTTCTTATTACTAATGTTCTGAGTGAGCTTGACAATCGTATTCATGCAAAGACGTGTATCTTGCTGAACGTCCATCTATCATTGGGACGATTCGTCTCAGTGAATGACAACCTGGTCTTTACATGTGTCATTTTCTAAACTGCATATCCCTAAGTCATCCTGCTTGATGTTGAATGCTTGTTTTTTTTAAACACATACCAACATAATGCAACATCAAAACACATGATTATTTTAATAGATCAAATTTTATCAGTGGGTATTGGTCATAGTGTATTTGTTATAAACCAATGATTATTATCCATCAATGATTGTTACAATGATTGATCTTATTAAACATATGTTTGCCATTCATATGATGTGATAAATATCAGTGTGAGATTATTCTTTCCGTTTCGATAGGATAAGCCTGGAATATCCAGTAATTCCTATTTTTGTAATTTCAGATAAGATAGTATAATTGACACAATCATATCACCACAATATGTAAAATATTTTGCAGAGATATAGCTATTCAATTTGTTTGACGTTTAGAGAGCAACAAGAAGGTGTCTTTGTGCTGTCCTAGACAACTTATCTTGTGTCTGGTTCAAGTGCTGACAAACGATGAAGGATCCGCCTCAAATACATCTCTTTGCCGAGGTGTTTTAGACGAAGTGAGACTACCTTCACATAGATGATGCTGGAGTCTTGCCACTTTTCCTTCAACCATCTGATTCAGCCTAGACTCAAAGTGCCGCCTAAACTGAACTGAACTTATCAGAGCTGTGCGGAACTGTACTACAAGAAAAGCGAAACTAAGTACTCATTTATAAACTCTGCAAATTACATGATTACGCACACAAGACACATAGAACAATCAGATATTAAAGGAACTATAAACATTTCTTCTACGAACGGACAACGTTGCAGAAATTCCTCGTGGGAGGATAGAAACTTTATTTACACACATTTGTAGTTCCAAAATTCACGATGATGGATAACTGTGTTAATGAGTGCATTGTGATTTTTTTCCCATGTAAAACGGAATATAACAATCATATCCACTCCACGAGAAATTTCTTGAGTACAAGTGTGAAAAAAAATCAGAAAAAAAAAATACAAATGGTGCTTGTGTTATTTAATATTTTCTGCAGTTACACGTTGCCTGTGTGGCTAACTATTTAAATAGACAATGTGTGTTTATGTTGATAAAGGGAGCTTCCCTGTGGCCGGGTTCTAACGTGGGTGAACCAGTAACACGAGTTGAAATAGATCCTCGGGGTTTTCCCAGTGACTCCCCAGGACCTCCCATACCTTGTGCATAGAAGATCAGTATTTTTATTCAAACTATAGTTTAGAGATGGAGAAAGATCCTATAACACTTCTCTGAATTCTCTTAGGGGGCTAGAGCCATATGCTGACCCTCTGTCACAAGGGAACATTGTCTGATGTATCATACCTCGGGACCCAAAATCCTCTAGACAACTTGAAACTATTTTTCATTATCTTTATTCCCCGCGCATTGCGTGCAGAGCTGATATTCTAGCATTTGCCCTTGCAATGGACTCACATTTCGAAATATCCCCAGACATATTCAAAGCATCACAACACTGGCTGGATGGCTTCCTTCAGCGATATAAACTGTCTCTAAGAAGATCGACAACACTGTTCAAGCTGGAGAATACTGAAGTTATTAGACGTGCACTTGCATTCAAATACTTTGTTTGTGGCATTGACTTTTCTAAATATCAACTCTCCAACATGATTGCTGTGGATGAGACAACAGTGTTTATGAGTATAGGATCTCAAACGACAATTGATCAGACGGAGTTCGGGATTAGGAGAGTTATCACGATGTTTCAGAAGAAGATGACATGTCTGTATTTGAATAAATATAGAATTTTGTATCTGAAAAATAAAATGTATAAGACATCCTCGAAAATAAGCCCTAGTGCATTTTTAAAGCTAACATTAATATAAGACCCGGTCTTATTTTCGGGGAAACACGGTAGTTTGATTATATCCTTATGTTTCCCTGTGTCGTATACTTAATACAAGCCCTAGTGAATTGTTACAGTTAAAAGTAATATAAGACCCGGTCTTATTTTCGGGGAAACACGGTAATTTGATTATATACTCATGTTTCCCTGTGTCTTATACACATTATAAGCCCTAGTGCATTTTTTAAAACTAACATTAATATAAGACCCGGTCTTATTTTCGGGGAAATACGGTAGTTTGATTATCTCTTCATGTTTCCCAGTGTCTTACACTTCTTTCAGTCTATGAAGCATAGGTATGAATGTGTTATTACTTCTATGGCTCTTTCTAATAGTGTCATTGGAATTTATAGGGCATTTTACGCGGTTTATAACTAATTGTTGGTTTAATCTTGTTTCTGATGTTTCCTCGAAATTATTCACATTAACAGCTTTGTCACGTGACTCATACAACATTTTGTGAGATAATCTTAGCATTCCAAGCTCCTGGTTCTTTTTTGGAAGGGGATATAATGGATTTAAAAAGGTCACTGGGTCTTGTAACATTGAGTGTAAAACAGAAATGCATCTGTATATTAAGAAAGCATAAAAATTATTATGTCAAAGTGGGACGCAGAGGTGTTTCCAAGGCACCAGGGCCGGGTTATAAACTGGCCAAGACCTATTGACGCGTCCTCGTCGAGCGTCCTGGGCAACAGGTCCCTCGGGGTCCTGGCTAAAGTCAGTAGGATCGCCGATTCCACCGAAGTCGGAGAGTGTCTACCTGTACGGAGAGAAACCACCAGTCTGCACACCAATAAGCCAGACATGGGACAACGGATACTTACGCAAACCTCAGGTCCTGTATGACATCACACTGATGTTGGACAACAGGATGCCTTCATCCGACATACAGGACTTATTCGCGTTGGAGCTCAAGCCAACGAACACAAGCAAGCAAGCACGCATTACGTCAAAGTGAAAGATAGCATCGAAATGTGATATAACAATAGAGCGAAAAATGCTTGACCAAGTTAAATATTTCAAATATGTGTGGTGAAATTATCATCAGATAGAAGATGTTTTATAGAGATTGCATACACAATATGCCGAGAAAATTATGCATTTAAAAAAAACATATCCTATGTACATAGTCACATTCATCACGATGTGCGTTTTACACTCACAGCGACATAATTTGTTTAACTCTGCCTCTTTCCATGGAAAGAAAGCAGCAGAATGCTAGTTGGAATCTTCTGAAATATGGCAGTGAATTTGGGAGAGTAACGAACACATTAGAAATGTTCCCAGGCTGCAGATGCAGAGATTTGTTTCCGAGAGACATGTTGAGAATATCTTGCACTGCTAGCATAATTAACGATTGCCTAGAAAAAGAGAATGAAAGAAAATGATATGCATATCACATGCATATCACAAGTCATAATATAACAATAATAAATTGGCAAACTGTTGTCTTTGATCAAATAATGTGTTAGGAGCATTGGAGAGCATCGTGATGGTTGGAAAGTATAGAGGTAGAAGTGATAGAGGCCGATGAAGAGGAATTCGTGTTTGGTTGACTAATTCTGGGACGTGGAGGAATCGCATCAACAGAATTGATCTAAAACACAAACGGGCGAGAACTGTGGAGGCAATTATACAACAACACTGCTGCTATATATAATTATCATAACAAAATTATTTGAATATATATATATATATATATATATATATATATATATATATATATATATATATATATATATATATCCATCATGTGTCATGCCGATAAGCGTGGGCGGTCGTTTTCTGCCATCTCACTCGATCACCAGAGTCGTGGATCAGCTCCGTGTTTCTGTCTCGATCATGCCACGTGGCCAAGCCTTCCGGGTATTTAATTCTTGGTCTTCCCCTTGGTCTGTTTCCTTCGATCTTGCCTGTTGTCACCAAGTTCTCCAATTCATTTCTTTCCATAGCATGCCCAAAATATGTTGACTGTCTACGTCTCATGTATCTAATCAGTTTACGATTTTCATTTGTTTCTTGAAGGACTTGTCCATTGGTTTTTCTGTCTGTCCATGTATTCTTTGCATTTTCCTCAGAAACCACATTTCCACAGCCATCAGAAGTATTTCAGCTTGTCTGCTCATTGTCCACGCTTCACGTCGATATAAAATTACATGTTCCATGTAGCACTTCAACACTCTTTTTCTCGTTTCAATTGATATCTTTTTATTGGTCAGTATGTTTTTCATCTTGCAAAAGGCTACGTTCGCCATGGAAATTCTTGTTCTAATCTCCTCAAGGGATCTCCCATCAGATGTTATGACTGTTCCGAGATAGCTGTACCGATTCACTTGTTTAAGAGCATTCTGAACCTTCATCAATAATAATGGTAACTTATCTGAAACGACAACTAGCCAAAAAAAAAAAAAACATTCCCATATGTATGGCACGTTACACCCTCCTTAGGTATTTACAATGCCCATGTTAAACACTGCCTCAATTAGTCATTTGTTATTGATTATTTTTCACGCATTTTAATGCTATTGTTTTTTTGTTTTTTTGTTTCTTGTTTGTTTTTGGGTCAACATTTGCTTCATAAGTGATGTTGAATGAAAAAAATGTATGAGAGGAAATAGAGAAGAATCGCAGAATGTCAGACGGGCCTGCGTGCCCAATACTTAACCCTTTGAAAATAAAGACTTTCGTTCGTTCGTTCGTTCGTTCATCTTTAACATTGATGGTCCTTTATTATTATTTTGAATATCATACTGTTCTTCTCAGTTATCGTCATAAAGGTATTTCACATAATCTGACCATACATGTAAAATCTGATCTTTTTCTATTATGATTTTTCCATTTTTTGTTTTCAGGCAGCCTGCTGATGTATGTGTTCTTTGATTAGTAAGCTCCTGAATTCTTTTGTGCATAAGTTTGGTATTTTCACGGTTGTATTGTTTTTCAATTTCTATGCAATTTTTCTCGAGCCATGCTTCTTTTGCCTCCTTACATAATGTTCTGACTTTTCTGTGAATTTCTTTATATTTGGCAGGATTATTTTTGTTCTGTCTTCTTGTTTCCATTAGCTGTAAATTTTCTTCAGTTATCCATGTCTGACGACCCACTTTCTTTAATTCTGGTATAGTTTTTTCTACAGCTAAACTGATTGAAATCTTCAACATTTCCTATTGATCATCCACATCTTGAAATAAAATATCTAGATTAGACAATATATCAAATTTGTTCTTTACTTCTATGTTAAAATTATCTTGTATTTCTTTGTCAGTTTTCAATTTGCACACATCATATTTAGTGTTTCCGGTTCTATACTTGACTTTCTTTAACTTTACCCTCAGTCTGCTTGTAAGTAATCTGTGATCACTGTAACAGTCAGCATTGGGAACTGTTTTTGCGACTGTTAGCACATTTCGATACCTTCTGCTAACCATGATGTAATCTATCTGATTTTTAATCCTGCTGTCTGGACTCTTCTATGTCCATAATCTTCTAGGATGTTGTTTAAACCAGGTGTTTCCTACAACCATTTCTTGTTCTTTTGCCCATTCTACAAGTCTGTTTCCTCTTTTGTTTCGCTCTCCCAAACCATGGTTGCCTACACAGCATCCATCACCTTGATTTCCCACATTAGCGTTGAAATCACCCATTATAATATTTATTTCTGATTTTTTACATTCCTTCAAAGCAAGCTCCATGTCATTATAAAATTCATCTATACTGACCCTCTGTCACAAGGGAACATTGTGTGTGTGTGTGTGTGTGTGTGTGTGTGTGTGTGCGTGTGCGTGCGTGCGTGCGGGTGTGTGTGTGTGTATCCAAGCATTGTTCTGTGCAACGTTGACTTATAGTCGCTCATTATGCAATAGCTTTTTTTCCCTTGTTCTCGCGTTGCTCAATAAGCCGTGATTCTTTATTTTCTTTACATGTATTTAAAATTTACTTATATTTAATATATTATATGGCCTGTCATCATCATTTGCTAGCCTTATTGACTCTATGGGATCTAAGATTTTGTGTGATCCATTTTATGCGCATGTGTTGAGCAAACGGTGCGCGTTTCAGAAACTATGAGAAATGTCACATTTACACATATAGTGGTACCTCAGATTACGAACGCCTCAGTTAACGAACAGTTCGGACTATAAAACAACAACACCGATTTTTTTTTGTTGGGGGGGAGGGCGGGTCTCGGATAACGAACAGTGCCTCGGGTTAAGAGAGAGAGAGAAGAGAGAGAGAGAGAGAGAGAGAGAGAGAGAGAGAGAGAGAGAGAGAGAGAGAGAGAGAGAGAGAGAGAGAGAGAGAGAGAGAGAGAGAGAAAGAGAACAAACGAACGAACGAACGACCAAACTTTATTTTAAAAGGGTAACAAACTGGGCACGCAGGCCCGTCTTACATTCAGCCCTTTCGATCACTCATCTTTCATTCATCAAATGTGCATTTACATAGGGAAAATAAAACATTGTCAAATTGATTTTGTAAGCATAAACAATGCATATTACGCATGGTACATTCACATGGGGGAAAAATTAAAAAAACATTGTCAATTGAAAGTTGTAAACATAAACAGTGCATCCACCCTCACACACCGCAGCCACCCACACATCCCCCACCCACCACAACCCCACCCACCCACACATACCTCCACGCACTCACACTGACTCAGGCAAACATACATGTCGCCACCCACCCACTGATTCCCCACCCACACATACATCCCCCACCCATCTCATAACCGACACGCACGCACCCACCCACATATTCTCCACCACCCACCCACACACCCGCAACCGCCCAGCAAAACACACATCACAAAACCACACACATATCCCCGTCAACCCACACATCCCGCACCTATCCACACATACATCCCTCATACATTTCTCCCAGAAAGAGAGAGAGAGAGAGAGAGAGAGAGAGAGAGAGAGAGAGAGAGAGAGAGAGAGAGAGAGAGGGAGGGAGTGTGTAAGGTTTAACGTTGGAGACAAACGATCGCGTACAGTACAAACGAAGGCAACTCAGTAATAACATCGCTTAGTGCTAGCCTAGTTAGCCCAGTTTTGCACGCGTGCGCAGCCTCGCTTTCATTGGCCTTACTACACAGCAGTTAAAGATGTCTTAACAGTGGCACTGCGTTCAGTGTATCTCTTTCATTATTCTCCTTGTTAACCCTATCAATTATGAGTTCGAAGAACGGTAGTGGTGCTGCTAGGAAGCAGAAACGTATAACAGTGGAAGAAAAGAAGGGCATAATTATGAAACATGAAAATGGTGTTCGTATGTGTGACATCACTAATGAGTACAGCACGGCATAATCAATATCTTCACCATCATAAAAAACAAAGAGTTACCCAAATCAGTCCATGTGGCTAAAAGCGTAGCTAAGCTACAGAAGCAAAGACCTCAAATGTTAGAGAAAGTTGAAAATATTCTCTTGGTCTGGGTCAATGAAAAGAAACTTGCAGGAGACAGTGTTCGTGGGGCAATAATACGTGAGAAAGCGAAGCTGTTGCAGAGTGATTTATTGTCGAAATTTCTTGGTACAAGTGCCGAGACTGACGAATTTAAAGCCAGCAGAGGCTGGTTTGGAAAGTCAAAAAAAAGTGGCATTTATAGTATAATTAGGCACGGAGAGGCTGAAAGTTCTAAAGAGAAAGAAGCAGAAACTTTCAATGTGGAATTTGATAAGATCATCAAAGAGGAAGACTACGTTCCATAACAAGTCTTTAATTGCTATGAAACGGACCTCTTCTGGAGAAAATTCCAAAGACGACCTTTATAACCCAGTGGGAGAAAGCATTGTCGGGGCACAGACCAATGAAGAACAGGCTAAACTCTGCTGTTCTGTGCCAATGTAGTGGATGAGAGTGTGTCTTTGGGCAAGAATATGAGCCTGGAAGTCGATGGCAACGACTTAGAGGAGCTGATTGAGAGCCACAGTGGAGAGCTCACTACAGATGAGCTTGTGGATCTTTAGTATAAACAACTAACGACATTAAAGGATGAGCAGTCGTCCGATGATGAGGAGCAAATGACCGTTTCAACTGCCAGGATTAAAGAAATTTGCAGCAAGTGGGCAGACAACGAAGACTTCATTGTGAACCATCATTCAAACATACTTACTGCTAACAGAGTAGTAAACCTGTTGAATGATAACGCGATGGCCACTTCAGAAAGATTCTCCAGCAAAGTGAGCAACACATTTCCCTTGATAATTTTATGGTGCAGAAAGATTCCCAGTCGGCTACTAAGAAGCAGCGACAATAAACTCCTGAAACTAATGACTCAGAATAGCAAAGAAAGTGACAAATTTCCAATGATCGTTTTCTTGGTAAGAAAGATAGACTACATCTATTTTCTTTTATTTTACATTTAATTTATTTGGTTCTTTTCTTTCTCTTTATTTAATACGTGAAGTCTTTGCGTTGTGTCAGGTAAACGACCGGGTGTTAATTAAAAGAAAAGAAAAGAACGATTCTTTCATCTTGAAACGATTTGTCTCTATTTCACTGATTTCAATGTTTCGGGTTACGAACAGAGTTCTGGAACGAATTAGGTTCGTGATCCTATGTATCACTGTCAACCGTTAATGTTTGTTATATATATAGCTCGGGTTTCAGAAAAATCAACACAAGTATGTCACATTTACACAGGTACTGTTAATGTGTCTTATCTACATCGCGGGATTCGGAAACGGAAATTGTACAGGGCCAGAGAACCGACCTCCACCTTCAACGTACAGTAGCTGACCAGTAATCAGAGCAGCTGCATCTGACCCCAAAAATGCTACAGCTTCAGCCACATCCTCGATCCTTATAGACCTTGACTTCAGTACTTGTAGACTAGACTGTAAGCTTTTTATTGTGTTCGTGTCCAGCACTTCTTTATATCCACTAGTGCTCATAATTCTGGTTGGCATAAACCCAGGGCTAACTGCATTGACTCTGATTCCTTTTGGACCCAAGTCAACGGCCAAGTATTTAGTGAGATGCTCAAGGCATGCCTTAGACATTGAATATATTAGACACAAGGAAAAGTTGACTGTATGCGACATAACTGAAGACATGAAGATAATATTGCCTTTACACTTCTCCAGATGTGGTACAGCTTGTTGTGTCAGGAAAAACGCAGATTTTACATTAGTGTCCATTATATTGTTGTATATGTCATCTGTTGCTTGCAACAGAGGTTGAATGGATCCAATAATACCCGCATTTAACACAAGAATATCCAGACGTCCAAACTTCTCAATAGTCTTGTCTATTATCTGACTCCGAACTGTCTGGTCATTTACGTCCCCTTGAACTACCAGAAACCTTTTTCGGTCTCCATCGCCGATCTCCACAACCTTTTCAAATACAGATACTAATCTTTGTGCATCGCGTCCACAAAGCGTGATACTTGCACCCAGAGAGGCAAACTTCATGCTAATGACTTCCCCAATTCCGGAACTTGCACCTGTTACAATGACAACCTTGCCTTCCATTGTCAGTCTAATAGCTGCAGAGACGTCAAGTGATCAGGTACTGCGATATGAACTGTTGCCTGTGAGAGACAAACAGTAATCTTGAGAGATTTAATTATAATTGTTTATCTAATATCTTAAAACATAGGCAAAAGTTATTAATCTATTTTAGAGATTTTTCGAAAATTGGCATTCCATTAGTATATTATGAATCTTGCAGATGCCACACAATAAGCTATAATCAAATTGATTTATTTGGTTGTTTCGGGATTTGAGATTTAAATATTGAGCACAACCCACTACTGGCAACGCTGATCGTATTCTGGTATGAACCTAAGGCATACCCACGTCAATGTGGATGCACTAGACTCGAGTTTCGCTCTCGTTTTAGCTCATCAGTAGTGCATATCCTTGACGGGACCCGGAAACAAACTCCAGATCACTGGCGTGTGAAGCGGGTGTGTAACCACTAGACCACGTGGCACACGCTGCTCACGGCCAAATTATCACAACAGACTATCACAACGCTACCCATCGTAGGCTGTAGCTCAATATTTGCCAGATCGCCGCGACTGACGTCCGTCAATCGATGTGGACTACGATGGGTGACGTTGTGATATTCTGTTGTGATAATTTGGCCGTGTCCAACGTGTGCCGCGTGGCCTAGTGGTTACACACCCGCTTCATACGCCAGTGATCCGGAGTTTGTTTCCGGCTCCGGTCAAGGATGTGAACTACTGATGAGCTAAAAAGACAGCAAAACTCGAGTCTAGTGCTTCCACATTGACGTGGATATGCCTTAAGTTCATACCAGAATACGATCAGCGTTGCCAGTAGTGGGTTGTGCTCAATATTTAAATCTCAAGTCCCGAAACAACCAAATAAATAAACTTTACGGGTTCAATGGTTTGATAATACTGCATTTACTATTACTTGATTTTTTTTTTAAATGTGGTGGTTTAACACATTACTCCTTTTTTCTGTCTAGCAGGAAATGCACCTCTTGGTGGTAGATTGCCTATGGACAAGGGGGAGGTGGTCGTGCGCTTGTGTTACCAGGTGGAGAAGGCGGAGGAACAGATTGAGAACCCATATGTGGAAAGAATGAGATTGCGGGGTATCGGCAGGGGTTCTGGAAGAATCTCAAAACTGAGAGGGAAGACCAGGAGAACTTTAAATCAGTTACGGTGGGAACGATTAGTAGTGTGACTCTTCACTGGCTGTTGAACGAGGGGACGGAGCACGTATGGAATGTCCTGAGTGCAGTGATGTCGGTTCTTAATTCAACTCAAATCAACTCTGTCTCCTTGCCGTCTTTACAGACGATAGATTGTTACATTTTGGTTCAACATAGGCATACTGACTACAATCCTTGTCGGAGACCAGGGCTGGAGTTATACCTTTCCATAGCACAAAGCCTGACCTAAATTGTAGAGACTATGTGTTGCCCATGCGGCACAATCTTTCTCTCGGCATGCCTCGTTTACTCCAGGGTAAAGGTAACACCAATACATCTGGAACAAGACAAGCTGCAATAACTGCCGGATCAACACAGCAATGCGCTAACTGTCCGACTGTCGGAGACTCGGTTCTAGACCAGTTGCTGTTCACGGCTTGGGGTCTGTTTTAGGATCCCTCCAAATTGTGCTCCTCCACCCAAAACCGTTAGCACAATGTGAGTTGTTGGGCGCCGCCCAACGTTCGGCGCTAACAGAGAGCAGAGAGTACCGACTACTGATATACGGTCATAATCATTTATATGTGCCATTCCGATAAGCGTGGGCGGCCATATTTCGCCTTCTCACACGACCACCAGAATCGTGGATCAGCTCTCTGTTTTTGTCTCGACCATACCACGTGGCCAAACCATTCAGGTATTTACTTCTCTGTCTTCCCCTTGTTCTTTTCCCCTCAAACTAGACAGTTGTCACCACGTTCTCCAATTTCTCATAACGTGTCCAAACAATTGTGACTGGCTGGTCTAATTTCTCTAATCAGTTTACGGTTTCATGGGATTCTTTTAGGACTAGGTCATTGGTTTTTATATCTGTCCATGGTATTGTTTGCATTTTTCTCAGAAACCGCATATCCACAGCCATTAGATATGTTTAAACTCGTCTGCTCATTATCCACGCTTCATATCCATACAAAAGTACATGTTATATGTAGCACCTCAACGCTCTATACAGTAGCACAGTCACATCTAAGACCTGTTTAAAACGCTGTGATAATTTGGTAGGTGAAGTGCCTATGTGTATATAAGGTGCACAAGCGGGTATCATATGTATGTCTGCGTAGAATTTGACAATGATCTTATTAATAGCACATTTACATTTAAAAATGTGGATGGTGAAGTGGAGTTTTCTGCAGATGTGTTACAGTTCACGCTGGAAAGCTTGTTATGGTTATTAACCAGAGATCTGTGACTAAAGTTAAAGTGGTGCCTGCCCCCTAGGGTTATTCTTCAGGACAAGCTCCAAGCATTTTCCACAGATCATTAATAACTATTTTGAAGGTCATTCCTATGTTGTGTTATTTTTCTCTGATAAAGAATACCTAATATCAGAATGTATCAACTAGCTCAAACACAGAGGATCCAACTTTATAATTAAAACATTACGAATATGTTCATACAATTTGTATACAGAAACACTCTTATCCATAAATAAACGTTCGAAACATACCAATGTTGGCTTTTCTACTTACCACAAGTTTTACTCTTAAAAGATAATAATTTCTAATTGATCACTCGTTCAAGTTAACTGCACTATGGACATTTCCACACATGCTCTTTCTACATTAGCCAGAGAAGAGTTTCCATGCTGATGGTACCAGTGGCTGCCTCATTAAACGTCCATCACCATTTTCCTCTGCTTGTTGAATGTCGCGTTGAATTAAGAGTAACGTGCTCTGCAATTCCGTTACAAACACAAAATGTTAATAATACACACCATGGAAATGCAGCCCTTAAAAACCCATCCTCCTCTATAGCTGGAAATCATGGTAGCATATTTCAGAATAGAGCTTTTCTCCGCAGTGCCCCTTAATCTTTACAATGACGCCCCACCAACTCCGTTACCTCTGTGCAGAAACCCAAACGTGTATATTATCACACCTCTTGGGAGTGAGTTGTCACTTATCAACTGGTGTACGCCCCTCTGTCACTCTCTCTCCAATCCAACATCCTCGTTCAATCGTGACTATCACTCTATGTTGGGCTGCCTTGTTGGGCGACACCGTGGTCCATTCCATTCCCCGCAATATCCAACCGTCTTCACAATCATGTCTGATAGTTATTTCAGTCTGTGCAGCCAAGAACTTCCATTTTTTTTTCAGACAATGTCCTTTTGTGTCACTAAATGCCTCAGGCAGAGTATGCTCCGTGTTCGCCCCATCATTACTTGGCATCTTTGCCTGGACGGCCGTGTGTCTGTCATGGAGGGTAAGTATATGCCGCATTCACATCGTGAGCATATCCCCAACTTAAAACGACTTGCATGCCTCATTTTTTATGCGTTCCTGTTCTTCATTTATCTGTGCAGTATTACCTTCAATATCAGACCACAATCGATCACCGAAATTATTAATTATTTGTAGAGATGTGTGTCGAAATGCGAGTCCAGGGCAATTTTAAACATTCGACTATGCACCGATGACGTTCGAACTCATGACCACCAGGTCGGCAGGTGAGTGTCTAGCCACTACATCACCGCGGCTTCCCTATAGCCACGTGTTAGACCTGTACTTTTAGAAACCACTAGGCACTCCCTGGGTGATGGAGATCAATACCACGCGGGCCTAATTCACTTCCCAAAATGATGCTCGTGTTAGTCTGAGTCAACGTGGGATCCAGGGCCAATGTGAAAAACAAATATGATAACCCTAAATTGATAGGGATTAGACCACACGACCACTGAAAGGGCAGGTACGCTTGTTAGCTACGGGGCTACGACAACGATCTTACCTGAACGCACTATTCCACAAATGTTAGAAATATAAATCAGACAGTGACACTTCTAAGTTATATATACCCATATACATATATAGCTTAAAGAACACACACACACACACATACATTTTCTAGCCACTTGAGTTAGGATAGATACAGTACAAGTTCCAGCTTTAGCCAGTAACACCGCCTTCTTTATAAAAAATTGCAATGTTGGTTTCTGGACGTTAATTAACACCCACTGATGTTGTTGTTAATATATACTTTTGGCAGAAACTCAGTTTATTCACGAGTGAAAGGCTACGTTTGATTTTATCACAAATAATAATAGCTTTTATTTACATTCGGGAATTGGATGTTTGATAATGTATTCATTCTAATTAGTCTGTCATCTGCTGCCTATAGTACCTTGCGGTGTAGAACATGGGGTCTTATGACTGTGGAATTATAGCCGCCCTGCTAGTGCAATCGCCGCGAACTGTGCAGGTTATAGGTATTATAATTAGTAACGTCTATAAAGTAGTTTATAGAAAGGAGTAGACTGTCACAACAATTGAGGCCCCTCCTATGTCTGTTGATTGATCAATAG
Source organism: Cepaea hortensis (assembly GCA_963921405.1). Taxonomy (NCBI): domain Eukaryota; kingdom Metazoa; phylum Mollusca; class Gastropoda; order Stylommatophora; family Helicidae; genus Cepaea; species Cepaea hortensis. The sequence continues at coordinate 24,841,901 of OY992886.1, forward strand.
CGACCATTTATTGTTCACAACAGCACACGTCCCGCGGGCGTGGAGGTAACACACAGCTAGAGCGAATGGCTGCCAGCATTGTGGTCACGTATTCCAGCATTGTGGTCAAGTATTCAAAGCTTCATCAAGCCTGGGACAGTTTTAATTGATCTGGATACCCCCTCCTCCTCCCCCCCCCCACCCCGTTCGAGAAGGCCTAAAATTGGCACTCGAAAAGTTTCTGAGCTAATCAAGAAAAAACTAAAAGTAGAACCAGTAAGATTTACTTTAACGATACCAAAAGTGACAACATGGACACTACGACTAAAGCTTTCGTCAGTTCAAATATAACAAACATATATTGATAAAACTACTTAAAAAATTAAGCATGCAAATATATATACATGTTGCAAATCTGTTTCCTTGTTATGGATTTGACACGTCTGTAGCTCAACGTCTCATGTGTAAGTGATAGAACATTTTGTGGAAATTAAAGGTGGTAGATTTGATATTGCCATCACTTGCCGAGTGTGGATTACTGAATACAAACATGGCGCCAGGACTACATGCCTGATACACCTGAAGACAAGGAAAGGGACATCGTTGTTCTTTTGTTGTTCTTAACTGCTTCGGGTAATACTGAGTAAATGGCAACTGACAAAGACAGGGGAAAGGCAATTCTGGCACGATTTCTAAACAGACTGATCAACAGGACAGGGCTATTAGAGATACTGTTAGAGTGTCCCCATCACAGGCCACTAGGAATGACTACTGCTAAGACATGATACAAGTAGAGGACATTAGGCGTGTGTTGAACAGAACTAAAAATACAGCACCAGACAAGGATGGGGTTAGGTACAACCATATAAAGTATATAAACGATGGTGACTTCAAGGAGATGGTTGTTTGTTTCAACCGTAGCAAGAAACGGGAGAAATACAACAGGATTTGTTGCACAGCTACCTTGTCCCACCCAACATGTCAGGCAAGAATAACTCAAAACTACTGCCTTGGTCATGCGGGAGTGCGGGGGGGGGGGGGAATGAAGAGGCTGATAGGCTGGCAGGGAATGCACCTCTCGATGGTAGACTATCTATGGACAAGCGAGAGGTGGTCAGGTGAGACCAGGTGGAGAAACCGGTGGAACAGACTGAGAGCCCGTATGTGGAGAAAATAATATGACGGGGGATCGGCAGAGGTTTATGACGAATCTCAAAACTGAGAGGGACGACCAAGAGAACTTTCAATCAGAAGGCAGTTGGAACAGTTAGGAGTATGACTCACAGCTGGCTGTTGAACGAGGGGACAAAGCGCGAGTGGGAATGTCCTGAGTGCAGTGATGTCTACTCATAAATCCTAAATGAGTAAAATAGCGAAAACCTTGAATCAAGGGCTGTACAGCTGTTTAATGAAACCAATAAAGTATTCAGGAAAAGAACTGGGTTCTAGAATAATAAAAGGACCATTTACAACCACATACACAGACACACAACTGGGTTAGAATTAAATGGTTAGAATATAGAGATTAAGAAGAAATAAATAAGAATAAATAAATATCACAGTATGATTTACGGGTAAATGGTAATATTATTATTCAAGTGAATCGTTACAACTATCTCGGGACTGTCATAACATCTGATGGGAGGTGCCTTGAAGAGATTAAAACAAGACTCGCTATGGCCAATGTAGCATTTTGCAAGATGGAAAACATACTAACCAATAAAATTATGTCAATGGTATCGTGAAAATGAGAGTTGATGTGCTACATAGAACCTATACTTTTGTATGGATGGGACTCAAGGACATAGAGCAGACAAACTGAAAAAAAAACCAGGCAGTGGAAGTGTGATTTCTGGGAAAATGCAAAGATTACAATGGACAGACAGACAAATTAAATGAGCAAGTCCTACGCGAAGCAAATGAAAACGTTAAACTAACTGGAGAAATTAGACGCACACAGTCTAACGTTTTTGAGCATATTATGAAGAGAACTAAAGAACCCGGTGACAGCTGGCAAGACTGAAGGGAAAATAATAAGGGGAAGGCAAAGAAATAAATATCTGGATGACTCGACAACATGGTATGATCGAGACAAAAACACAGGGCTGATCCACGACTCTGGTGATCGTGTGAGATGGCGAAACGTCACCGCCCACGCTTATCGGTATGGTACATGATGAAGGTGATGAAACATGAAGTAATCAACAAAGTGCGTCTCCAGAATGAATGCTGGCTGCAGTGATCTCTATCACTGTGTGTGTCTCTTGTCGTGATTTTACATTCTGTCTGACTGCGTGTTTTAATCATAGAAATCGCCATATGAAAATACTGATAAATGATCCGAATGCCACGTTCACATCAGATAATACAGGTTTTGATGAGATCGCGGGGAGACATGGACTTGGGCGTCATCGTCATCATCGTCACCATATGCCATATAAACAAGTGTAGTTGTCCATGTCTCTCCACAGATGTCACTATATGAGTTTCTGGATCATGTCTTCTGATGACAGTCCTTCAATTCTACCTCGCTGAAGTTTGAGCTAAGAGAGAAGAATGAGCGTTGTACATCACAATCCCCCAGAAGATAGTACGTATGTACAAAGTCGAGGGAGAAAAACCCTACGTACATTTTCCTCGGAAATTTGCAATCCATTTTCAGGACTCAGTCGACCCGATCACCAACTTAAGAAGTAAAACTATCTTTCATAGCATTCAAAAACAACCGCTCATCTATAATCCAGAAAGATGAAAGAGGTTAGTATCTGTAATAGCTGCAACAGATGTTATGAAAAACAGCATGATCACTATCGGAAACAGTGCAAGTTGCCTCTAACAACCATCAAAATGGGGTAAACATACGACCGCCCTATTGGGTGAATGCAAATGTATGTATATCAAATGCATCGTCTGTCTGCACTGCTGAACATAACTTTATCTGTAAAGTGAATTATGTCCCGTTGTAATCCGGAAGCAAGTTCCTCGTCGTATTTCGTTAACAGAGAAGACTTCTTGCTTCTAAGGAAGTAAAAGTAAAGGACCATTTTACATGCTTCCATCCATCATGTGCCATGCCGATAAGCGTGGGCGGTCATGTTCTGCCATCTCACTCGATCACCAGAGTCGTGGATCAGCTCTGTGTTCCTGTCTCGACCATGCCAAGTGGCCAAGCCATCCAGGTATTTACTTCTCGGTCTTCCCCTTGGTCTCTTTCCTTCGATCTTGCCAGTCGTCACCAAGTTCTCCAAATCATTTCTCCTCATAACATGCCCAAAATGTTGACTGTCTACGTCTAATGTCTCTAATCAGTTTACGATCTTCATTTGTTTCTTGAAGGACTTGTTCATTGGTTTTTATGTCTGTCCATGGTATTCTTTGCAATTTCCTCATAAACCACATTTCCACAGCCATCAGCTGTTTTTCAGATTGACTGCTTATTGTCCACGCTTCGCACCCATACAAAGTATAGGTTCTATGTAGCACTGCGCCACTCTTTTTCTCGTTTCAGTTGATATCTTTTTATTGGTCAGTATGATTTTCATCTTGCAAAAGGCTACCTTCGCAATGGCAATTCTTGTTCTAATCTCTTCAAGGCATCTCACATCAGATGTTATGATTGTGCGGAGATAACTGTATCGATTCACTTGCATTAGAAAATGCCCATTTACTCGTATATCACATTGTGGTATTTCCTGCTTCTCAGTGACGACCATAATCTGTGTCTTATTAATATTCATTTCTAACCCTAGTTGTTCACTGTGTGCAATAACAGCAAATACTAAATTTTGTAGGTCCTGTTCATTGTCTGCAATCAAGACTGTATCACCTGCTTATCTAATGTTATTGATGTATCGTCCCCCAATGTTGATTCCTTCCATATCTTCAATATTTCTGAAAATATTTTCACTGTACAAGGAAAAATGATCTGGAGACATTACACATCCCTGTCTCACACCTCTTTTAATAGGCTGATATTGACCTACATTGTTATCACTTCTGATGGCAGCTTGTTGTTTCCAATATATGTTTTTTACAAGTCTAAGGTCTTTTCCATCAATTTGTATTCTCAGTATATACACAGCATTTACTGTGCCCTTGCTTTCTACAAACCCACATTGTTCATCTCCTATTTCGGGTTGTATATTCTTCCTGACTCTGTGCATGATAATTTTCATTAGAATCTTCGTGATGTTGCGCATTATACTAATTGTTCTATGTTGATCGCATTCCATGGCTCCTGATTTCTTCGGGATTGCAATAAATATAGAATTACATAATTCAGGAGGAATATCTCCAGTATCGTATATTGCGTTCAGCAGTCTGGTGACTTAACATCTATTCCATATTCTTCTAAGGCATTGATCATTTATATTGTGATGTCATCTGCACCCGGGGTCTTGCCAGTTTTCATATGGTTAAGAGCATTCTGAACTTCCATCTCAAAATTGATGGTCCTTTATTATTATTCCGAAGATCATGTTCTTCTCTTGTATCATCATAAAGGTCTTTCACATAATCAGACCAGGCATGTAAAATCTGATCATTTTCTATTATCTTCTTCTTCTTCTTTGCGTTCATCCGGAGTGTTTTTTCAGATGTGATTTCGGTGTGTCTGTTATGCGCCCTTGGGCCGAAACCCGTAGGCCAACACATCCGACTATAGCGTGCTTTTTTGACCAGGTAGCATTCCTGGGAGACTCACTTTTGTGGTGCCATCTGCAACCCATCTGGCCAAGTTGGAACATTCGAAGACAACGGTCATCCCTCAAAGGAAGGCAGGGACAGTCCATAGCATTTTCCGCCATCCAAGGTTGCTTCCATAGTTGCAGGGCCGACACATAGCGCCCTGGTACTGGGATCACCGAGGTAATCGTCACGTCCTGCTCATGGCTGCTTTAAATCCTCACTTCAATATATTGGTCATTTCATTTGCCCCGGACCATTCCCGCACAAACCAGACAGGTTTACAGACGGTATCCACTCAGCGAGTTTTCGGACATGTGCTTGTCGTTGCGCCCGTCAGAGCTGTTCCAGGCACGACAGACATTCGGAAAACTACCTAGTCAGAGCTGTTCCGAACAAGAGCTGCATTCGGAAACTAGGTAGTCAGGGCTGTTCCTAGCACTAGAGACATTCGGACGAGACATTTCACTCGGACGTAATTGCGTAATGTTAATTTTTAGTTTGCCACCCGTAGGACGACACTTCCGACTTCCGGCGGGCATTTTTTAATGAGGTTAGCCTTCCTCTGGTTTCGAAGCACGTTAGACTGTTGTGATGTCGCCCTCATCTCAGCTGGTCAAGATAGAACGATCAACGACATCGCGGTCGGCCCTCAATGGAAGGCAGGGGCAGACCATGGGCATTCCCTCGCTATCCAAGGAGGCTTCCATAATTGCAGAGCCGGCACATATTGCTCTGAGACTGGGCTCACCCGAGGAGTTGCCACGTCCTGCTCATGGCTGCTTTAGTTCCTCACTTCCATGTGTTGGGCATCTCGCTTGCCACTGGTCGCTCAAGCACACACCAGGAGCGGTCAGACTGCGGGCGACATCCACTCGGTAAGCTTTTTCTTTTGACTTCGGACCACGCAATAGGTTCGCTCGCCGTGCGTTCCATTTCGCGTCATTGAGACGTTCCTCCACTTGTGTCTACACTCTATGAGTTAGATACAGACAGTTGTCGTAACCATTTCCTTCGACTGGGGCACTTTTCTGACTTTTTGTACTCGTTCACGAGGTAGGCTACATGTGCTGCCGGCTCAACACCTTACCTTCGTGCAGCAGTGAACGAGAAACGGCCAGGCCCTCTCATCCGGGAATCCCTCATATCCCCCAGAGTAGAGCCTTCGAACATGTATCATACCTGAGCATGTAGCTTGCTCAGTATCTCGCCTCTATTTTTTGGTAGGTGGGTATCGGCCCGGCTCTCAGATCCGAGAGTTTGTGGCTTAGAGGCGTTCAGCCACAACCCTCGACAGGGAGCCTTAGCATTTTGTCCGGACCAAGGTCTTCTGCCTTCGTGTACCTGATTTAGTCTATTGACTGCTATCCTCAGCCTACCTGCAGAGCAGCAGGTAGTGTCTCTCTTAGTCTGGCCCCTAACCCATAAGCTGTCCGATATGTAGTTTTCATCCATCGGCAAGCAGATGGGGTCAGTGCTACATGCAAGCTCCCCCACCACGGCAAGGTGGAGACACATCGGCGGAGATTTTCTATTATGATTTTGCCATCTTTGGTTTTTAGGCAGCCCGTTGATGTGTGTGTTCTTTTGTTAGTGATCTCATTAATGTTACATGTTTATTGTGGCATTATATAAGGCACTAGCAATGCTCGTGTGGGCAAGGACTCGAGTTCATGGCCAGTGTGCCTTGGAAAATACAACATCGGTCGCATGAATGATAATGGGCAAAGGCTGCTGGAGCATTGCACTAGAAATGACCTATGTATTACAAACTCCTTTTTTTAAAACAAAAGAGCTGCATAAGGTCACTTGGAAACATCCAAGATCCGGCCATTGGCATCAGCTGGACTTCATTATCACACGGAGACAACATCTGAATCATACATCATTAACTCGAAGTTACAATAGTGCTGACTGTGATACAGATCATTCTTTGGTTGTTGCAAGGGTTAGACTGAGTCCAAAGAGAATCTACACAGCTAAACACAAGTCTAGCCCCAGGATTAATATTATTAACACTTACAATCCTGGAAAGTGCTTTGAATTTCAACAGCTACTTGAAGACGCTTCAATGATACATCAGAAAATTGAATAGTAAATGATAAATGGAGTAAACTTAAGGAAACTATTTATAAAACAGCGGTAGGGGTTTACGGCACTGTGGATCATAAGAGGCAGGACTGGTTTGCGGCAAACAGTCAGATACTGCAGCCCTTGATTGATAAAAAGAAGATAGCTCTCTTAAGAAACAAGAAGACAAAAGAGAAAATGATTGCAGGTAAAGCACACACAGAGCGCGAGAGACGTAAGATGGTGCACAATGGTGGAAATGACCATGTTTTCACATGCATCTACTGTGGGCAAACATTTGCAGAAAGAATTGGCCTTACCAGCCACACTCGCCACCGCCATGGGTCGTAGTTATTAAGCCTTTTTGAAGCACAATGTACCAAACTATCGTCTGTCAAGACGGAAAGGTGCCAATGAATATAAGGCACTGCCCTCCTTGTATATGATACTGGAGATATACCTCATGAATTATGTAATTCTGCATTTATTGCAATCCCAAAGAAATCAGGAGCCTTGGAATGTGATCAACATCGAACATTTAAGACCTTTGACTTGTAAAAAACATATATTGTATACAACAAGCTGCCATAAGAATTGATAATTGTCAACAACCGAGGTTGACAAGCATTACTGGATACTTCTCTTGCACCACACGACAAACTCGTAAGGCGTATAAGAGGATTAGTTACACATTTTAATTCAGCTTGGCGCTCACAAAATGTAGAGCCATCATTGATTCACACAATATTTACAAGCATAATACTATACAATATTCACTCTATCAAAGTCAGTCCTAGGCACTAGCACTACTGATATCTACATAACAAAAACCACATCGCCTTGGCCGATGTGTTCATCTAAACAGTCAGTCCCCCGTCTGACAAGACTCAGCCGTGGCATTTCACACCACGCGCGGATGGATCACGAAGATCCCTAGGATTGCGTGCTGCGGTTCACAGCACGCTTCACGTGGCCTATCCACGGGTAACCTCTCTTAAGAGTTCCTTACATCTCTTTGGGCGGGTGTACTTACAACCCGACCAGAGTTCTCACTTCTCAGGTTGACACTGGTGTGTCTGAGTGGAGACCTATTCACCCACTCATTCCCGTTGTCTTTTCTATTCCCTGGGTAGGGCCTTGTTACCCCCACTCCCAGTAGGGATTGTATCATATATCCTCTTATATCCTTTTCCTCCACTTCTCATGCAGGTGGTATTCCCTAGGTCTTTGACACACACTCCCCCCTTCTGTGTTGCGTTACAACCCTTCAACCCCTTGTGTAACGCAAGCAGTTAAAAAGAAAAATTAGTGTGTAATTTTTTGTCAAAGACCACTGGTAACTTGGTTCTGGTTCCCCAATAGATCTTTACTAACCAATGTCACAATGTTGTACTCCTTCACTTGGCTACTGGTTATCGCCACCCACTTGTCTAGTTGGCGTGAGCCCTCTCTCATCGCTATATTATATTTATTGGGGGTTTGTCTGAACCGGGCCATTGCCTTTTGGCCTGCCCTCAAATAGTAAATTAACTCACTACCCACACAAAGCTGATCTTGTTAGGATCAACACATGAATTGCTTCATGTCCTCCATATAATATTTAACAACTATTGTACAAGCTGTGTACGATAGGCTTTACCTATCTCGCTTCCGCGTGTAAAGAAATCTTTCATTGTTAAGTTAGTGTTTCAAGTTTCTATTGTGTCCCCTGTCCCTTAGTTATCTCTCTTTGATGTAACAGAAATGTATGCACTTTATATGTAAGTTTTCCTGATTGTTTGCGTGTTTATAAAGTGTAATTAAACTACAAACCTGTGTGTATGTCTATAATTTATGTGTATGTTGGTTTTCAAGCGCCATAATGTGGTTTAATGCAGTCAAAATTGAGTGTGTAACACTAATTCGTGACTACATGACCGTTTTATGAAGCTTAAATTACTTTCCCTAAGCTATAGTGTAATTGTTGCTAAAACACGGATTACATCACAACACCCTGGACACAACACACTTCAACATTGAAACAACACAATTGTCGCAGACAAATGACGAAAGTCGCGTTGGGCGGTAAAAAAAATCCGCTGGTTGTATCACTCTCGTTCTGTATTTCATTCTCTCTTCTCTTTCACACATTTGTCACACTCCTCTTATTCTTCACTCACTTTTTAAAAGGAAAAAAATTTATTAAAACCTTGTAGTGACTCTATACAATTTTGGCTCAGTTTGAAAAGCTATTGAGCCTAATGACGGTGCTATTTTGTTGCACGGGTCATTTATGTACAAATTTTTTTTTTTTTACATGGATGAAAGGATTGGTAGTTAACCATCCTGCAAGTAATGACATCTATAAGTTGGTGCACAGTACTAAACTACTGTAAATTGGTGCACAGTACTAAACTACTCTAAAGGGAAGTAACTTACTAAACTAAGTGAAAATAAGGTGAAATGAGTTAATTCCCTTTTTAGATGTTTATAAATTGGGTAATGTGAATTCTAAATGATGGGAAAAAAATAAATAATGGTTTATTTAACTAACAGATTTCAAATGTATTTAACAACTAAATGAAGGAAATATGGGTGATGCTTTAATTATATGTTGTAAATGGAAATGGGTTTAACTTTTTATCACTAAATTATGTGTTTAATTAGCTGATTATTAAGATAAATATGAAATGATGCCAATAAATGAAATGATTTAATAAGCACTTTTATCCTAAGCTGTAACTACTGTAATTAAACTATGAAATGTTGATGTTATGATTAGATGGAGTAAGTTGATGATTTGTCTAAACTAACAAAATGTATGATATTAAATGGATTTATCCTACTCTATAATTATGTAACTAATCTAAACTATTATCTGCAACTGCAATAAAAAATTTTTTTTTATAATACATATCACAATAAATGACATTATATACAATGTTTATATCGACTACCTCGGGTATGTGGTTGGCGTATAGTCCTGAAATAAATCTCGTTAACACAATAGGAGATTAACCACGTATTTGCACTGGGTAATACTATTCAGTTCACAGTAATCTTCGTCTGATAACACTCTCACAATCTGTTGATGGCGTAGACAACTTTATCTGTGTCTGTCCCATAACACTGTTCTGACACTGTTCTGATCACATTAACACAAGGTGATTATTCATTATATGAGCACTGTCAATAGAATGCTGTTCATGACCACCTTGGACACATATGCTTTAACGTGTCTTTACTTAGACGTCGTAGCCTCAGTTGTGTGCGAAATGTCAGGTATCTCAACACCAGATGGCCTAGAAAGAGTGTCAGCAAGCATATTTAGCTTACACTTGATGTGCTCTATCGAAAACGAATAGTTCTGCAAAATAAGCGACTATCGATATACTCTATTGTTCCGATGGACGTCTGACTGCATGACTGTGATCGGGGAGTTGTCAGTCTGGATGATGAAATGACTACCTGCCAAGAACCGGTGTAGCTTCCTTATGCAGTATATCACGCTAAGGGCCTCCAGTTCTGAGATGGAATATCTGGCTTCAGCAGGTGTTACCTTGCGGCTTACATAGCATATTGGGTGGAAAATGCTCTCGTAGAATTGGCCCAGCACTCCAGCGATGGAAATGGTGCTAGCGTCTGTCCTAAGATAATAAACGAGGCCTGGATTAGGCAAGCGCAAGATTGTTAACTCGCTAAACAAAAGTTTAAGTTTTGACAATGCGTTAATTAATAATGCATCTTTTACATCCAATTTTACAGACGCTTTTAAAACATTGGAAAACACACTTGTGATCTCAGCTAAATTTGGTATAAATTTGCTGTACTAATTAACTAATCCCAAAAGACTCCTAACCTGCTTTTTCGTTGTTGGCATGGTTAGGTTTAAAATTTTGGTGACAATCCTGTTGTCAGTTTTTAGTTGGCCATTGGAAATTACATGACCAAGAAATTCAATTTCCTGTAGGCCTAGTTCAACTTTGGCTGGCTTCACTGTAAGGCCGAAGAGTCGTAATCTATCGAAGACATGTCGCAGTATCTGTAAGTGTGTTGTCCAGTCCTCTGTGTGCACACATATGTCATCTATATAAGTCACTGTATTCGTCACTCCATGGAGCAAATCTCTAGTTAGACGAACGAAAGTGGCAGGAGCGTTTCGAAGACCAAAAGGAAGAAATTGCCACTCGTAAAGACCTAATGGTGTTGATAATGCAGTGAGAGGAATGGATTGACTATGCATCGGTACTTGCCAGTATCCCTTCGTAAGGTCAAGTTTGGAAAAGATTTTGGAGGTAGACATGTCAAGAATGAGATCTTCGCAGGAAGGTATTGGTTCTGCGTCGACCTTCGTAACACTATTAAGCTTCCTATAGTCCACGCAGAGGCGGACCGTAGAGTCCTTCTTTTTCACCAGAACTATAGGAAAGGAGTATTTAGAAGTAAATTTTTGGATGATTCCACTAGCCTCTAAACTTAGAATTTCCTTATTGAGACTTTCCCTATAGATGAGTTGGATGGAGTAAGGTCGGCATTTGATAGGTTTATTATCCGAAAGAAGGATGGAGTGTTCGATTCTGTCCGTCCTACCTGGAATGTCAGAAAATATGTCTTGGTACTCCGTTACTAGTTCTATTGTCTGTCGTCTCTGTTTGTCCGTTAGTTTCGGTTCTATCCGTATGCTATCTATCGTAGCTGTCTTGTCAACTGTCGGAACGGGTAGTTCCATGACATCGTCGTCTACCTGATTCAGTACAGTGGTGGTACTAAGTGCGTTTTCTGTTTGCTCACTAAGTGTATGCATATTGTCGTCGTAGTCTGTCTCGCTAACTAGTGTAGTTGCGTTATGTATGTCTGTCGTCTCATCAGCTGATGTGGGTGCATTCTGTTCGTCTGTCATCAGTTCTTCCTGTCGTGAAAAGTAAGGCTTCAACATGTTGATATGAAATATCTTTAAATGTCCGTTTATCGATATTTCATAATCGACATCAGAAATTTTGCGTACCACACTGAATGGCCCTTGCCATGAAGTCAATAATAAATTACGTTTGTCTGGCAGTAACAGCAGTACTTCTTGATCAGGTTCAAGATTAATAGTCTTAGCACCTCTATTGGCGTATTGGCGGTAGATTTGACCTTTCCTCTCCAAAGATGCTTTGGCTATTACACACGATTTCATTATCTTATCGCGTGTTTCTGTTACCATCTCGTACGGTGTTTTTGGAGTTGGAATTTCAAATGTATTAGTAGCTAACTGATGGTAAATTGTAAGGGGTCCACGTGGGTTAGCCCCGTATACTAATTCAAAAGGTGAGAAACCCGTACTAGAATGGGGAATCTCTCTATAGGCGAACAGCACTGTTGGCAACAGTGTATCCCATTCAGATGGGTTTTCTGCTGTCACCTTAGCCAGCATATGTTTTAGATCACCGTTAATTTTCTCCACAATTCCATTGCTGGCTGGATGGTAAGCTGTTGTAAAATGCTGCTTAATTCCTAACATTTTAGTAAGGGCTTGCGTTGCAGCCGATATGAATTGAGTTCCCCGATCGGATACGATGGTACGTGGAAATCCGAATCGTGAGAATAGGAGTAAAAATACATTGGCAACATCTTTGGAGGTGATGTATTTTAGAACTACCGCCTCAACCCACCTTGTACAAAGGTCTACTAGTGTTAGGATGAAGTGATTTCCTTTGCTGGACACCTGGTTCAGGGGTCCAACAATATCTACCGCAACCATCTCAAATGGTCTAGAGGCCAATGTGGAAGGTTGTACTTCTGCTGTTGCATGCTTCCCCTTTCGCACTAATTGCTGACACACATTACATGAACGACAGAATAATTTTATGTCGTTACAAAAACCAGGCCAATAAAAATGAGCCTGAATTCTAGCTCTGGTTTTTTCATATGCAAGATGTCCAGCAAACGGTGACTCATGTGCAATCTTTAGCACAGTTTGGCGATGTTGCACAGGTAACACCGTCTGCTGAATCTCATGATTATTGGTTGTATAATAACGAGTAAGAATCCCGTTATTAAGTCTAAAAAACCATGAAGCATTTTTGCTGATCTTGGCTTTCTCACCTAATAATTTTAGATAGGGAGAAATACTTGTGTCAGTATGTTGCTGTTGTATTAATTTCTGTTTGGTGGTATCATCATTTGTACCACTTGGTGATAGTAGTAACAATCTTTCTTCCTGTAGTGTGTCTTGGTGTTTGGTGGTATCTGCTCTGGTGACTCCATTTGATGTATTAATTTCTTCCCATGCAGCTATTTCTTCGTTCGTGCAATTTTTCAATTGGAATAAGCATCCCAAATTCAAATCAGTACAAGGGTTATCTAACATAGCACATGTAAAGGTACCAGAAAGAAACGGGGTGTTTATACGGGCTTTTGCCAGTGGGTAAATTTCAATATTACCAGAAAAAGTCCGGCATTTGACAGAGTCACCCGTATAATCCCTTGGGTCAATGAGTTCTTTTCTAAGACCGATAAGAGTGCTGCCACTGTCGAGCAAACATTGGCATGGTTTTTCATTGACCACTGCATTGTGGAACACAAGATTGCCTCTGGAGGCCAGTGCTGCATTTGCACTCTAATTGGAGAATGGTACAGTATGTCCACATGTAAGTTTGCCGTCTGTATGAAATTGGTGACATTGTTTACAACTATCAAAGTTTAAAATATCTGTAACTGCACATACATTCTCACACTCGTTAGTTGGCAATTCATTCTCGACTTCACACTCAGTTTCACTACCACTGTCAGATGAGGTATCTATCAACACTGCATTACTAGCCCTCATTTTTTTGACGTCCCAAACATTTGGACGAATAATGACCATAACTCGCACCAAAAAAAACATTTGACGGCACGCTTGTATGCCATTTTCTTACTCTCCTGCTTTTTGATCATCATTTCAAGATGTGCAGGATAGTTAGGGCTTTTGTCACACATCGAGTAAGATTCATGATAAAGATGACAGTACAGACATTTAGGCAATTTTTGATCTCTATTGTCCCTTCGCTGAAATGGTTTCTTATTACGATAAGTTTTAGGTTGATCTTTAGCAAAGGAGACAATTTCAGATTCGATGGTGGGTGTTTTGAACACGTCTCTGTTAGAAGAAAAATATGCGGAACCTTTCTTTTCAAACTGTTCTAGTGTCTCAATGTCTGCCTGCTGCAGGAACTTTGTAAAGGGAGTTGGAACTGTAGATATGACTTTATCCATTATAATCAAGTTTTTCAGTTTCTCAACATCATTCCCTATTTTAGCTGCATTTAGCCACCGGTTTGGCTTTGGTTTAAGACTAGAAAATTGTACTTGATATCCAGGAGCATCTAGTAAAAAATGTTGCATTATTCTATCATGAATGTACTGATAGTTGGTTCTTAATTCTGCTGGAATTGACTCAATAACCTTCAAGGGCTCTCCACTTAAATTCTTCATGTAGATCATTGCCCAATGTTCCAAGGGAACCTCCTGGAATTTAAGTTGAAACTCGATATTCTCTGTCCAGGCAGATATTGAATCGCCTTGACAGAAGGGTTTGATGATGTTTTTATATTTATTGAATTTATTTTCTTCTTCCTGACTTTTTAATTTTGTGGAAGTGATCTGGATGTGTGAGTCTACTTCCATTTCTTTCATCTTTAACTGTGTCTCTGATTCAACCTGAATTTGTTTCTCCATAACCCTAGCCATTTCCTCTATTTCCTTTTGCTTTAAATCTATTTCCTTTTGCTTTAAATATATTTTTTTTTGCTTTAAATCTATTTCCTTTTGTTTTAACTCCCTATCTTGTTCTAACTGTTTCTGTTTGGTGACTTCTGATAATTCTAACATATCCTTCTGGTGTTGTCTTTCATGCATGCGCTCCTCCCTTTCTGCATCTTTGGCTAGTTTAAATCTTTGGTCTGCATATTGTTCCAACTTCTCTCCCGTATATCCTAACTCCTTTCCTGCCTGAATACATTCCCCTAAAGTCGACATGATGGAGTGTATTTACGAGTACTTTCTACTATTATGACTTTTAATTCAAGTTGGTAAATAAATATGTAGAAAAATTGTACAGGCTGAAAAAGGAAGATGCGTTATTATTAACAATGTTGCCAAAACATAGAAAAATTACTCATCTGATTTCCCGGAATAAATCAGCAGATGTCAGTGACACTCTATTGCCTGGCTAACAAGTTGATGTCAGTGACACTCTATTGCCTGGCACACACAGACTGTTCTGCGCTGTACTTGTTGTATCTGGTTTATAGAGCAGTACCAATTAGCAACTTGCAAATATAAGAGGAAACCAGATAGTTGCAAAATAAAATATAATCCATTTGCAATACCCCCAACAAACAGATGTGGTATGGTTGATGTGAGCGATTTGATCTGATATGATACCAAATGAATGAATGTTTCGTCAATCATCAGTCAATGTCCGTCTTTGTCGTAATATCTTCTACTTTCGTCACCTAACTACTTTTTAATCTATGATAATGACGTGTAGACTATGCTTTCTTATTTGCCTATTAGCTTCAGTGCCATCGTGAACAAATCTATTAAATTAATACAAAAAGAAAATAACTGCTTCAAATGAACTGTCTAAACCATAATCACCTCGAAATAAATAAATATGAATGATCTATAATTCTTGTGAGGCTGAAATCTTATTGCAAACACTTGTAGTAATGTACACAAGCACAGTTGACAGCGCTGATCTGTAGTGCCTGTAACACACGCAGCTGTCAGGGCGTTCTACGTCACAGGCGCAATGCTATTTTTAGCTGACAAAAATCAATATCGCTCAGCGGCTCTGTTTACAATGTATCATTGCGCCATGTTTCATTTTTTCACAAGAAATATATGCAAAGAAAACAATAATACTTACAAAATCATTGAAATCATCTTCACAAAACACAATATAATTGTAATAGAATATACAAATGGCACTTATTCACGATAGGCACTTTTTACGGCACTAAATCTAGTCTACACTCGTCAATTTTCACTACGCTAAACTACACACAGTGAATCTCTGGCTTTTGAGCTGTGGGTGAGTTTAATATATTATTTAACTTGAACAATAGTTCAAGCGGCCACTTCTGACACCACTTTTATCCTAGCTTGTCAACAACCGAGGTTGACAAGCATTACTGGATACTTCTCTAGCACCACACGACAAACTCGTAAGGCGTATAAGAGGATTAGTTACACATTTTAATTCAGCTTGGCGCTCACAAAATGTAGAGCCATCATTGATTCACACAGTATTTACAAGCATAATACTATACAATATTCACTCTATCAAAGTCAGTCCTAGGCACTAGCACTACTGATATCTACATAACAAAAACCACATCGCCTTGGCCGATGTGTTCATCTAAACAGTCAGTCCCCCGTCTGACAAGACTCAGCCGTGGCATTTCACACCACGCGCGGATGGATCACGAAGATCCCTAGGATTGCGTGCTGCGGTTCACAGCACACTTCACGTGGCCTATCCACGGGTAACCTCTCTTAAGAGTTCCTTACATCTCTTTGGGCGGGTGTACTTACAACCCGACCAGAGTTCTCACTTCTCAGGTTGACACTGGTGTGTCTGAGTGGAGACCTATTCACCCACTCATTCCCGTTGTCTTTTCTATTCCCTGTTACCCCCACTCCCAGTAGGGATTGTATCATATATCCTCTTATATCCTTTTCCTCCACTTCTCATGCAGGTGGTATTCCCTAGGTCTTTGACATATATTTATATATTTATATTGGATACAACAAGCTGCCATAAGAATTGATAATGAAGTAGGTCAATATCAGCCTATTACGTGATGTGTGAGACAGGGATATGTAATGTCTCCAGATCTTATTTTTTCCCTTTACAGTGAACATATTTTCAGAAATATAGAAGATATGGAAGGAAACAACATTGGGGGACGATACATCAATAACATTAGATACACAGATGAAACAGTCTTGATTGCAGACAATGAACACAACCAGCACAACATAGTAGATGCGGTTGTTGCACACAGTGAACAACTGGGGTTAGAATTGAATTGTAAGAAGACACAGATTATGGTCGTCACTTGGAAGGAAGAAATACCACACTGTAATATACAAGTAAATGGGCATATTCCTAAACAAGTGAATAGGTACAACTATCTCGGAACAGTCATATTATCTGATGTGAGATGCCTTGAAGAGATTAGAGCAAGAATTGCCATGGCGAAGGTAGTCTTTTGCAAGATGCAAAACATACTGACCAATAAAAACATATCAACTGAATCGAGAAAAAGAGTTTTGAAGTGCTACATAGAACCTGCACTTTTATATGGATGTGAGGTGTGGACAATGAGCAGACAAGCTGGAAAAAACATCTGATGGCAGTGAAAATGTGGTTTCTGAGGAAAATGCAAAGAATACCATGGACAGACAGAAAAACCAATGACCATATACTACAGGAGACAAATGAAAATCGTAAATTGATTAGAGACATTAGACGTAGACAGTCAAAATCGTTTGAACATGTTATGAGAAGAAATGGATTGGAGAACTTAGTGACAACTGGCAGGATCGAAAGGAACAGACCAAGAGGAAGACCGAGAGGAAAATACCTGGATGGCTTGGCCACACGGCATAGACGAGACAAATCAAATCAAATTAAATCAAATCAACTTTATTAGGGTCACAAATTGGGCGCGCAGGCCCGTCTTACATTTGGCCCTTCCAATCACTCGTCTTTCATTCATCAAGAGCATTATACATTTACATAGGAAGAAAAATAAACATTGTGAAATGAATGTTGTAAACATAAACAAGGCTTATTAACATGTTATGAGGCCCATCTCCCACTTATCCATACATCACCCCACCCACACACACCCCCCCACCTACCCACATACACGCACACCAGGGACACATACATACCCCACCAACCGACCCATCCCCCTCGCGCACATCCCCCACCCATACACACTACCCTCATCTGATCCCCCAACCAAAACACACTCGCTAACAACAAACAAATCCCCCACTAACCCACACATCTCACGCCCATCCACATCCTAACCCACACATCATCTCCCCACCCACACCTCAAACCACCCATCCCCCAGCCACATCTCCATCGACCACATATTCCCCTGCCCACGCACACAATAGCCCACCAACCCACACATCGCACATCCACTCACACATCCCCAAACCATACACACACATCCCAACCAACTGACATGTCCCTACCCCCCCCCCCCCCCCCACAGGAACACTGAGCTGATCCACGACTCTGGTGATAGAGTGAAATGGCGAGTCATGATCGCCCACGCAGTTCGGCATGGCACATGAATGATTGATTGAACGATAAACCACAGAGGTGTATTGTCTTTCACCAAACCCCGGAATTTAGAGGGGCTAATGAAAATATAAATAATGACAAATAAAAAGATGTCAGTTGAAACGATAAACATAGTGTTGAGGTACTACATAGAGCCTGCTCTTTTGTATGGATGTGAAACATGGACAATGAGAAGTCAAGCTGAAAAACATCTGATGCCTGCAGAAATGTGGTCTCTGAGGAAAATGCAAAGAATACCATGGACAGACAAAAAAAACAATGACCAAGTATTACAGGACAAATGAAAATCGTAAATTGATTAGAGATACTAGACGTAGACAGTCACAATTTTTTGGACGTGTTATGAGAAGAAATGGATTGAGAACTTAGTGACAATTCGCAAGATCGAGGGGAACAGACCAAGTTGAAGATTCAAGAAGTAAATACCTGGATGCCTTGGCCCTATGGCATGATCGAGACAGGAACACTGAGCTGATCCACGACTCTGGTGATCGAGTGAAATGGCGAGTCATAACCGCCCACGCTTTCCGGCATGGTGCATGATTGAGTGATTGAATGAAAGGGAAGCAGAATGTGTTCCCAATATTACAACGCTGATCCAAGGGGACCCACATGACCATTCTAATTATGATCACGCCGTGAGGAAAGGGTGACAGAAGGATTCTACATAATTACATTCTACATGGGGGAGTGAAGACCATGGAAACACACCACTCTTACCTTATACTAAGGGGGTTAAGTGAGTGGCACCTTGCAGTCTTGAGAGATCAAAGTATGTGAGGTGGAATGTGGCCAAAATTCCATCACAATGCTTGGGCAGAGCTTCAGAGAAACATGTGGTGCCCAAACGACATGTTCCCTCTCTCGGCCTTGCCTTGTGTTTTCCAGAGGAATGGGTAACCAATACGTCTCTGCACAAGGTAGGCTGCAGACGCTGGCGGCTCAGCGTCAAACCTCCGAGACCTCGCCTCCACGATCAGGTGGCGAGTGGTGGCCAGATCCTGGAACCCGAGGGACCCGACTTAGAGGCGTTCAGCAAAGTCCCACAGGTAAGGGCCTAATACGCGCCTGAACCGTAGGGAGTGTATATCTGTCAACACAAGTGTCCGGACCTGTGTAAAGCGTGCACTATCGTCAGACTCCCCGCCTGACTTTTGCGGATCCCGCGACCACTGGGAATAGGCCCGCCGGAGATATCGCCGCAGATATTGCTCGTCTGTTGCGAGAAAATCTCCCATCCTCCCCTTGACGGTACTCGCGACCAGACTGAATAAGTAAAGAAACGATAAAAGTAGTGGGGTTAAGAACAAGGTACATACACCACACTTGCTATTTATGGGAAAAGAAAGGGGTACTAATGAAGAAGGTTCTAGTCTGTGTGGGAATGAGAACCAGTGGAGTATATAGTAACCGGAATGAACCTCTAACGCTCAGGTATGAGAAGCCCTAGCCTGAACTAAAATGAGGCTAAAATATTTTGATCTGGTAATATAAACTAATAGGATGAGTGAAGGGAGTGTGACAGAGTGAGTCTTGCATGAAAGGGTTCCGGAGGTCACTCAGGTTGAGACGCAGGACCTGTACAAGCTGATGCCAAATACTTACAAGACTTCCGGTCGCCAACATGGCGTTAGGCGTTGAACCGTTAAGGCCTGTGGCGTGTTTATGCTTGCAGCTACGGTTTGCAATCGCATTTTCCTCATGTTGGACTGTAGTACATGGTTTCGTCGCCCTGCTACTGAGTTAGTGCGTGGGCGACACTGTGAGCTGTGAATTTCTGGTGGAATGCTTTGACATCTGTCCTGTACAGTGACCTTCATGTTCAGAACACACACACACACACACAAAACATTCCCATATGTATGGCACGTTACACCCACCTTGGGTATTCATGATGGCCATGTTAAACATAGCCTCAACGAGTCATGTCTTTTGGATTATTTTTCATGTGTTTTAATGCTTATTGTTCTTTTGTTGTCAAAGAATTGCTTCATAAGAGATGTTGAATGAAAGAATGTATGAGAGGAAATAGAGAAGAAGGGCAGAATGTCAGACGGGCCTGCGTGCCCAATTCTTAACCCTTTGAAAATAAAGATTTTCGTTCGTTCATTCGTTCGAACAATGGCTACGGGCTGTTACTAAATTGACTGATTTGCCTCTTCGGTTCATAAGTGCATTTTTCAGGAGACTCCTGGAAGTCGGCGCTGAAGCTGCGGAGTTCGTGTTTTATGCGACATTTTAGGCAAGTCGCCCTGCGGTAAAAGACCGAGCCATATGAGAAAACCCGGGTCAATGAGATCTTTCTGGTGACTGCCGAGTCCAGTCCATCGACGATGAACTGTGGTTTTCGTGGATCAATTTTGTGTTGGCATTCTGGCGGCGGCATTATGCACAGTGTACCTGTGTGGGCTGTTGGATTGCCGAGACTCCTGCCTACACCACTTTTCACATTGACAGTGGGAAGCATTTTGTGTGCTATTCACTGGCACAGGAATGGAGCATAATGGGGACGACCCGTTGCCGTGAAGTTGGAACCTCGACTAACTAACTAACTTACCAGACGAAGCTGATCACGGGGCTGTCTGACAGACGATGGTCCAGTTCACTCAAGTCTCCTCTCCCTGCAGTACATGATCAGGTAGTTTATGTGTAATATTACTGCCTGGTGCTGAGGGCTCGTTGGCCTTATCCGTTTGTATAAGCAAATGGATTGATGCAAGTCGCTTTCACAAGATTCTGTACTTACAGGATCGCGCTCCGGATGGTAAGCCCCTGAGAATCTGTGACGGGTCTGAGAAGGCGGATCAAGGTTACAAAGTTAAGCCTGTGCTCATCCCTTGTGTTGGATCGGAGCACCAGGATCCGGCCTAGAAGTTTCCCATACAGATAACACTACAAACATTCAGGTAGTCCACCTCCACACTCACTGCGTTGCATATAAACCTTCAGTGTGAGATGAACACTTCCACACTGGCGCTCACGAAGTACACTGCGTCCTAGTGAGAGCGAAGAAACAATCTGAACTACTGAGCACCCTGTGCTATGAACATTTCCGCAGAGTGAAGAAGACCTAGAGGAGGATCTCAGTACATCGGGTGAGTCAATTGCAATGATCTGAGGCATAGACAGGGACAGGGTCGTCACCTATGATGATCTTGCAGTGCTGGCAACCTGATTTTTGAACTGTTGATATAACTTTCTCTATCTAGATTCTAGACCCACTGCTTCCCACTGCACTGGTCTCGTCCTGCACTATTTTGTTCCATTACAATTTTGAAATTAGCATGACGGTCTTAGAGTTGAGTTGTGTCTTCTGGAGAGAGTCACCAGAGGAGGAAGTCCATAGGTAGAAAGAGAGAGAGTGAATGCAGAGTCCAGGGGCCTGAGGGGTCGGCGGAGTGTACCCACCCTTGTCTTGGCCAGAACCCATCCGGAAATATAATTGTACCCATATATCTGCCTACCCCACGACTATCGGTACATAGGAAAGTCACCACCAAGCTATCTCCAACCGAACAGGCTTAAAGACAAGAATAAGAAACAAGTTCTGTAGCAAGAACTCTATGTGGGTTTGTCAAGTGCTAGGTCCTTCACATTCTATTAGAACTGAGCATGGAGGAAGAGGTGGTTAGTCTTTCCCTGGGGGTAACGAACGCTGATTGCAAGCATCGAACTATTGGCTTGTTAGACTTTCACACATGTAACGAACGCTGATTGCAAGCATCGAACTATTGGCTTGTTAGACTTTCACCCATGTAACGAACGCTGATTGCAAGCATCGAACTATTGGCTTGTTAGAATTTCCCCCATGTAACGAACGCTGATTGCAAGCATCGAACTATTGGCTTGTTAGACTTTCACCCATGTAACGAACGCTGATTGCAAGCATCGAACTACTGGCTTGTTAGACTTTCCCCCATGTAACGAACGCTGATTGCAAGCATCGAACTATTGGCTTTTGGGCCATTGACAGATCTGAAGTAGAAGTTCGCAAGTGTGCCCCCGAACAGGCAAATAAGGCCAGAATATGTTGTCCGTAAGTCACATACCAAAACAGTTCTTCACAACGTCTACAACTCAACTTCAGAATAGCCATTGCAATTACTGAAGTCATAACACACAGGGTATGCACATCATTGTTCAGCCTCCTTGTGCAGAATATCCATAACTACGGAAACCTACAACACCAACTGCCACTTGGTTACATAACGTCTACTGTGTCATCCACTTGACAACAATGAGAGAGTTTGACACATAATTTTGAGATTTTACATATATTTAGTGGGCGACTGTGATTTAAGGATAGTGGACGCAGTTTTAATCAACATACCGGATTGATTATTTGGTTGTTTCGGGATTTGAAATTTAAATATTGAGCACAACCCACTACTGGCAACGCTGATCGTATTCCGGTATGAACCCAAGGCCCATCCACGTCAATATGGAAGCACTATACTCTAGTTTCGCTCTCGTTTGAGCTCGTCAGTAGTGCATATCCTTGACCGGAGCCGGAAACAAGCCCCGTAAAACTGGCGTGTGAAGCGGGTGTGTAACCACGCGGCACACGATGGACACGGCCAAATTATCATAACAGAATATTACAACGTCGCGAAACTCGAGTCTAGTGCTTCTATTTTGATGTGGATTGGCCTTGGGTTTATACCGGAATACGATCAGCGTTGCCAGCAGTGGGTTGTGCTCAATATTTAAATTTCAAATCCCGAAACAACAAAATAATCAATTTGATTATTGCTCACTAGATTTAGGCGGCTTGGTGTGTCTTGCCAGTGAGAAGTCCTGATCGTTCGTGTCCACATCGATTGATGGACGTCAGTCGCGGCGATCGGGCAATCTTGAGCTATAGCCTACGATGGGTGACGTTGTTATATTCTGTTATGATAATTTGGCCGTGTCCAGCGTGTGCCGCGTGGTTACACACCCGCTTCACACACCAGTGATCCGGGGCTTGTTTCCGGATCCGGTCAAGGATATGCACTACTGACGAGCTCAAACGAGAGCGAAACTAGAGTATAGTGCTTCCATATTGACGTGATTGGGCCTTGGGTTCATACCGGAATACGATCAGCGTTGCCAGTAGTGGGTTGTGCTCAATATTTAAATACCGGATTGAAGTCAGTCGTAGTAATTTTGGGAGCAGATCGCATTGCGTTTATTTTTACGATGGCATAAGTGTCAGCCGTTCTGAAAGCCATGGGAATCGAATAAAATTTACTAGAAAATCACAAACAGCTAAACATGCTAGGATTAATAAAAGCGTGGTGTAAAGGACATGCGAGTAACTTTGGATATAATTAAACCATATTTGTCAGACCCCCATTGAACTCGTAGGCGTATATAAAAAGCCGACGATATTCAAACATTCCTTTTGAGGATGATTGTCTGCCGCTACTGCACTAATGTCAATATAAAGAACGCCGTATATTTTTCCAGGCCTAAGTATGATTTAACCGAGACAATTTGCAAATCACTGTGTCATTTATAATTTTCTATCTAACTTTCTTTGCTCATGTGATAAGAAGAGAGGCACTGGACAACATCGTAACAACTGGAAATATTGAGGGGGGAGAAAGGCAGAGGTAGACCAAGCGAAATTATGCTGGATGGATTGTGACGGTAGCAGGGAGGAATATTATCAGCAGAGTTGATCCAAAAACCAAGGACAGAGATCTTTGGAGAGGTATGAACGCCTACGCCAGCTGGCGTGACACTTGATGATGATGATTGCGATATAACTTACTCGCACTCGTTACATCGACGTCATTTTCACGCGGACAGCTCCAATTCTGGCGTGGTCACTGTAGCTTTCAAATGCTATACTGTCTAAAGTCTAAAGCGTCTTGGATCCACTGTAGCGTAGTAACTTTTAGGCTTGCCTGATAACTTGGTGGTTTATTGTTCAAATTCGTATGGGGACATATTTAAAAGCAACAAAAAACCTGATCTTGTCTCCTGAGTCAGAACCTGGGCAAACGTTGGTACCAGGGAATGTCCTAAGACATCCACGGGTATGATACTGACCGCATCACCTTTGGAGAGTCGTTTGTTCTATACAAATATGGGGCTAGCACAACATACCTAACACACATCAAGACATGTGATGTGAATGTTTGACTGTGGTTACTTACTTGTTGATTTCTTACTACGTGCTGTCTTTCCTCTACTTTCATAGGTACAGATCAATATATGATATTGTATTTCTTATGCTATTTCAATTGTCCAATAATTGATACTTCTGTGTATTATATGGGCATTTTGTGGAGTTCAAACAGGTACCAGCAACTGTATTGACTGTCCTCCCGTTGACTGTAAAATGATAATTTTATGTTTCAGAATGTGTGCTAGATAGGGAGGTCAAGAGGTCACCACCAAGTTATTTCAAACCGAACATGCTTAAAGATTGATTGATTGATTGATTTAGGAATCAACATCACGGCATTCGGGGCATTCCCATAAGTGCTCCATCCTCAGCAGCCAGCAAAGAGTTATAACACCAATAGTACCAGTAGCAATCTGATTATATGTCCGTCTCGCATTTCCTCTGAGCGTTGAGCGTCGGCCAGATCCCCTTGTCACTCCTCGCTGTCTCATTCTTGCCAGACCATGGTAATCCATTTGCTCCTCCGAGGTGTACACGTGCTCTCACAAGGCCGCAACCACGCCTGCCTTGTCATGTATCAATACTCCACCAAGTTCTGCAGAGCCAGCCAATCTGTTCGCCTGTTCATTTTCCAGCACACCGGCATGCATCGGAGAAAAGATCCAGGCGATGCTTGTCACCCGTGACCTCCGAAGCGAAGCAAGCCACTCTGCACGAAGCATGCCTGTCCTCACCCTCGTCAGCATGCTTTCTGAGTCAGTTACAATCACGATGTGTGTGTGTGTGTGTCGTATTCTCCATCCAGCGGAGAGCCGCAGTGACTGCCTCCACCTTCATTCTTAAGCTGAATGTTTTGGTATCAATATGCCAGGCTCTCCTGCACCAAATGTCGACCATTAGCTTTGGCTACGAAACCCCAGCCACTTCTCTCACCTCTTGACACCGAACCATCTGTGTGGATAATCACATCACCCGAGTGAGCATTGTCCTGAATTAGTTGCTGGATTTCCACTTCCATGGCCCTTGCTGGCCACTCCCTGCACTCCCGGCTTAATGTGATTATAACTCTGCACAAGTCTGACTGCTCCGCTGGCACTCTGACCAACTCCTCTCCTCGCCTAATGTTCTCCAATATGCACACCTGTCTGATCGTATCCTCCGCCTGAGCCATCCATGATTTCCCTCTTATCAGTCGCTGACCCTTAACTGCGTCCAGCGCCTCATGCAGTGGGTGGTCTGTGTCTGCAGCTACTCTGAGGTATACCTTCGCCTGCATCACCTTGAGCCTACCAGCAACAGTCGGCAGACCAAGGATGTAACGCATACACACTACTGGGGTGTCTCTGGTGCATCCTAGAATGACCCGCGTAGCTTCGTTCTGTATGCGCTGTCACTTTACCAGCTGACTCTCTGAGACAGTGAGCAGTCCTAATCCATATTCAATTACTGAGAGGATCAATTGCAGGTATAGTATGAAAAGCATTCTCTGCTCTGTGTCCATTGCAGCCATAGTTTTAAGTGCACTGATTCCCTTTTGAGATCTTGCCACATCCGTCTCCACATGGTCCTTGAAGGATAGGCTCGTGTCAAATGTGATCCCCAGATACTACATTTTTTTTCTCTCTGCTGACATTTCTACCATCTATCGCGAGGCTTTGGACATCAGCTCTCACAATACTGTTGTTCAGAGAGCACCGGGTGGATGACAGCACTCATTTCTGTGCACCAGTCAATCACTTTATCTACTGTCGCCTGCAACTCCTGGGCTGTTTGCTCCCTATCTCTCCCCTGCCTATATGCAAGAATATCATCTGCAAATGTTATTCTTTCAACCCCTGGTGCTTCTAGGATTGCAATCTTGCTCGTATACACGTTAAAGAGCACCGGTGAGACTGCAGATCCCTGCTTAAAGAAAAGAATAAGAAACAAGTTCTGTAGCAGGAACCTCCTTTGGGTTTCTCAGGTGCTAGGTCCTTCACACTTTGTTAGGCCTAACTGCATGAAGGGATGGGTGGCTAGTCTCTCCCTGGGGTAACGAACGCTGATTGCAAGCACCGAACTATCGGCGTTTGGGCCAGTTGCAGATTCTGAGATAGATGTTCACAAGTGTGACACTACACTGTTCGAAATGAACCACCTTACACGAGAGTTTCCTTTAATTTATGCAGTTTTCCTATTGTGCAAAGTGACTGATTGATTGATTGATTGATTTTAGAACCGACATCACAGCATTCGGGGCATTCCCATAAGCGCTCCGTCCCCATCCTCAGCAGCCAGCGAAGAGTTCCAACACTAATAGTACAAGTAGCAATCTGATTATATGTCCGTCTCGCCTTTCCTCTGAGCGTCGATCGTCGGCCATATCCCCTCGTCACCCCTCGCTGTCGTATTCTTGCCAGACCATGGTGATCCATTTGCTCCTCCGAGGTGTACACGTGCTCCCACAAGGCCGCAACCACGACTGCCTTATCATGCATCAATACTCCACCAAGTTTTGCAGAGGCAGCCAATCTGTTCCCCTGTTCATTCCCCAGCACACCAGCATGCATCGGAGAAAAGATCCAGACGATGCTTGTCATCCGTAACATCCGAAGCGAAGCAAGCTACTCTGCACGAAGCTTGCCTGTCCTCAACTTAATCAGCATGCTTTCTGAGTCAGTTACAATCATGATGTGTGTGTGTATCGTATTCTCCATCCAGCGGAAAGCTGCACTCACCGCCTCCACCTCCATTCTTAAGCTAGATGTTGTGGTATCATATGCCAGGGTCTCCTGCACCAAACGGCGACCATTAGCTTTTGCTAAGAACCCCCAGGCACTTCTCCTGCCTCTCAACACCGAACCATCTGTGTATATAATCACATCAACCGGGCGAGCATTATCCTGAATTAGTTGCTGGATTTCCACTTCCATGGCCCCTGCTGGCCACTCCCTGTACTCCCGGCTCAATGTGATTATAACTTTGCACAAGTCTGACTTCTCCGCTGACACACTGACCCATTCCTCTCCTCGCCTAATGTTCTCCAAGATGCACAACTGTCCTATCGTATCCTCCACCTGAGCCATCCATGATTTCCCTCTTATCAGTCGCTGACCCTTAACTACGTCCAGCGCCTCATGCAACGGGATATCTGTGTCAGCAACTACTCTGAGGTATGCCTTCGCCTGCATCACCTTGAGTCTACCAGCAAGAGTCGGCAAACCAAGGATATAACGCATACACACGACTTTTGTGCATATATTGATATCTAACTTATCAGTTGAATGACATGTTACAAGATGTGTTTATCTCCTTCTTCTAATTCTGTTGCTGTTGCTTTTGCTGCTGTTGCTGCTGTTGCTGCTGCTGCTACTGTATGTATCCCCATATTGTTACAATGGCGCGGTCGATGAAGATCTTATAAAGCTCCGCATGATTATGTAATTTCTTCAATTGTAGAATGACAAGAAAACTGTTATTACATGATGTAGCAGCAATTTATTCATGACAAATTTCAGACAGACAAAGAAGGCAAAAAATATGTTTTCATTGAGCCGCATACACAGGCAGTTCTTCACAAATCCATATCGGATAGACCATCCAATGTCGATATCATTCTGGGTATGCATATCGATGTTTCGTATCTCTGTACATCATGTCCATGACTACGGACACCTACAGTACCATCTGCCACTCGATTACATAACGTCTACTGTGTCTACCTGACAACGATGTAGCGTCATCTGTGAGAGTTCTTTGAAAATACTGATCTCTTCAAATTGATCGAAAAAGGAGTTGTTGCACATTTGTTGAACCTTTACATGTATTTAGTGGGTGGATGTGATTTAAGGATAGTGAACGCAGTTTTTATCCCGACATACCAGGTTTGAAGTCAGTGGAAGTCATTTTGAGAGCGGATCGCGTTACATTGATTTTTAAAATGGTATAAGCGTCGGCCGTTCAGAAAACTAATACAATTTGCTAGAAAATCATAAACAGCCAATAAATGCTGGGGTTGATTGCAGTGGCTCGTAAAGGACATGCGAGTAACTTTTGTTATAGTTAAAACACACGTGCTAAACCTCATCGTCATCGAAGGCTTTTATAAAAATCCGACAACCTTCAACCAGGTTTCATGAAGATGTTTGCCTACCGTTACTGCAACAAAATAATGTCAATATACAGAACTCTCCTATATTTATCCAGGCCAAAGAATGGTTTAACCGAGACCATGTGCAACTCCCTGTGTCATGCATAATTCCCTTATACAGCTTACAGCTATATTTATCAAGAAATAAGAGTGATGTAGTCGAGACATTTTGCAAATCGCTGTGTCATTTATAAGTCTCTTATATAACTCACTGCTATGTACCAAGCTACAAGCAACTGCCAAAGTCATTCTGTTGGGCACACTGCCTGATAAACACAAGTTATTTCGTTCTTTCTGCAATACTACAGACACATTACCATTCGTCATGGCGCAGCAGTTTAACGACAAAGTGGCCGTTGTGACGGGTTCCAGCGCTGGTTTAGGTGAAGCTATTGCTCTTCTGTTTGCTGCTAGAGGAGCGAGGGTCACTCTGTGTGGACGTGATAAAGACCGACTGAAGTCAGTGCTGGACAAGGCTGTGAAGGTCAGTGGTGGTCATCAGGACCGGTTCCTTACAGTTCCAGGAAACCTAAATGACGCCAGTGTTGGAAAGGCAATAATTGAGCAAACTGTGAGCAAGTTTGGACGGCTGGACATTCTTGTAGCCAACGCTGGTGCTGCTGGGGATTATCATTCATTTTTAAATGAAACTGAAGCCAATTTTAACAATGTTTTTGACACCAACTTGAAGTCGGTGTTTTTTCTTATTCAACAAGCTGTGCCTCACCTAGAGAAGACACAGGGAAACATTGTCACCATATCTTCTATTTCTTCACTAATGGTGATCCCATCAGTTACTACATATTCGTTATCAAAGGTTGCTCTTGATCATCTAACTCGCTGC
Source organism: Cepaea hortensis (assembly GCA_963921405.1). Classification (NCBI taxonomy): domain Eukaryota; kingdom Metazoa; phylum Mollusca; class Gastropoda; order Stylommatophora; family Helicidae; genus Cepaea; species Cepaea hortensis. The sequence goes on from OY992886.1 coordinate 24,871,062, forward strand.
CTGGCTGTAGACCTTGGATCAAAAGGTATTCGAGTGAATACAGTAAGTCCTGGATATTTCCCAACACTTATCCTCAGAGATTTAGGCGATGTCGAAACAATGGCAAAAGATATCCAGAAATCAGAGAGTGTTCAAGTACCACTGAAAGACAGAGTCGGAGTTACAGAAGACGTTGCTGAAGCTGTAGCCTTCTTGGCATCTGATGCTGCGGGTTTTATCACTGGTGAACTAATCAAGGTTGATGGTGGAAGGAATTACACTGGACAGGTTACTTTTTCACTACAAAAGTAATGACTAATCGTTTTATGCATGGCATATCTGCCTGTGATAATTGTAAGCACCCTGTACATTGCGTATATTAAACAGATAGCATGTTTTTACCCTCAATGACACTGAGATCTTCAGATGTAAAACATCATCACCGTTTATCAGGTCCTGTGTTGAATATCACTCTCATCACGGCCCGCCGAAATGATTCTCGATTACTGGCTAGTTCCCTTGCCACATGAATTCTCATATTCAAGATGTTTTCAATGTCCTGTGCCGAAATTTGTGATGATCAACCCTCATCTTACGGGAAAGATACATTTCATTGTTGTTCTTTCCAAACCACTGAGGTGTTTTATGTGAGAAAAATCACACAGCTACTCATTTGAGAGCGTGGAGCTATACTGTGAATTTCGTGCGGAGTGTTTTTACATCTGTCTGCCATTGTTTGTATCGTTAACTGCCTGTTCTGAAAAATGGCGGCTGATCGGTCGCTGAACTAACTGGGTTGCCTTATGCAATAATGTGTGGCTGCTGGTTTTCTAGTGACTACCATTTCCATAGGCGATAAAGTGTATTTTTCATGGCGGACTATTGAGTTAGCATTCAGTCATCGGCATTATGCATAGTATACCTATGGGAGCTGTTGGTGTTTGGAGACTCCTGTGTGTTCCACTTGTTTACATGGGGCAATGAGGAGCATTGTGTGTGGTAGTCACTGCCACAGGGACGGTGCATAATGGGACTACCCTTTGCCGTGAAGTTGGCACCGCGACTAACGACTTACTATGGGAAACGTATTTCAGTTTACGAGACAAGTTGATACTGATGAGCCTTTTTTCTTCAATGTTCAGATCTTGGCGTTTGTATTGTTTCTTCTTTTTTGTTTAAGATTTTCTAAGGAGTCAAATGATCTTCTTTAGTGATTGCAAAATGGTTCATGACTAGCAAGATGTAATTATAAGAAGATGAGAAGAAGAAAAAATCACGCGAAGAGATTATTGTTTTATTTGAGTATTTTCCTTCAAGACCTGAACATTTAAGAAAACAGGCATTGTGGAGTATCTAAGAACTTTGTACTGATCAAACCTCAAATTATTGAGAAGAAAATGAACAACTAAAGACATCGTTCCTGGAAGAAATACCATGGATAGACTTTGGGTGTAAGGCGTTATTGACAACATGGGCAAATAGATGAGGTCTGGGAACTGACGAAGGATCGAGAATTCGTTTCTTCGGGCTGATGCGATAGCAACATTCTGCAATATATTTGATTTTACCATTTGAATTATGTGTATAGTCCATTAATGGCTTCAAGAAATAATAAAGACATGCTTTTAATGAGGGTCTTCCTACTTATTTTCTCTTTCTCGATGCAAGCTAATCAATACTTTCGTAGGTATTTCTTAAGTTTCTTCAATGAAACTATTCAATATTTTTATTTACGTGTACTATATAGAACTTGCTGTAAATCGATAAAGATGACTCTGTGCATGATAAGATGATATATATATATATATATATATATATATATATATATATATATATATATATATATATATATATATATATATCATCATCATCATCATCATCAAATGCCCTACTAGCTGGCATAGGCGTTCATGACTCTCCACAGTTCTCGGTCTTTTATGTTCTGGATCAACAAAGCTGATATTTCTCCATGTCACCGTCTCAGTTCATCCAGCATCATTTCTATTGGTCTGCCTCTGCCTCTCTTCTCCTCGATCTCAGTTGTCACGATGTTCTCTAATGCCTCACTTCTAATTAATGACTGAAGAAAGCTGCTTGTCTCTTTCTTATTGTTTTATATGATTTTCTAGTTTCATAGCCTGTTTCAGGCAACCATTGTAAGTTACTCTGTCAGTCCAAACATTCGTCTTGGGAACCACATCTCTGTTGCTTCTAATTTCTTGTTAATTTGTTCATTTACATTCCAAGATTAATTGTCATACAGCAAAACTTGTTCTATATATCATTTCAGCACTCTCTTACATTCAAAGATAATGACTTATAAGAAACTCTTCATTTTATGAAATGAGGCTTTTGCTTGCCCTATTCTGCTTTTAATCTCTGTTGTACACCTTCCATCTGATGTCACAAATGTCCCTATGTATTTAACATTATCAACTTGGTTAAGAATTATCCCTTCAATTTCTATGTTACATTTTGGGGTCATCATTTTCTTTGTTATCACCTTTGCTACTGTTTTCTTGATATTCAAGGAGATTACTTTCTTTGCCTTCTCTGTTACTACAATGTCCAACAATTGTTGTGGGTATGTTGCACTGTCAGCCACCAATACTGTGTCATTTGCATAGCGAATATTGTTTACATTATACCCTCCGATTAGTATTGCTGGCATGTCTTTGATTTCTCTCATTATTACTTCGCTATATAGGGAGAAAAAATCCGGTGACAAGACACACATTTGTCGTACTCCTAGCTTTATCTGTTCGTAACTGCCCTCTTTATTTCGCATTTTAATTGCTGCTACTTGATTCCAGTAAATATTATTTATTATTCTTAAACCTTTCCCATCAATGTTGGTATCTTCAAATATGTTAATCAGTTCATCATGTTTTACTTATTCAAATGCCTTAGTATAACCTGTAAAGCACAAATATATGTCTCTTTGTTTCTCTATTGACCTTTCTATTAGTTTGATAATGCATATACTGCATTGTTTGTACTCTTTCCTTCCACACATCCATACTGTTCTTCAATGATTTCCATTTCTATTTTCTTTCTTTTTCTTATTATTATAATTCTGAGTAGAAACGTAGTGACATGGTTTCTTAGGTTAATTATGAGAACATCTTCGTTTTCCTGGTCTTTTAGTACAGCTATAAATACCGATTTCAGCATATCCCTTGGAACCTATCCATTGCTGTAAATATCATTCAACATTTTGGTTAACATATGTACTCCAAACTCTCCCAATACTTCTAATTCTTCTATTGTTATTTTATCTGTCCCAGCTGTTTTTCCTTTCTTCATATGTTTTACAGCGTCAGCGACTTCTTCTTTTAGAATAGGTCAACCTTCTAAGTTACTTTCTTCTGTTAATTCTTCCCTTTCTCCATCATATCTGTCTCTTATATAATCATTCCATCTCTTCATTACAGCACCATTCTCCAAAATTATTTCCTGTTTTTGATTTAACGCACCGTGTATTTATTCTTATTCTTCTTCCCGTAAGCTCACTGATTTGTCTGCGCATATTTTTTGGGGGGTATATATTTAATGGAATTTAATTCAATAGTTTTGCACTGCTCGTTTAACCAACTTTCTTTAGCCTTCACTCATTAATCTCTTATTTCTTTATTTATCTTTGCATATATATATATATATATATATATATATATATATATATATATATATATATATATATATATATATATCATTGATGCATGGTTTGTGTACATATTGATTTTATTTTTTCAATACGGTATCAATAACTGGATGTTAGACTGTATTACATTTGACACAATGTGTCACTGTGTTCTCATTTGATGATACATTAATTTATGTTAGTTGCATATCCTTTGCAGGACGTCGCAGTCAAATTTAGCATTTTCTGCAGTTATGATCTCTTGAAGTTTACGTTCAGTAGTTTGCCATTAAATTGAATTGTAAGAAGACACAGATTATAGTTGTCACTAGGAAGGAAGAAATACCAGAATGTAATATACAAGTAAATGGGCATATATTAAACAAGTGAATCGATACAGCTATCTCGGAACAGTCATAAAATCTGATGGGAGATGCCTTGAAGAGATTAGAACAAGAATTTCCATTGCGAAGGTAGCTTTTTGCAAGATAAAACAAAACATACTGACGAATAAAAAGATATAAATTGAAACGAGAAAAAGAGTGTTGAAGTGCTACATAGAACCTATACTTTTATATGGATGTGAAGCGTGGACAATGAGCAGACAAGCTGAGAAACATCTGATGGCTGTGGTTTCTGAGGAAAATGCAAAGAATACCATGGATAGACAGAAAAACCAATGAGCAAGTCCTACAAGAAACAAATGAAGATCGTAAACTGATTAGAGACATTAGACGTAGACAGTCATTTTTTTTTTGGGGGGGGGGGCATGGTATGAGAAAAAAAATGAATTTGAGAACTTTGTGACAACTGGCAAGATCGAAGGGAAGAGACCAAGGAGAGGACCAAGAAGTAAATGTCTGGATGACTTTTCCACGTGGCATGGTAGAGACAGAAACACGGAGCTGATCCATGACTGTGGTGATCGAGTGAGATGGCAAAACATGACCGCCCACGCTTATCGGCATGGCACATGATGGATGATGGATGGATGGAGTTTAGTTTGCCATTGCTTTCTGAAATACCAGCACCATACCATGTCATTACAATCCAACGCAAGTCAGTCTGCTGCCAAATCACCCTCAGCTGTGTTTCAGACGCAGGTATGCAAGATTACAATCTGCGCCCGTAACACATTCGCCACGGAGCAGCTTGTGATGAATTACAGAATATATAAATACAAATAATAGATGAAGGCATGGCTTGTATTTTACACTCCGCTTAGATAGTGGGTCATGTATTAAACATCACTATTGTACAGCCGTTTTTGTGTAATTGTATCTGTATTATAACTGTCCCATCACCATCATCATCATCATCATCATCATCATCATCGTCATCATCATCATCATCATCATCATCATCATTACCATGATTACCTTAAATGATTACCGACAAGCGGCGTGGGAAGGAATAGTTGGCGCCCCAGCGCCCGAAGGATGGCTTTGGATAGTTATCAGTTATCAGTTATCAGTTGGGGTATCTTCATTGCACTCCGGTCATGTCATAGGTGCTCAGATCCTCCCCCAGCATATGCATCAGGTCCGGTGGCTAATGGTGCCAGTTATGTGTTGGTTGACGAGGCGCCTTGTTTTCCCGATGTACCTCTCGCGCCGATTCTTACTCCCAAGTCTTTCATCCTGGACAGCGATGTGGATTCACTGACGCCAAAGTCCCCTGTTCTCGCCATATCTTTGAGGACGTTAATAACATCGGCACGATCCATGGGCTGGCCATCTACAGGGGGTGCAGAGCCAGCCAGTTTATCAGCTCGTTCATTTCCCTCGACTCCCGCATGTCCCGGGATGAAGATGAAGGTGACTTTAAGGACAACAGACTTCCGCAGCGACTCAGTCCACTGTTTACGGCACTGGATAGTATCATTCCGTGTGATTGTACACATTCTGATTTCGTCTATCCATTTTCTTCTCATGTGTCCTCTTGCTCTTCAGATCTTCTTTCGTGTAGGGCCTGTGCTGGTAGTTGATGGTTTTGCATTCTAACAAGATGGCTATACTTCTTTATTTCAATATATAGGGTGTATTTTTATTGACTGTGGTGTTTTTGAAAATTTTGCCGTTCAAAGTTTTGTATTAATCCTCTGTGGAGTTCATGCAACATAAAAGTAAATACAAAACTTGGAACGGCAATATTTTCTAACACCCCACAGTAATTAAAAATACACCCTGTATGTGGCAGAAGGTGTTGATCCCACTGTCTGTCTGATGAAATCATTTCTTACTCCGCCTCGGATAGTGAAGTTGGCAGATCTCTTCAAGCATCTCATCTCACAAGTGATTATTTTTCTTAAGATAGTGTGTTAGCATAAACACTGACAAGTGCAACACCACTCTATTTACCCTCTCTCCCATCCAGAAGGCAGGGATCAACCAGATAAATGGAACACCCCTATGAAAAGATAAAGAACCAACATACCTTAGAGTAACATTTGATGATAGGCTGACACGGAGAAAGCACATCAACAAAGCAGTAGCAAAAGCCAGATGTAAAATAGCCTTCCTGTGAAAACTAAGTGGAACCACATGGGGAGCCAGTGGGAAAATACTTAGCAAAGTTTATCAACAGAGCATACGACCACACCTGGAATACGGATCAACTGCGTGGTGTTTGGCATAAAAAACCACACTACAAGAGCTGGACAAGGTGCAACATTAAGCACTTAAAGTCACCACAGGATGGATGACATCAACCCTTATAGTGGAAATGGAGAAGATATGGAGGACGCAAGCACGGAGAGAGCGCCGAGATATGAAAACGCTAATACAAGCAGAAAAGTTCCTCAGCTTGCCAGGCCACCCTATGAAGAACATGTTTGAAAACATAGCCATGGGGCGGTTGAAAAGAAGTAGTTTTATCTGCCAGGCCAAACGACTTTGCAGAGAAACCACTGATATGCCCACAGTTGGTATCCCCCTGACAACTATTCCAGAGGAAACTGCATGGAAAGATGAACATAGACTATGACTACAAATCCAGACAAAAGTTAGAGGAATATTTGACAAGGAAGAACAGAACAGTATACAGCGCAGAACAGCCACTCTCAGCTTCCTTCATGAAGAATACCCACAGGACCTCTGGATCCGAGTCTACACAAATGGGTCAGCACACAATGCTGTTCAAAATGGAGGAGCGGGAGTGTACATAGAATACCAAATAATACTAGGGACATGGCCAGAGTACCAACAGGAAAGTACTGCCATAACTATGATGCTGAAATTGAGGCAATCAAGATAGCAAAAGAGAAATTACTAAATACGAGCCATGGTACACAACCTGTGGTGCTATTGACAGATGCAAAATCAGTACTCGAGGTACTCCTATCTGGGAAATTGCCAGTACTAAGGACACTAAGTTCTGAACTTTGTAGTCAGCATACGGTCACCATACAGTGGATACCATCCCACTGTGGAGTACCCAAAAATGTCAGAGCTAATCGACTGACTAAAGAAGGAGCTAAAGAAGAACAGCCTGATGTGCCCATTACATACCATCAAAAGAAAAGAATGATCAAATCAGTCAGAAAGCCACCAAAACCTGCCCAAGACGACTACCACGTTATGGACAGACCAGAACAAGTCATTATTCTGCGCCTCAGAACAGGACACAATAGATTACGCAACCACATGTATACACAATTCAAGATTGGTGAATCAGCCATGTCCACATGTGGATTGGCGCCGCAGACAGCAGAGCACATACTCCAAGACTGCCCAAAATATAACATATATAGACAACCCTTTTGGCCTAGAGAGACAACAGTGGAAAATAAACTCTATTGACCGCTGAGTGAACTAAAAAAGACTTCAATTTATACAATAAAGTTATTTATAGACATATTTCAAGCGAACGGAAGAAGAAGAAGAAAGCTAGAGTGATACATGGTTATAATGTTTTCTAGCAATTGTCCTTGTATCCCGTAGTCTTCAAGGATAGTCCATAATTTGTAACAAGCTACTCTATCGAAAGCCTTTTCCTAATCTACACACACAATATTCTGGTATTCACTCTATTCCATGTTTTGTTTCTTCTCATATTTTTATCAGTGTGAAAAGTGCATCAGTGCCACTTTTACTTTTACCTGAAACTAAATTGTAATTTGCTTAACGGTTGTTCAACTATGGGTCTAGCTCTTTGTTCCAATAGTTTAGCGTACATTTTCACTGCGTGACTCAAGAGCTATATACCTTTTCACGTTTCACACTCTCATTTTTCCTTTCTCTTCCCATATTGGTTTTAGTATATGTATTGGCTGTTGCCAATCGTCTGGGACTTTTCTTTCTTCTCATGCTATGTTAAAACTTCTCGTCAGCCATTTACCTCCTGTTTTCCCATAAGCCTGAGTAGCTTCTGTGGTTATTCCATCAGGTTCCAGGAATTTGTTTTAGACTTTTCTGTGTAACTAATTTGAATTCTGTAGGGATGAATTTTGGTTCGTGTTGTCCACAGCATTTAAGCACAGTTTGGGATTTTTATGTTATGTGTGCGGTTAAGTCGTTCTTGAAAGTATTATGCCCTCCTTGCTAGCCTTTGTTGTGGATAATAGTATAAATTAATAATAGTATTATTAGTATAATGTATAATGTATAATAGTATAATGATAATAGTATAGATTTTTTGCTATTTATGATGGTGGTTGGGTTGCAGCATGCATCTCTGTTTCTCATATTATTGACACATACGCATTGCTAAGAGTTACCTTCTCTTTGAAGTGTATTTTCAAGGATTCATCGTTACATGATTTAATTGTTCATTTGGCATTTTGGTTGTGCTATTCCATTAGTAATATATTCTTACTCAGATTTAGTTGTGATCCAGGTTTTAATCTCCTTCTTTCTGGATATGGTGTTCCACCAGCTGTTCTTAATCTTTTGTCTTGAACTACTTTCTTGGTCCCACAATGATTTTCCAGTGTGTCGAGTGCATCAATGTATCTTCTATAATTCAGTCTTCGTGTCTAATTAACCAAGCAACCAATGCCACATACCCAAACAGCGTTAAAAACTACAACAGAAACAGTACTTTAGCCACTCCCTCAGCCTCTTTAGTGAATCCTGAAGATTCACACCTATCTAACCGACTAACCAATACCACACCGTCCATCTTTTCTTACCAAGACATGCCCCAGTTCTCATTGCAAGCTCGGTCGACCCGGGGACGAGATCGTGTTTACAGCTCCGCTTCGATGTGAAGTTGAACCAAAGATCACCAGAATGACAGGAAGTCGTGATAACTACTGAGCTACCGGGTCTCCCTTAATAAGTTGTTTAAAATAATTAGTTGCATATCATTTACAGGACGTCGCAGTCAACCCAAGCATTTCTTTTTATTTTGGTGCTGTTCGTGATCTCTTGTCAAGTTTACGTTCAGTAGTTTGCCATTGCTTTCTGAACGACCGTCATCCATACCATTTCGGAAAAAAAACAGCGCAATGCGGTCTGCAGCCAAATCACCCGCAGATGTATTTCGAACGCTGTATGCGGGATTATGAACTGCGTCCGTTACACACTTCGCCACGGAAGCGGCCCATAAGCTGCGGTGATCAGTAAATAAGCGTTCTAGATTGTTAATCACATAGTTTGTGTCTAGTCGTCTTTCTGTGCAGGGGATACAACTCTGTCAATTATGAACGTCTTAAGCTTTAGTGAGTTACCTCTTGTGCAGAGTGTGTAATAGTTGTTTTTTTTTTTTTTCAGCATATCCTTCACAGACATCGCTGTCAACACCAGCATCTTTCAGTTGTATGTTGATCTCTTGACAAGATTACGCTCAGTAGTTTGCCATTGCTTGTTTAATCGTTAGCAGAGTTAATTGTTCGGCAGACTGCGAGGATGAAATCAGTGATGATTCAGCGAGCAAAACGGCGTTTACCTGCAAAGCGTTGTAGAACGTAATGAGCACGGCAATGCACATAGAGTGCCCTGGTCAACCACTGCACATGTATTCGTCTCCAGTCGAATATGACTTGTCTTGCAACTGGACACCGAGGGACTGAGGCGAGAGAGTGAGGTCGACGTATTGCGCAACTTTTCCTCACTTTAATCCGATTCATCGCGCATGTCATTCTCCTGGAAGGTCAAGCATTCTTTGCCCACAATGTCAATGAACATTTCGAGCTAAAATAGGTCTTATCAGCCATCTTAGAACTCACGGCTCCATACTTTCAACCCCACCGGATTAAATGAATGGTCATCATCATTCTTGATGGACAAACAACAATTGTTAGTGCGTGAACGTAATCTATAGCTACATGCTCTGGTAATGTGATCGCCGTTGAAAGAGAGTCCGCTACCATGTAGTCAAGAAAATGCTGGAAACATTTTTATCCGTGCATTCTGGAGCACAAAATTTAACGGCCCTATCACATCACAGCTTCCTGCTTTGGGATTTGTGTGTGTATTTAATACAATTTAGCTGGATGTCCTGTTTACCAGAATTTTTTTATTCAACTCAACATTAGAACACACACGGATGACTAGGAACTAACTGCTTAATACAGGTTTAAAATACAACACATGCATACACCACCACACAATAATCATCAATCAAATTTTTTTAACCAAAAATTAGAAACCCTGCTCACACAAACACGAATAGGACAAAATGTTATCCTTGCAGGGACTTCAATTTTGTACTCTCAGAGTTGGATATTGTAGGTACAGGAAAGGCAGGAATCAAGACACACTTAAGGAGAAGTGACAGGGATGGAATGCATCAACTGGATATACTGCAGAATACCTTAGACAAACAATTTAAAAGACGCTTTCAGAGGCCGACACCCTAATAATATTGTAACAACACACAAAAATAGGGCTTACAACCGATCAGTCAGACTAGACAGAATATACACATCTGCAGCACACCACATAACACACTAAACACATGCAAGAACCATTACAATACACATATAACACAGAAGTACTAGTTTATAACAACACAGACACTACAGACGCAGGTCCCTTAAAACGCTAACCATATTGGAAATTCAACAACACACTACTCCAACACACAGCGTGTGCATATTTACATTATAACACATGATATACTCTATTCTAGCATACACTAACAGTATGCGCGCATTCAGCATTCACAAATACAGACTGCAACAAGATCATAGCAGACACATTACCATTCGTCATGGCGCAGCAGTTTAACGACAAAGTGGCCGTTGTGACGGGTTCCAGCGCTGGTTTAGGTGAAGCTATTGCTCTTCTGTTTGCTGCTAGAGGAGCGAGGGTCACTCTGTGTGGACGTGATAAAGACCGACTGAAGTCAGTGCTGGACAAGGCTGTGAAGGTCAGTGGTGGTCATCAGGACCGGTTCCTTACAGTTCCAGGAAACCTAAATGACGCCAGTGTTGGAAAGGCAATAATTGAGCAAACTGTGAGCAAGTTTGGACGGCTGGACATTCTTGTAGCCAACGCTGGTGCTGCTGGGGATTATCATTCATTTTTAAATGAAACTGAAGCCAATTTTAACAATGTTTTTGACACCAACTTGAAGTCGGTGTTTTTTCTTATTCAACAAGCTGTGCCTCACCTAGAGAAGACACAGGGAAACATTGTCACCATATCTTCTATTTCTTCACTAATGGTGATCCCATCAGTTACTACATATTCGTTATCAAAGGTTGCTCTTGATCATCTAACTCGCTGCCTGGCTGTAGACCTTGGATCAAAAGGTATTCGAGTGAATACAGTAAGTCCTGGATATTTCCCAACACTTATCCTCAGAGATTTAGGCGATGTCGAAACAATGGCAAAAGATATCCAGAAATCAGAGAGTGTTCAAGTACCACTGAAAGACAGAGTCGGAGTTACAGAAGACGTTGCTGAAGCTGTAGCCTTCTTGGCATCTGATGCTGCGGGTTTTATCACTGGTGAACTAATCAAGGTTGATGGTGGAAGGAATTACACTGGACAGGTTACTTTTTCACTACAAAAGTAATGACTAATCGTTTTATGCATGGCATATCTGCCTGTGATAATTGTAAGCACCCTGTACATTGCGTATATTAAACAGATAGCATGTTTTTACCCTCAATGACACTGAGATCTTCAGATGTAAAACATCATCACCGTTTATCAGGTCCTGTGTTGAATATCACTCTCATCACGGCCCGCCGAAATGATTCTCGATTACTGGCTAGTTCCCTTGCCACATGAATTCTCATATTCAAGATGTTTTCAATGTCCTGTGCCGAAATTTGTGATGATCAACCCTCATCTTACGGGAAAGATACATTTCATTGTTGTTCTTTCCAAACCACTGAGGTGTTTTATGTGAGAAAAATCACACAGCTACTCATTTGAGAGCGTGGAGCTATACTGTGAATTTCGTGCGGAGTGTTTTTACATCTGTCTGCCATTGTTTGTATCGTTAACTGCCTGTTCTGAAAAATGGCGGCTGATCGGTCGCTGAACTAACTGGGTTGCCTTATGCAATAATGTGTGGCTGCTGGTTTTCTAGTGACTACCATTTCCATAGGCGATAAAGTGTATTTTTCATGGCGGACTATTGAGTTAGCATTCAGTCATCGGCATTATGCATAGTATACCTATGGGAGCTGTTGGTGTTTGGAGACTCCTGTGTGTTCCACTTGTTTACATGGGGCAATGAGGAGCATTGTGTGTGGTAGTCACTGCCACAGGGACGGTGCATAATGGGACTACCCTTTGCCGTGAAGTTGGCACCGCGACTAACGACTTACTATGGGAAACGTATTTCAGTTTACGAGACAAGTTGATACTGATGAGCCTTTTTTCTTCAATGTTCAGATCTTGGCGTTTGTATTGTTTCTTCTTTTTTGTTTAAGATTTTCTAAGGAGTCAAATGATCTTCTTTAGTGATTGCAAAATGGTTCATGACTAGCAAGATGTAATTATAAGAAGATGAGAAGAAGAAAAAATCACGCGAAGAGATTATTGTTTTATTTGAGTATTTTCCTTCAAGACCTGAACATTTAAGAAAACAGGCATTGTGGAGTATCTAAGAACTTTGTACTGATCAAACCTCAAATTATTGAGAAGAAAATGAACAACTAAAGACATCGTTCCTGGAAGAAATACCATGGATAGACTTTGGGTGTAAGGCGTTATTGACAACATGGGCAAATAGATGAGGTCTGGGAACTGACGAAGGATCGAGAATTCGTTTCTTCGGGCTGATGCGATAGCAACATTCTGCAATATATTTGATTTTACCATTTGAATTATGTGTATAGTCCATTAATGGCTTCAAGAAATAATAAAGACATGCTTTTAATGAGGGTCTTCCTACTTATTTTCTCTTTCTCGATGCAAGCTAATCAATACTTTCGTAGGTATTTCTTAAGTTTCTTCAATGAAACTATTCAATATTTTTATTTACGTGTACTATATAGAACTTGCTGTAAATCGATAAAGATGACTCTGTGCATGATAAGATGATATATATATATATATATATATATATATATATATATATATATATATATATATATATATATATATCATCATCATCATCATCATCAAATGCCCTACTAGCTGGCATAGGCGTTCATGACTCTCCACAGTTCTCGGTCTTTTATGTTCTGGATCAACAAAGCTGATATTTCTCCATGTCACCGTCTCAGTTCATCCAGCATCATTTCTATTGGTCTGCCTCTGCCTCTCTTCTCCTCGATCTCAGTTGTCACGATGTTCTCTAATGCCTCACTTCTAATTAATGACTGAAGAAAGCTGCTTGTCTCTTTCTTATTGTTTTATATGATTTTCTAGTTTCATAGCCTGTTTCAGGCAACCATTGTAAGTTACTCTGTCAGTCCAAACATTCGTCTTGGGAACCACATCTCTGTTGCTTCTAATTTCTTGTTAATTTGTTCATTTACATTCCAAGATTAATTGTCATACAGCAAAACTTGTTCTATATATCATTTCAGCACTCTCTTACATTCAAAGATAATGACTTATAAGAAACTCTTCATTTTATGAAATGAGGCTTTTGCTTGCCCTATTCTGCTTTTAATCTCTGTTGTACACCTTCCATCTGATGTCACAAATGTCCCTATGTATTTAACATTATCAACTTGGTTAAGAATTATCCCTTCAATTTCTATGTTACATTTTGGGGTCATCATTTTCTTTGTTATCACCTTTGCTACTGTTTTCTTGATATTCAAGGAGATTACTTTCTTTGCCTTCTCTGTTACTACAATGTCCAACAATTGTTGTGGGTATGTTGCACTGTCAGCCACCAATACTGTGTCATTTGCATAGCGAATATTGTTTACATTATACCCTCCGATTAGTATTGCTGGCATGTCTTTGATTTCTCTCATTATTACTTCGCTATATAGGGAGAAAAAATCCGGTGACAAGACACACATTTGTCGTACTCCTAGCTTTATCTGTTCGTAACTGCCCTCTTTATTTCGCATTTTAATTGCTGCTACTTGATTCCAGTAAATATTATTTATTATTCTTAAACCTTTCCCATCAATGTTGGTATCTTCAAATATGTTAATCAGTTCATCATGTTTTACTTATTCAAATGCCTTAGTATAACCTGTAAAGCACAAATATATGTCTCTTTGTTTCTCTATTGACCTTTCTATTAGTTTGATAATGCATATACTGCATTGTTTGTACTCTTTCCTTCCACACATCCATACTGTTCTTCAATGATTTCCATTTCTATTTTCTTTCTTTTTCTTATTATTATAATTCTGAGTAGAAACGTAGTGACATGGTTTCTTAGGTTAATTATGAGAACATCTTCGTTTTCCTGGTCTTTTAGTACAGCTATAAATACCGATTTCAGCATATCCCTTGGAACCTATCCATTGCTGTAAATATCATTCAACATTTTGGTTAACATATGTACTCCAAACTCTCCCAATACTTCTAATTCTTCTATTGTTATTTTATCTGTCCCAGCTGTTTTTCCTTTCTTCATATGTTTTACAGCGTCAGCGACTTCTTCTTTTAGAATAGGTCAACCTTCTAAGTTACTTTCTTCTGTTAATTCTTCCCTTTCTCCATCATATCTGTCTCTTATATAATCATTCCATCTCTTCATTACAGCACCATTCTCCAAAATTATTTCCTGTTTTTGATTTAACGCACCGTGTATTTATTCTTATTCTTCTTCCCGTAAGCTCACTGATTTGTCTGCGCATATTTTTTGGGGGGTATATATTTAATGGAATTTAATTCAATAGTTTTGCACTGCTCGTTTAACCAACTTTCTTTAGCCTTCACTCATTAATCTCTTATTTCTTTATTTATCTTTGCATATATATATATATATATATATATATATATATATATATATATATATATATATATATATATATATATATATATATATATATATATATATATTCATTGATGCATGGTTTGTGTACATATTGATTTTATTTTTTCAATACGGTATCAATAACTGGATGTTAGACTGTATTACATTTGACACAATGTGTCACTGTGTTCTCATTTGATGATACATTAATTTATGTTAGTTGCATATCCTTTGCAGGACGTCGCAGTCAAATTTAGCATTTTCTGCAGTTATGATCTCTTGAAGTTTACGTTCAGTAGTTTGCCATTAAATTGAATTGTAAGAAGACACAGATTATAGTTGTCACTAGGAAGGAAGAAATACCAGAATGTAATATACAAGTAAATGGGCATATATTAAACAAGTGAATCGATACAGCTATCTCGGAACAGTCATAAAATCTGATGGGAGATGCCTTGAAGAGATTAGAACAAGAATTTCCATTGCGAAGGTAGCTTTTTGCAAGATAAAACAAAACATACTGACGAATAAAAAGATATAAATTGAAACGAGAAAAAGAGTGTTGAAGTGCTACATAGAACCTATACTTTTATATGGATGTGAAGCGTGGACAATGAGCAGACAAGCTGAGAAACATCTGATGGCTGTGGTTTCTGAGGAAAATGCAAAGAATACCATGGATAGACAGAAAAACCAATGAGCAAGTCCTACAAGAAACAAATGAAGATCGTAAACTGATTAGAGACATTAGACGTAGACAGTCATTTTTTTTTTGGGGGGGGGGGGGGGCATGGTATGAGAAAAAAAATGAATTTGAGAACTTTGTGACAACTGGCAAGATCGAAGGGAAGAGACCAAGGAGAGGACCAAGAAGTAAATGTCTGGATGACTTTTCCACGTGGCATGGTAGAGACAGAAACACGGAGCTGATCCATGACTGTGGTGATCGAGTGAGATGGCAAAACATGACCGCCCACGCTTATCGGCATGGCACATGATGGATGATGGATGGATGGAGTTTAGTTTGCCATTGCTTTCTGAAATACCAGCACCATACCATGTCATTACAATCCAACGCAAGTCAGTCTGCTGCCAAATCACCCTCAGCTGTGTTTCAGACGCAGGTATGCAAGATTACAATCTGCGCCCGTAACACATTCGCCACGGAGCAGCTTGTGATGAATTACAGAATATATAAATACAAATAATAGATGAAGGCATGGCTTGTATTTTACACTCCGCTTAGATAGTGGGTCATGTATTAAACATCACTATTGTACAGCCGTTTTTGTGTAATTGTATCTGTATTATAACTGTCCCATCACCATCATCATCATCATCATCATCATCATCATCGTCATCATCATCATCATCATCATCATCATCATTACCATGATTACCTTAAATGATTACCGACAAGCGGCGTGGGAAGGAATAGTTGGCGCCCCAGCGCCCGAAGGATGGCTTTGGATAGTTATCAGTTATCAGTTATCAGTTGGGGTATCTTCATTGCACTCCGGTCATGTCATAGGTGCTCAGATCCTCCCCCAGCATATGCATCAGGTCCGGTGGCTAATGGTGCCAGTTATGTGTTGGTTGACGAGGCGCCTTGTTTTCCCGATGTACCTCTCGCGCCGATTCTTACTCCCAAGTCTTTCATCCTGGACAGCGATGTGGATTCACTGACGCCAAAGTCCCCTGTTCTCGCCATATCTTTGAGGACGTTAATAACATCGGCACGATCCATGGGCTGGCCATCTACAGGGGGTGCAGAGCCAGCCAGTTTATCAGCTCGTTCATTTCCCTCGACTCCCGCATGTCCCGGGATGAAGATGAAGGTGACTTTAAGGACAACAGACTTCCGCAGCGACTCAGTCCACTGTTTACGGCACTGGATAGTATCATTCCGTGTGATTGTACACATTCTGATTTCGTCTATCCATTTTCTTCTCATGTGTCCTCTTGCTCTTCAGATCTTCTTTCGTGTAGGGCCTGTGCTGGTAGTTGATGGTTTTGCATTCTAACAAGATGGCTATACTTCTTTATTTCAATATATAGGGTGTATTTTTATTGACTGTGGTGTTTTTGAAAATTTTGCCGTTCAAAGTTTTGTATTAATCCTCTGTGGAGTTCATGCAACATAAAAGTAAATACAAAACTTGGAACGGCAATATTTTCTAACACCCCACAGTAATTAAAAATACACCCTGTATGTGGCAGAAGGTGTTGATCCCACTGTCTGTCTGATGAAATCATTTCTTACTCCGCCTCGGATAGTGAAGTTGGCAGATCTCTTCAAGCATCTCATCTCACAAGTGATTATTTTTCTTAAGATAGTGTGTTAGCATAAACACTGACAAGTGCAACACCACTCTATTTACCCTCTCTCCCATCCAGAAGGCAGGGATCAACCAGATAAATGGAACACCCCTATGAAAAGATAAAGAACCAACATACCTTAGAGTAACATTTGATGATAGGCTGACACGGAGAAAGCACATCAACAAAGCAGTAGCAAAAGCCAGATGTAAAATAGCCTTCCTGTGAAAACTAAGTGGAACCACATGGGGAGCCAGTGGGAAAATACTTAGCAAAGTTTATCAACAGAGCATACGACCACACCTGGAATACGGATCAACTGCGTGGTGTTTGGCATAAAAAACCACACTACAAGAGCTGGACAAGGTGCAACATTAAGCACTTAAAGTCACCACAGGATGGATGACATCAACCCTTATAGTGGAAATGGAGAAGATATGGAGGACGCAAGCACGGAGAGAGCGCCGAGATATGAAAACGCTAATACAAGCAGAAAAGTTCCTCAGCTTGCCAGGCCACCCTATGAAGAACATGTTTGAAAACATAGCCATGGGGCGGTTGAAAAGAAGTAGTTTTATCTGCCAGGCCAAACGACTTTGCAGAGAAACCACTGATATGCCCACAGTTGGTATCCCCCTGACAACTATTCCAGAGGAAACTGCATGGAAAGATGAACATAGACTATGACTACAAATCCAGACAAAAGTTAGAGGAATATTTGACAAGGAAGAACAGAACAGTATACAGCGCAGAACAGCCACTCTCAGCTTCCTTCATGAAGAATACCCACAGGACCTCTGGATCCGAGTCTACACAAATGGGTCAGCACACAATGCTGTTCAAAATGGAGGAGCGGGAGTGTACATAGAATACCAAATAATACTAGGGACATGGCCAGAGTACCAACAGGAAAGTACTGCCATAACTATGATGCTGAAATTGAGGCAATCAAGATAGCAAAAGAGAAATTACTAAATACGAGCCATGGTACACAACCTGTGGTGCTATTGACAGATGCAAAATCAGTACTCGAGGTACTCCTATCTGGGAAATTGCCAGTACTAAGGACACTAAGTTCTGAACTTTGTAGTCAGCATACGGTCACCATACAGTGGATACCATCCCACTGTGGAGTACCCAAAAATGTCAGAGCTAATCGACTGACTAAAGAAGGAGCTAAAGAAGAACAGCCTGATGTGCCCATTACATACCATCAAAAGAAAAGAATGATCAAATCAGTCAGAAAGCCACCAAAACCTGCCCAAGACGACTACCACGTTATGGACAGACCAGAACAAGTCATTATTCTGCGCCTCAGAACAGGACACAATAGATTACGCAACCACATGTATACACAATTCAAGATTGGTGAATCAGCCATGTCCACATGTGGATTGGCGCCGCAGACAGCAGAGCACATACTCCAAGACTGCCCAAAATATAACATATATAGACAACCCTTTTGGCCTAGAGAGACAACAGTGGAAAATAAACTCTATTGACCGCTGAGTGAACTAAAAAAGACTTCAATTTATACAATAAAGTTATTTATAGACATATTTCAAGCGAACGGAAGAAGAAGAAGAAAGCTAGAGTGATACATGGTTATAATGTTTTCTAGCAATTGTCCTTGTATCCCGTAGTCTTCAAGGATAGTCCATAATTTGTAACAAGCTACTCTATCGAAAGCCTTTTCCTAATCTACACACACAATATTCTGGTATTCACTCTATTCCATGTTTTGTTTCTTCTCATATTTTTATCAGTGTGAAAAGTGCATCAGTGCCACTTTTACTTTTACCTGAAACTAAATTGTAATTTGCTTAACGGTTGTTCAACTATGGGTCTAGCTCTTTGTTCCAATAGTTTAGCGTACATTTTCACTGCGTGACTCAAGAGCTATATACCTTTTCACGTTTCACACTCTCATTTTTCCTTTCTCTTCCCATATTGGTTTTAGTATATGTATTGGCTGTTGCCAATCGTCTGGGACTTTTCTTTCTTCTCATGCTATGTTAAAACTTCTCGTCAGCCATTTACCTCCTGTTTTCCCATAAGCCTGAGTAGCTTCTGTGGTTATTCCATCAGGTTCCAGGAATTTGTTTTAGACTTTTCTGTGTAACTAATTTGAATTCTGTAGGGATGAATTTTGGTTCGTGTTGTCCACAGCATTTAAGCACAGTTTGGGATTTTTATGTTATGTGTGCGGTTAAGTCGTTCTTGAAAGTATTATGCCCTCCTTGCTAGCCTTTGTTGTGGATAATAGTATAAATTAATAATAGTATTATTAGTATAATGTATAATGTATAATAGTATAATGATAATAGTATAGATTTTTTGCTATTTATGATGGTGGTTGGGTTGCAGCATGCATCTCTGTTTCTCATATTATTGACACATACGCATTGCTAAGAGTTACCTTCTCTTTGAAGTGTATTTTCAAGGATTCATCGTTACATGATTTAATTGTTCATTTGGCATTTTGGTTGTGCTATTCCATTAGTAATATATTCTTACTCAGATTTAGTTGTGATCCAGGTTTTAATCTCCTTCTTTCTGGATATGGTGTTCCACCAGCTGTTCTTAATCTTTTGTCTTGAACTACTTTCTTGGTCCCACAATGATTTTCCAGTGTGTCGAGTGCATCAATGTATCTTCTATAATTCAGTCTTCGTGTCTAATTAACCAAGCAACCAATGCCACATACCCAAACAGCGTTAAAAACTACAACAGAAACAGTACTTTAGCCACTCCCTCAGCCTCTTTAGTGAATCCTGAAGATTCACACCTATCTAACCGACTAACCAATACCACACCGTCCATCTTTTCTTACCAAGACATGCCCCAGTTCTCATTGCAAGCTCGGTCGACCCGGGGACGAGATCGTGTTTACAGCTCCGCTTCGATGTGAAGTTGAACCAAAGATCACCAGAATGACAGGAAGTCGTGATAACTACTGAGCTACCGGGTCTCCCTTAATAAGTTGTTTAAAATAATTAGTTGCATATCATTTACAGGACGTCGCAGTCAACCCAAGCATTTCTTTTTATTTTGGTGCTGTTCGTGATCTCTTGTCAAGTTTACGTTCAGTAGTTTGCCATTGCTTTCTGAACGACCGTCATCCATACCATTTCGGAAAAAAAACAGCGCAATGCGGTCTGCAGCCAAATCACCCGCAGATGTATTTCGAACGCTGTATGCGGGATTATGAACTGCGTCCGTTACACACTTCGCCACGGAAGCGGCCCATAAGCTGCGGTGATCAGTAAATAAGCGTTCTAGATTGTTAATCACATAGTTTGTGTCTAGTCGTCTTTCTGTGCAGGGGATACAACTCTGTCAATTATGAACGTCTTAAGCTTTAGTGAGTTACCTCTTGTGCAGAGTGTGTAATAGTTGTTTTTTTTTTTTTTCAGCATATCCTTCACAGACATCGCTGTCAACACCAGCATCTTTCAGTTGTATGTTGATCTCTTGACAAGATTACGCTCAGTAGTTTGCCATTGCTTGTTTAATCGTTAGCAGAGTTAATTGTTCGGCAGACTGCGAGGATGAAATCAGTGATGATTCAGCGAGCAAAACGGCGTTTACCTGCAAAGCGTTGTAGAACGTAATGAGCACGGCAATGCACATAGAGTGCCCTGGTCAACCACTGCACATGTATTCGTCTCCAGTCGAATATGACTTGTCTTGCAACTGGACACCGAGGGACTGAGGCGAGAGAGTGAGGTCGACGTATTGCGCAACTTTTCCTCACTTTAATCCGATTCATCGCGCATGTCATTCTCCTGGAAGGTCAAGCATTCTTTGCCCACAATGTCAATGAACATTTCGAGCTAAAATAGGTCTTATCAGCCATCTTAGAACTCACGGCTCCATACTTTCAACCCCACCGGATTAAATGAATGGTCATCATCATTCTTGATGGACAAACAACAATTGTTAGTGCGTGAACGTAATCTATAGCTACATGCTCTGGTAATGTGATCGCCGTTGAAAGAGAGTCCGCTACCATGTAGTCAAGAAAATGCTGGAAACATTTTTATCCGTGCATTCTGGAGCACAAAATTTAACGGCCCTATCACATCACAGCTTCCTGCTTTGGGATTTGTGTGTGTATTTAATACAATTTAGCTGGATGTCCTGTTTACCAGAATTTTTTTATTCAACTCAACATTAGAACACACACGGATGACTAGGAACTAACTGCTTAATACAGGTTTAAAATACAACACATGCATACACCACCACACAATAATCATCAATCAAATTTTTTTAACCAAAAATTAGAAACCCTGCTCACACAAACACGAATAGGACAAAATGTTATCCTTGCAGGGACTTCAATTTTGTACTCTCAGAGTTGGATATTGTAGGTACAGGAAAGGCAGGAATCAAGACACACTTAAGGAGAAGTGACAGGGATGGAATGCATCAACTGGATATACTGCAGAATACCTTAGACAAACAATTTAAAAGACGCTTTCAGAGGCCGACACCCTAATAATATTGTAACAACACACAAAAATAGGGCTTACAACCGATCAGTCAGACTAGACAGAATATACACATCTGCAGCACACCACATAACACACTAAACACATGCAAGAACCATTACAATACACATATAACACAGAAGTACTAGTTTATAACAACACAGACACTACAGACGCAGGTCCCTTAAAACGCTAACCATATTGGAAATTCAACAACACACTACTCCAACACACAGCGTGTGCATATTTACATTATAACACATGATATACTCTATTCTAGCATACACTAACAGTATGCGCGCATTCAGCATTCACAAATACAGACTGCAACAAGATCATAGCATACAAACAGCATAAAGATCCAAGCAAATAGCATCATGTTTTATTTATTACACAACGTCTTTTGTTAAAGTAAGATATGTCAACAAGATAAAGATGTTGACAATCTACAAATTGATGGGAAAGACCTTAGACTTCTACAAACATGTACTGTTCAAAAAATAAAAAGAAACGCAGAGCTGCTGAAGGCACACACACAGTCATAATTTTGATATTCAATAACAGTTTAAATGTAATTAGTTAATTGTTGAAATTGCACACATGAATACCTTAAGGTTCAGACAATCATTTGACAGTTGTTTTGCATCTAGGTCACGATAGTTTTAAGGCGTACGTGCTTTTCCATTAGTATGGTGTGTGGCCTCCTCTTGCATCGATCAGCGACTGGAATTTCCTGGGCATGGCTACGTTCTTACGACTGATGTGGGCCTTTGGGATCGCTGCCGACTCATACTAGAGTGCCTGGAACAGATCACGACGATTGGCTATAGTAACGTCCAGGCGACAAGCACATCTATGCAACTCATACCACATGTGCTCTATTGGACTAATGTCTGGAGACAGGGATAGCCAGGGAAGGATGAGAATGTTGTTGGCATTCAGGAACTGCATGGTCAACCGTGCACAATGGGATCTGGCATTGCCCTGTTGAAACACAGACCTTTGCATAGTCAAAGGTGGAAGGGCATGGCTTTGAAGAAGTTCATTGACGTATCGTGGCACATTAAAGCCTCCTTCAGTGTGAACCAATTGACTCCTTCCGCCGTAACTGATCATTCTCCCACAAGTCGTGTAATCCCTAAACCAGGAAGACCGGCTGGTCGTCACTAGCAAGAACGAAATACCACAATGTAATATGCAGGTAAATGGGAATATTCTTAAACAAGTGAATTGGTACAATTATCTCGGAGCAGTCATAACATTTGATGAACGATGCTGTGAAGAGATTAGAACAAGAATCGTCATGACGAAAGTAGCCATTTCAAAGATGAAAAACATACTGACTAATAAAAAGATGTCATTTGTAACTAGAAAAGGAAAGTTGAGGTGATACATAAAACCTATACTGTTTGTATGAATGTGAAGGGTGGAAAATGAGCAGACAAGCTGAAAAACATCGTATGGCTGCTGAAATATGGTTTCTGAGAAACATGCAAAGAATTCCATGGACAGACAGAAAACCCAACCGCCACTTCCCGCAAGAAATAAATGAACATCGTACAATGATTACAAACATTAGACGTAGAGAGTCGACATTTATTCTTCACGTTATATAAGAAATAAATTGGAGAGCTTGGTGACAACTGGTAAGATCGAGAGGGTGACAACAAGGGAAAGGCAGCGAAGTAAATACCTGGTTGGCTTTGTCACGTGGTATGGTGGATACATGGACACTGAGCTGATCTACGACTCTGGTGAACGAGTGAGATGGCGAAACATGACCCCCTCGCGCTTATCTGTAATGCACATGTCGAATGAAACACAACATTCAAGAAACAGAAGAACACATTTACTATACATGCCAAACAACACAGCCGCACAGACACCATTACATTACAGAAACTACAACATATAAACAAGAAAACTGACATACACAAAGCAATCTTCCCAAACACAATTCCTACAACAGCAAAAGACAAATACGAAACACTGCTTGTAGCATCAGCAGAATACAGACATCTCATATGTCTAGCCGAAATTTGACCACTCACGATCAGCATACAATACACTCACACATATTATCACGCATTTTGTAGCATAAAATTTCCCAACTATAAAGAGAGTATGCAAAATGCCCCTCCCATCAAGTTCACATTTAACACTATACTTGTTCGCACACATACCTTCACAGATAGTTCTATATGCCTACTATGTACCACTGAACTCAATCAATCATTCTTAGTGTTACTGAAATCATATATGTTTTACCATATTAGTTTAACTTTTAATTTCCACTCAAAGAATACCCCACAGAAATACAGGAGTGCACACTACAACACTTTATAAATATCAAAGTCAAGAACCATTATTTAAACAAGAGAGATATTTAATTTCGTATATCATTCATTTCATTCATTCATTATGTGATATGCCGATAAACGTGGGCGGTCGTGTTCTGCAATCTCACTCGATCACCAGTGTCATGGATCAGCTCCGTGTTTCTGTCTCGACCATGCCACTTAGCCAAGCCATCCTGGTATTTTGAATAACGAAGACAAAAACAATAGATTGCACGATTTATTGCCTGGCATATTTCGCTGCATCTCATCAGGTGCATACTACAGAAATCACACATCGTAAAGTAAATGAACTAGATACATCTTTCAAGTTGAAATATTCACGTATTCGCACAGTAATGTCAATTATCTACCACGGTAATTTTAAGCTGGCTTACATGTCTTTCTGTTTCCACAATTCTGGCTTGCGTTGATTGATCATAACTGCTTCAGCAACCTTTAACAAGCGAGTATTTTGTGTGTTAAACAACACGTGAAAGGCAGTGTCTCTGTCAACCACATAGCCGCTTACGATAATGTGCCTACCAATTGAAGACGCCAGAAATTGCCGGTGTGTCGTCCCCTATAGGTTAGCATCTCCTGTGTGTCGTATCTTGTTGACCCATTGAGGTATGTGTTTTTACACTCGTTTGTTAAGCTGTCTCTCTGTTCTACCAATGATAAAGATCTGGCATCTACATGTGAATTGGTAAATACAATTGTTTGTGGCGTACAGAGGAACAGGCTCTTTGACTGCTGGTGTAGGAATCGATACGGTTTTATATTTCTAATTACTGGAGTTGCAGTACAGAATGTTAGGCCTACTGCTATAGTAAGCCGGTCTTGTAGACGTTGCATTACGTCATCCCCTCGAAAGGTCAGCTGGATGAATACCTTGAGTTTAGGGACTGTAGTTACGTCTGGTTTTGGTTTGGGCTGTTGGCAGTGGCGCCTTATAAATCCTGTGGAGCACCCATTCAGGTTTGAGACATTCTTCAGAGTTTCAAATTCCTCTGTCAGTATGTCCTGGGTGCATATCTTTCTAGCAAGGTTAAACAGGTTCCGTACTAAGCCCCGTTTGTACTGGACAGGTATGAAGCTCTGAAAATTTAGGTATTGGCCAATCCATGTTCCTTTGCGATACACCGATCTTTGAATTGTGCCGTCTGCTCAACGTCTCATTAGAATATCTAGGAACGGCAACGCTTCGTTGTGTTCGTGTTCCATAGATAGAGAGATGTTTTTATGTCTTGTTCATTGTGGCTTGGAACGATGTTGCTTGTAGCGCGTCTGTGGTGATGATTAGTATATCGTCCACATAACGAAGGATCGAAGGACTGTCGTGACACACCACGTGGCTCGCACACTCCTCAGATGTACGGTCTACCCAAACTTCACAAGCCCGGCATCCCGCTAAGACCTATCCTGTCCATGGTTAACTCTGCACAACACCGAATGGCGAGATGGCTAGCCGAAATTTTATAGCCAGTACGACAGTCCTTCGATCCAAAAATACTCAGAGATACATTCCAACTGGTGGAATTATTGGATACTATGGACATAAATAACAAACACATGGCATCCATGGATATAGCCTCCCCATTCACTAATGTTCCATTAGAGGAGGCAGTAAAAATAATAAAGGAACGCATTAAAGACAAACAACTAAAATTAGGCATACCAACACCTATTCTGGAGAGGCTACTATTACTATGTACCGCCAACATATAATTCAATTTTCTAACTAAGTCATACTGCCTAATTTCCGGAGTGGCCATGGGTAGTCCAATTGGTCCTATTCTAGCGGACATCTTCATGGCACATTTAGAAGAAAAGAGATCCTCAGACAACAACAACTTGACCTTTTACCGTCGTTATGTGGACGATATACTAATCATCACCACAGACGAGCTACAAGCAACACCGTTCCAGGCCACAATGAACATGACGCATAAAAACATACATCTCTCTATCTATGGAACACGAACACAACGAAGCGTTGCCGTTCCTAGATATTTAAAAGAGACGTTGAGCAGACGGTACAATTCAAAGATCGGTGTATCGCAAAGGAACATGGACTGGCCAATACCTAAATTTTCAGATCTTCACACCTGTCCAGTACAAACGAAGCATAGTACGGACCCTGTTTGACCGTGCTAGAAAGATATGCACCCAGGACACACTGACAGAGGAATTTGAAACTCTGAAGAATGTTTCAAACCTGAATGGGTACTCCACAGGATTTATAAAGCGCCACTGCCAACAACCCAAACCAAAACCAGACGTAACTACAATACCTAAACTCAAGGTATTCATCCAGCTAAACTTTCGAGGGGATGACATAATGCAACGTCTACAAGACCGGCTTACTACAGCAGTAGACCGAATATTCTGTGCTGCAACTCCAGTCATTAGATATAAAACCGTACCGATTCCTACACCAGCAGTCAAAGAGCCTATTCTGTACACCACAAACAATTGTATTTACCAATTCACATGTAGATGCCAGGCCTTCTACTTTGGTAGAACAGAGAGACAGCTTAACAAACGAGTGTCAGAACACATACCTCAATGGGTCAACAAGATACGACACACAGGAGATGCTAGCCTAGTGGGGCCGACATACGGGAAGCTCCCGGCGTCTTCAATTGGTAGGCACATTATCGAAAGGGGCCATGCAGTTGACAGAGACACTGCCTTTCGCGTGTTGTTTACCACACAAACATACTCGCTTGTTAAAGGTTGCAGAAGCAATTATGATCAATCAACGCAAGCCAGAATTGTGCAAACAGAAAGACATGTTAGTCAGCTTAAAATTACCGTGGTAGTTAATTGACATTACTGTGCGAAATTGTGTATATTTCAACTTGAAGGATTTATCTAGTTAATTTACTTTACGTTGTGTGATTTCTGCAGTATGTACCTGCCTCGATGCAGCGAATATGCCAGGCAATAAATCGTTCAATCTATTGTTTGTGTCTTCGTTATTCAAATTCACTACGGGAAAACATTGTTTTGAATCCTGGTATTTATTACTCGGTCTTCCCATTGGTCTGTTCCTTTCGATCTTGCCAGTTGTCACCAAGTTCTCCAATTCATTTCTTCTCATAACATACCCAACAGTGACATTTTGCGGACATGGGTATATTTGGATGTTTCAGTAAGGATTGTAGTTGGTATGTATGTGTAAATCGCGTTCGCTTGGATTTGGAGATTTCATTATGTCTATAGTGCGTGTTTCTTAACATCAAATTTAAATCAGGCGCACGAAGGCAGAAGTTCTTGGTCCGGACAAAACACTAAAGGCTCCCTGTCGAGGGCTGTGGCTGAAAGCCACAAACCCTCGGACCTGAGAGCCGGGCCCATACCCACTTTTCGAAAAATAAAGGCGTGATACTGAGCAAGCTACATGCTCAGGTCTGATACAAGTTCGAAGGCTCTCAGCTGGGGGATATGAGAGATTCCCGGATGAGAGGGCTAGGCCGTTTCTCGTTCACCGCTGCACGAAGGTAAGGTGCTGAGACGGCAGCACAAGTAGCCTACCTCGTGAGCGAGTACAAAAAGTCAATAAAGTGCCCCAGTCGAAGAAAATGGCTGCAAAAACTGTATCTAACTTATAGAGAGTGTAGACAAAAGTGGAAGAACGTCTCAATGACGCAAAATGGAACGTACGGCGAGCGAACCTATTGCGTGGTCCGAAGTCAAAAGCAAAAACTTACCGAGTGGGTGTCGCTTGCAGTCTGACCGTCCCTGGTGCGTGCTTGAGCGATCAGTGGCAAACGAGTTGCCCAACACATGGAAGTGAGGAACTAAAGCAGCCATGAGCAGGACGTAGCAACTCCTCGGGTGAGCCCAGTCACAGAGCAATATGTGCCGGCTCTGCAATTATGGAAGCCTCCTTGGATAGCGAGGGAATGCTCATGGTCTGCCCCTGCCTTCCCTTGAGGGCCGACCACGATGTCGTTCATCGTTCTATCTTGACCAGCTGAGATGTTAGCGACATCACAACAGTCTAACGTGCCTCGAAACCAGAGGAAGGCTAACCTCATTAAAAAATGCCCGCTGAAGTCGGAAGTGTCGTCCTACGGGTGGCAAACTAAAAATTGACACTACGCAATTACGTCCGAGTGAAATGTCTCGTCCGAATGTCTCTCGTGCTAGGAACAGCTCTGACTACCTAGTTTCCGAATGCCGCTCTTGTTCGGAACAGCTCTGACTGGGAAGTTTTCCGAATGTCTGTTGTGCCTGGAAAAGCTCTGATGGGCGCAACGACAAGCACATGTCCGAAAACTCGCTGAGTGGATGCCGTCTCCAAACCTGTCTGGTTTGTGCGGGAATGGTCCGGGGAAACGAAATGACCAATATATTGAAGTGAGGATTTAAAGCAGCCATGAGCAGGACGTGACGATCTCCCTCGGTGAGCCCAGATCCAGGGCGTTATGTGTCGGCCCTGCAACTATGGAAGCAACCTTGGATGGCGGAAAATGCTATGGACTGTCCCTGCCTTCCTTTGAGGGATGACCGTTGTCTTCGACCGTTCAACCTTGGCCAGCATGGTTGCAGATGGCACCACAAAAGTGAGTGTCTCCCAGGAATGCTACCTGGTCAAAAAAGCACGCTAAAGTCGATGTGTTGGCCTACGGGTTTCGGCCCAAGGGCGCATAACAGACACACCGCAATCACATCTGAAAAAACACTCCGGATGAACGAAAAGAAGAAGAAACTGTCCAGTAAGGATGAACCTACAACAGGTCCAGCAAACCGGTAGAGAATTTATTTGTTCAAGTTGTATTGCTCAAGAATTATTTAGGAAATTGAAAGAAAAACGCAACTCTATCAGTCACGCCGGAAACACACCGAACAACAATCGACCAACAACAGCTAAACGACGAAACAGAAAGGAGATATTCGCGACTTGGAATGTTACTGGTCTAGGAAATAAGGAGGCAGCTCTCGTAGAGTTTATGAAAACATCAAATATTCAAATATTACGATTAGTAGATAGAAACAACTACATGGTTTTATTTTTAATGACTGTGCAGAGTTTGAAAATATTGCCGTTTTAGGTTTTGTGTTTAACTTTTATGTTGCATTGTGTTGTATGAACTCCACAGTAGGTCATTACAAAACTTTGAATGGCAGTATTTTCAAAAACTGCACAGCTATCCAAAATACACCTTATACATTATACAAGCGTTGACGTGAGGGACATATTCAATTCAATCAATCAATCAATCAATCATGTGCCATGCCGGAAAGCATATTCAATTACGCAACCAAATTTATAGACAATTTGAGATTGGCGAATCAGTCATGTGCATATGACGACTGCCGCCGCAGTCACACACTCCGAGATTGCCCCGAATACGGGATCTCTTGTTGAAATGTCTGGCGTAGAGAAACATCAGTAGAAGATAAACTATATGGACCAATGAGTGAACTGAAAAGGGTAGTAACGTTTACAGACGAGACACATTGCAGATATAGACAGTAAATGACAAGGGAACAAAGGCAGAAGAACGATAAGAAATACAAGAGTGGATAAAGTTTGGTGTATAGACTTATGCCGAGCTGAAGAGTTTCTGAGAAAAGGTGAGAGTGGCGGGACATGAACACACGGCTTCAGCATCATTGTTCGGACTGTCTAACACCAGGAAGGAATGCACTGAATGTATTTAATTCCAACAGTGTATTTGCATATTGGTTATTCGATGGTTCTCTGAAAGACTAGGTTTTAACTCGTAATTTATGTGCATTGATGATATTCAGGACGTTCGAGCCATAAAAGAACACGCATCTATTTGAAGTGGGGTTGGAGTAGTGACTTTGCACCCATCCTGGTATTAAGGCGACTTTGCTTCAGAGTTAACATTCACCTCTCTATGTTTAGATACTCGTGAGGTATGCAGGGCCGATACTGGAACTTCACATCTTCGGAAATGTATATTAGAATGTAATGAGGTCACGATCCAGCACAGCATACTGAGTGAATGAGACCAACCCCAGGCTGGTCATGTTACCTCCGCGGGTTGTAGGAATGTTAGTTAGTTAGTTAGTTAGTCGACAGATCATCCTCGTTGCACATCGAACCATTCAGTCCATAAGTGCTCGGATCCCCTCCTCATCAAATCCCGCAGCGTGTAGCGGCTAACGACGCCAGTTCTGTGTTGGTTTATCAATCTTCTTTGGCTTCCTGCGTAGTGTTCTTGTTTGGCCACCCCTCTTTTAATTTGCTGCTCTCGCAGTCTGGCCATTGTTGTAGATTCACAGTCATCACTTGGTTCTCGCAAAAGTCTCACTTCTCGTAGAGCATTCAGAATGTCAGCCTGGTCCGTGGCGCGTCCGCCTTCCACAGTAGCCTCACCTGCGAGCTTGTCAGCCCGCTCATTCCCTTGTACTCCCGCATGCCCTGGCACGAAGATGAAACTAATCTTTGCCAGCCGAGACCACTTCAGAGGCAGCAACCATTCTCTTCGGATCGACCCCTCCTCTATCCTCTTGATCATGTTCATTGAGTGGCTAAGGAAACAAGCCCTAGTGAATGTCTGTGTCTCGAGCCATGTTATTGCTTTACTTACTATGCCATGACTTCCATGGTCAGGCTACTTGTGGTTTCAGTGAAAGCACCAGAGTCCTCCTTCACAATTCTCCCTCCGGCCCGAGCTGTAAAGGCCCATGAGCTTCTCACATGTCGGACGACCGACCCATCTGTGTAGATGACCGCGTCACTGTCTAGCGAATTCTCGAAAATCAACGCTTGTACTTCAGCCTCAACAGCAGCCGGATTTTCTTGTCTCCATTTTCTATCTAGTTGGATGCAAACTGAAAAGGATGTGCAGAAGTCTGTTGGCACTTGCACCCACTCCTCGCCAGGTTCTAAGTCCTCAAGTGAACACACCTGTTGAAGAATGTCTTCGGCTTGACCCATCCACGACCGTCCTCTTTTTAACGTGCTGCCCTTCACCTTCCTAATTTCACTATGCAGTGGATGTTGTGTGTTTGCGTTAATTCTGAGGTAGGCGCGTGCCCTGCAAACTTGTATTATCTCTTCAATGGTTGGAAACCCAAGAAGGTAGCGCATCGCCCTGCATGCTGTATCTCTTGTACATCCAAGAATAATGCGCATATCTTCGTTCTGTATCCTTTCCATCCTTTCTATCTGCTTATGGCTGAGAGTCAGGATTGCCATTGCATACTCCAAAACAGACATGACCAGCCCCTCGTACAGAAGACATAGATGGCGCTGCTCACAGTTTGCTGCCGCCATCACCCGCATCGCTGCCAAACCCCGCTTGTCCTTTGTTATCACCTGGTCTATGTGCACATTATAAGCAAGGCTTCGATCAAACCGTATCCCCAGGTAATCCATTTCCTGCGTTCTTTCCACCGTCTCTGAACACAGCATTACAGTTGGTGTTGGATTGTTGACAATATGATTATTCAACGAGAGCCAAGTCACTGTTGCCTCTGTTGGGTTGACCATTGCCCCAGCTTCATCACACCAAGTACTGATGCGATTGAGTTCGGTTTGTAGTTCCACAGCAACCTCCTCTCTATCCTTACCCTGACGATAGACTAACACATCATCGGCATATGACAATGTCCTGCCAGGTCCAGTGATCTTCTCACTGGTGATTCTCACTGTGTAGGCGTTGAACAGTACCGGAGATAATGGTGATCCCTGTGGTAGGCCAGGATATATTGTTGTTGGTTCCGAAGTCCAACTGCCACATCTAAAAACTACTTTCCGTTGGAAGAGGGCTGCAGCGATCCAACTAAGGAGGAATGGACTTACGTTTAGTTCAAGAAGCTGAAACATTAAAAAATCCAGTGGTACTCTGTTGTATGCGTCCTCAAGATCAATCGCTGCAGCAACGGTTTCAGTGCCTGAGTGGAAACCTTCATAGACATCATGGGCAAAGACCGCTGCATTGGTCCAGGTTTCTCTTTTTGGACGGTACCCACCCAGGGTAGGTGGGAAAACACCTTGCCTCTCTAGTTGGCTTGACATTTTCCTGGCAATTACCTTCTCCAGAAGCTTGCCTATTGTATTCTGCATGGTTATAATTCGATATCCCTGAATTTTTTTGTGGTCTTTGTCAGGCTTCGGCAAGGGAATCAGATAGCTGTGTAACCATTCCTCCTTGATGCTAGCACTCCCTATACTGTTGTTGTACATGTCTGCTAGTTTCTCTAGCTCATTGTCGGTACACCTATTTATGTCGTCGTATCTTATGCCATCAGGACCTGGAGCACTGTTTTTTGATCGTCGAAGCACAGCCTTGATTTCTTTCACTGTCACTGTGTCTTCACCCGAAGTGTTCAGGGCTTGCATCTGTCGGAGGTGACCTCCTTGGCCAGATTTCGGCCTCCCATGTCTGTCTGGTTGCTCTGCTCAAGGTAGCGTTCAAAGAGGGCTTTGCCCTTGTCCTCGTCAGTCCTCTGCCAGATGAGGTCAGCACCTTGGAAGTCAGAAATGCTCTTATTCTTGACTACACCACTCATGCTTTTATGTAGTCGCCAGAACAATTTCAGTGACTTGTCTGTGCTTACTCTTTGACACACCTCTGCCAATTTTTCCCTTTTAACCACCTTGACCAGTTTTTGAAATAGCTTACTTTTGTGTGCATCTCTCTTTCTAAGTGCAAGCTGGGACTAGGATGACCAGCTCTGTTCTTCTTGGCATTTGCCATATCCTTACAGCGCTACGCTTATCCACCCAAGCCTTCTCCACCTCGAAACTCCACCACGGTGGTTCCTTCCAGCTTTTTTTCCTGCCCTGAAACGTTCTGCGCTTGTCACGTCTTATTTTACTCACCACATCTTGCCCTGTACTGTCATACTGGAACGTCTTTACCTTTAGCTTGTGCTGCCTGGTTCTCCCTTTCTCCACCAATATGCTGCAAGGGTTGTGGTCGCTGCCATGGCCATCTACACACTGTAGTGAGTGAAGGTGAAACTAGCGCCAGATCAATAGCACTGTCCTCATCGCCTGGACGGCTTGCTGTCCTGGTGACACAGCCACTGTTGATACAAACCAGGTCGATGGTTTCCAGTGCAGTCTCGAGCTCCTCCCCTTGTGTATTGGAGGAAGTGTTTCCCCATAATCTGCCTTTAGCGTTGAAGTCACCACAGAAAATAACATTTCTCTCGTGGCCTAATATGCCACTTAAGCACTGCCATTTCTGGGCGTCCACACTCGCATCGCGGGCATAAACATTAACCAACACCAATGGTGTACTGGAATGAACTCTCAACGCCTGTATTTGTATATCGTCACTGTCCCAACTGGACATGTCTAGCTCTGACGCCGCCATGCTGTCGCGAACGAGAATCGCCGTTCCCAGATGTCGTCTGTTGTAGAAACATTTGAAGCCGGCAATTCGGAGTAGCTGATCGCCCAGTCTCGTCTCCTGGAGTGCTACAATGTCGTTCCTGTAAACTAGGGTTTCTAAAATACAGCCCTGTTGTTTTACACTGGCACAGTTCCAATATAGAATACGGATGTTCCTGAGTCCTAGACGGTGACACTTGAGTCTAAAACGTCTCAAACCACCGCGCTTACCTTGTTTCTTTCTCCCTGCGCGGCTACCACGCCACTTCGTTATGTTGACTGCTGACCGCTCGGAGAAAACACGTTGTTCCGCCATGTTGAAAAAACGTAAACACACAATGCTGAGAACCACACACGCTGCTGAAAATTCACTCAAGGATGGCTTCGCTCGATGCACGAACTCCGTAGCACCCGCGCAGATCTTGAGTAGAAACTCCTGGTTTTACATCCTGGCACACCAATTACACGCAAGAGATGAATAAATCCATCCCCTACGCGAAAAAGTTAACGAACACAAAACAACACGACCGTCCATCGCCATCTTGAAACCGGAAGTTTACCCGTTGTAGGAATGACAATGTTACAAGTCTCAACACCCCCGTATGTGGCCACGGCGTGGCAAATGCTTTTCACAACCCCGCATACCGGGTTTGAAATCAGCTGGAAAAGAGTTGGTAGCTGACCACCTTGCATTGATTTATAACACTGAAATGAGCGTCGGTCGTTCAGAAAACAATGTCAAACTACTGAACGCAAAATTGCCTAGGATGTAATAGACAGCCATCACATTCCTTTGCTGATTGAAATGTCCTGCAAAGGACAATTCAATGCTTAGACGTAACGTTCATAGATAAAGCTAGCATTTCACATCCAAGGGGGAAAATGTCACAGAACATATAACAACTGTTATTAATGTCTATAGTACCTTACGGTGCAGGGCAGATGAGTCCTAAGCTTGAGGAATTAAGACCACCTGGCTAGCGAAGTCGACGCAAACTGTGTAGGTTAAAATTTACTTTTTGCCCTCGGTCAAATTATATCCATTGCCTCACTGAGAATTCGAACCCAGGTGTACGGATTGGGACTCTGGATTTCTAAGCACTCGGCCAAACTTATCACAGATTCTAATACTTTATTATTTCAATTATAACTATGCGCCATGCTGACACGCAATGTCGATTATGGGTAATCGAAGTCCCGACTCAGGTCTGCATTCAAATGATCAGGACATCTAAATGTCTCTCTATTTATCTTCAGCTATTGCTAATATCATTCTGTTATACTGTGGGAATTTGACATACTGAATCTGCATACCTTTTATATGTTTGTTTGTCTGTTTTCTTTGCTTATTTTTGAAAACGTGTATCTTTTATGTGGTTAGATGCGCTAGGCAGTTCATCACAGATGAGTCACCTTTCTAAATTTTCATGTCGATTTGTCTTGGATTTGTATCAGTGGATGTTTGCTATTGATGCTCTGACATAAGCCTTAGACAAACGTCCATTTTGTACCCTGTAACTATTTACTGCCGGTCTCTCTGGCCGAGGGGTTACACCACTTTCTCCGTAATCCCGTTTATCACGCAGTCTCGTAGCGGGCGGGAACTGGGAGTGGTTCGTCCCCCGCTGGTGACTTGCGGGATAACTGAGCCGGCCGCTCAGAAATCAATGGCAAACTACTGAGTGTAATCTTGCCAAGAAATCAACAGACAGCTGAATGATGCTGCTGTTAACAGCGATGTCCTGTAAAAGGATATGCGAATTTAAAAAAAAAAAACTGTTTTCTACCCAAGCTTACCGATCATACTTCTCGTGTTTGCTGCGACGAGAGTCATATGACATATCTCTTAGGAGGAAAATCGCCACTTCTGAGCTAAAATGTTACAAGATATTTTTAGAATGCCGTGGACTAAGACAAAGAAAATGACTAACATTCTAGATGATATGAATCTTGAAAAACACTTGCTCATAAACAGTGTCATGTTTCGAAAACCGAAATACTTTTCCCATATTGCTTGCTTGCTTGTGTTCGTTGGCTTGAGCTCCAACGCGAAGTAATGTATGTCGGATGAAGGCATCCTTTTGTCCAACATCAGTGTGATGTCATACAGGACCTGAGGTTTGCGTGAGTAACCGTTGTCCCATGTCCGGCTTATTGGTGTGCAGACTGGTGGTTCCTCGCAGACACTCTCAGACTTCGGAGGAATCGGCGATCCTACTGACTTTAGCCAGGACCCCGAAGGGACCTGTTGCCCAGGACGCTCGACGAGGACGTGTCAATAGGTCTTGGCTAGTATATAACCCGGCCCTGGTGCCTTGGAAACACCTCTGCGTCCCTTTTCCCATATTAAATGACACACTAGTTTAGAAAACTAATGATGGAAGGCTTGGATGAAGAGGCAGACATCGACCAACAAAAGTATACAGGACATTAAAGCCACCTTGGACACACAAATGCAAGAGGCACGGAAATGAGAAAACAACAAAAAGTTTTACAGCTGTACTGTTTGAGATCATGGCTCTGCAACGGTTGTTTGTACATGATGATACACATCTATCGCTAAATGATGATACATATCTATCGCTACATAATGATACATTTCTATCGCTACATGATGATACATTTCTACCAATTACCAATTTCCCTCCTCAGCTGGCTTTCACGATATGGTGCATGGCACAACAAACCCCTATTGGCCAGGTCTGCATATCCAACGGTTTGTCGGAACAATGGAGAAATCAGACGCCAGGACTGTGATAAAATTCTTGATGTTACAGGGAAAAACACCTACTGAAATACACAGGGAGAAGGAGCTAGGTTTGAGGAAGTCTGTCCTTCGTATGCTGCTGTAAAAAATTGGTGTTTGCAGTTAAAGTGTGGCCGTTCCCAAGTTGCTGATCTGCCAAGATCAGGACGATCGTCCTCAGAGTGCAATGATGCAAATGCTGCAAAAGTGAAGACAATCATAGACCATGATAGGAAAATGACAATTGCAGAGATATCGGGTTCAGCAAAACTGAGTAAGTGTACAGATTTTAGAATTTTGCACAACAGACTGAACATGAGAAAACTGTGTGCCCGCTGAGTCCCGCGCCTGCTGACATGTGAACAGAAACAAGCACGGGTTGATTGCTGTGGTAGGTTGCTCAACATGTGGCTGTCGAAAAACATGTTGACGACCATGGTGACGGTAGATGAGACTTGGATTCATCATTATAACCCAGAATCCAAAATTGCCAGCATGCAGTGGAAAACCCAGGGCTCACCAACACATGTCAAGCCAAGGGCACAAAAATCTGCAAGAAAAGTGATGCTGACTGTTTTTTTTTTTTTTTTTGGACGTCAAAAGTGTCATATTGAAAGATTACATGCTTCATGGCAACGCGGTTAATGGGCAGTACTATACAGATCTCCTTATCAAACTAAGACAGGCTGTGATCAGAAAACGAGGGATAGCGCGTACGCAAATTCTGCCTTTGCTTCAAGACAACGCGCCCTCCCATAAAGCACGGCTTGTGCTGCAAATTGAGAACGATTTGAATATTGAAATTCTTTCACATCCACCATATTCTCCAGATATGGCTCCATCAGACTTTTGTCTTTTCCCAAATCTTAAAAAAAAAAAAAAAACAGCTGAAAGTAAATCGTTTTGACAGTGACGAAGATGTCATACTGGCTTATGATAACTGGTCCAGTTGGAAACATAGGTTATTTTAATTTGAAGGTCTTTTCGAGGTCACACAGAGATGGCAGAAATGCATAAATTCAGGAGGTGGCTACACTGAGCAAGAATAAGTTTTGTGCCAAATTTCAATTTTCTCCGCCTACTCTTTCATGGTCAGGCTAAAGACTTATGAGAAGCCCCTTGTACATTTCTATCCCTACATAATGATACATTTCTATCGCTACATGATGATACATTTGTATCACTACATGATGATACATATCTATCTGTCCGCTTCCAGTAGAGAGCATATTGTTGAATTGTAAAATACAAACAGGAAGACACAAATTATGTCGGAAAGACAGTTTAATCACTTAAGGATAAGTTTGCTAACAGATACATTTCCATATTTGGATTCATATACATACATAACGGAGTTAATAAAGTGACTCAGAAAAATTATATACAAATTACCTTATAGTTCCTATATGTTTTTAATTGCATAGTTAGCTATTATTAGCTATGTTATAAGACGTTTAATGAAACAACGACATTCCAAGTAATGATATACACATCAGTCAAAAATACTTAACCTTTCAAGGATAAATAATTAATCATGCAGTCTTGAATAGTGTCTACATAGTGTTCACATCTGGGGTGAGTTCATTGTTCCCCCTTTCTGGGTGAATACGTAAATGGGCCTGTGTAGGTTCTTCCACCGTCAACTTTGATCAGTTCACCAGTTATGAAACCCGCAGCATCCGATGCCAAAAAAGCCACGGCTTCAGCAACATCTTCTGAAACTCCGATTCGATCTTTCAGTGGTACACGATTTTGTTCAACTTTCTTGATTTCATTGTTTATTGCTTCAGGATCACCGAAATCTCTGACGATAAGTGTTGGAAAATATCCAGGATTCACTGCGTTTACACGGATTCCTTTTGATCCCAGGTCTACAGCCAGGCAACGAGTTAGATGATCCAGAGCTACTTTGGATAAAGAGTATGGAATGACAGTTGCAATCATAACAGACGTTGCGATAGAGGAGATGTTGACAATGTTTCCCCTGGTCTTCTCCAGATGGGGCACAGCTTGTTGGATGAGAAAAACCACCGACTTCAAGTTGGTGTCGAGAATATTGTTGTAGTTTTTTTCAGTTTCAGTTACAAATAGGTGGTGATCTCCAGAAATACCAGCGTTAGCAACAAGAATGTCCAGCCGTCCGAACTTGTTAACAGTTTGTTCAATTATTGCCTTCCGAACATTCACGTCATTCAGGTCTCCTGGAACTGTAAGGAACCGGTCCTGATGACCACCACTGACCTTTACAGCCTTTTCCAGCACTGACCTAAGTCTGTCTTGATCACGTCCACACAGAGTTACCCTCGCTCCCCTGGCAGCAAACAGAAGAGCAATAGCTTCACCCAAGCCAGCTCTGGAACCCGTTACAATGGCTACCTTGCCAGTAAACTGTGATGACATCATGAAAAATCTTTGTCTGGTAGACTAATTCAAAAGTGTTACGTTCCTAATTACCAGCCTCTGACGATAACACCAAAATTAATAGATTGTAACGCCCACTTCGCCAATGGAATAATTCACACCGTTCTGTATTGCATCTTATATACTAATGTTCAGAATAAATAATATATGTCCATGCTGTAAAATCATGACAAAGCTATTTGGAAATGTTACAGTCCAGATAGCACTTGTTACATAAATTATGTAATAGACCAGTGGTTCTCAACCTTTTTTGGCCCATGCACCCCTTCAGCATATGTTCATAATGTCATAACCCCCACCCCCCTTTCTATGTCCTGCCTATAAAGTCCCACCCCGCCCCCGTCCCTACAAAATATACGTAAAGATGGAATCTAAATTTAATAACACATACTAGAACAAGTCTAGACGCCTACATAAAACGTGATTTGCAGACCTACTTTCGTTATAAACGAATTTCAGAAGGGCGAGAAGTACAGAACCGTAAAGTATTGAGGGGAAAACAATATCAAGTAATTGGTTCTTGTATTAACACAATTTTGAAATCCTCCACCCCCCCCCCCCCATTTTTTCCCCATTGGAAACCCTAAAATTCACCCCAGTGGGGTAATTTCCCACCGCTTGAGAACCACTGTTCTAAATGTTATCTGATTTGTTAGCATGACTTGTATAAGCAACAATTACGTTATAAATATTGCACTGAGTAAACTGAATATTGTAAAGTTGGACATAGTATGTAGCAACCTAGTAGTTTAATATATGGGTGTACATATTC
Organism: Cepaea hortensis; assembly: GCA_963921405.1. NCBI lineage: Eukaryota > Metazoa > Mollusca > Gastropoda > Stylommatophora > Helicidae > Cepaea > Cepaea hortensis. Next base: position 24,910,400 of record OY992886.1, read on the forward strand.
ATTGTTATCTTGCAACGCACCAGTTTTCTTAATAAGGGCACGATATTCTTTGGATTACAATTTAAGGTTAAGTAAAAGTCTTCAAAGGACATCACATGCCGTTTTGAAAATATAGATTCTTCTTCTGCTTCTTACAATGCATTTCGTGTGGCGATGGTGATTATGTCTGTCCACCCACTTCTCTCTAGTGTCCTAACTGTCAATCATTTGTGATACTGATTTTCTTCGATGCCATGATGCCAAACGGTGCAGCACCTTCTCTCTTGGTCTCCCCTTGTCTATTCTCCCCTCCAACACACCGCTTGCCACGACGTTCTCCAGCTTGTCCCTTCTCATTACGTGAGCAAAGAATGTGGATTGTATTTTTCTGATTCGAGTAATGATATCTCTTTGTGAGTTAACTTCATACAAAAAATTGTCATTATTTTCGTCCACGGTGTTCTCATCATGCTTCAATAAAACAACATCTTCGCTGATTCTACGTAATTCCTCACTTTTCTGCTAATTGTCCATGCTTGACTTCAGTACATCAGGATATACTTGATATAGCTCTTAACTGTTTTTGTCACCTCGACTGAATAATTATATGGCACAGAATAGTCTTCATCTTGGGAAATACTGCTTTTGCTGGGTAATCCTACATTTAATTTCCTTAGTACATCTTCCATCTGCTGGTAACCCAATTCATTAAATACATTGACTTGTTTCAGACTGATCTCAAACGTTTTGATGCAGCATTTAGAAAGTTATTATTGCCTTTCTTTGTACCGGCGCTATGGCAAGGGAGCAATTTGTAATCCCGCATACAGCGTTCGAAACACAGATGCGTGTGATTTGGTAGCAGGCCGCTTTGCGCTGATCTTCATAAAATTATATGAGAGCTGGTCGTTTAAAAAGCAATGGTAGACTAAAAAAAATGTTTTGCATATCCTTTACAGGACATCGCTGATAACATCAGCATCTTTCAGCTGCATGTTGATTTCTTGGCAAGATTACGCTCAGTAGTTTGCCATTGCTTTCTGAGAGTCCGGCTCATTATCCCGCAAGTCACGAGCGCGGGTCGAACCGCTTCCAGTTCTCGCCTCGCTGCGAGACCCTGTGTGGATAAACGGGATTACGGAGAAAGTGGTGTAACCCCTCAGCCAGAGAGACCGGCAATGGTACACTTTTGTGTGTGTGTGTGTGTGTGTGTGTGTGTGTGTCTGTGTGTGTGTGTGTGTGTGTGTGTGCATATCCTTTACAGGACATCGCTGTCAACACCAGCATCTTTCAGCTGTATGTTGATCTCTTGGCAAGATTACGCTCAGTAGTTTGCCATTGCTTTCTGAGCGGCCGGCTCACATATCCCATAAGTTACCGATACGATTCAAACCACTGTTGATTCTCACCGTCATCACGTTACCGACGAGAGTATACGAGATTACGGAGAAAAGTCATAACCTCTAAGCCACGAAGCCGGCAATGGTACACTACTGAACATAAATTTGTCAAGACGTCACAAACAGCCAAAAATGCTGAGGTTGACTGCTATACCCTGTAAAGGTTTATGATAGCATACTTGGATCTCCTTATCCTTTACTTATAATAAGCAATGGCTATTACTATAATTATGCATGGATAAACGAAAATCTGTGTTGAAATAATACATTTCTGCTGTAATAACAACTTGGCTCTCTACAGGCCAACTGGCAACCCGCCAACGCTAGCCAGTCACTAGCCGAGTATAGGAAATCTCGACACTGCAATTTTTTACCTGAAGCCTCTCGACCGGCAATCCGTCTCACTCTGCTGACTTCTGCTCGAACAGACGGCCACATTATAGATCCTCCTATCGGACACCTCAAAATTATGTTTTAAACAAGTGATTAGTTTAAACCAATATTTGTTAAACGCAACTAAGGCCCGAACCTCGCATAGAGTGTAGCCAGATTCAGGAATGAGGGTAAGTTGTCAATATGATTGTAGAATTCACTTTTCATCATACATGTTTACAAGTTCATTCTAGAAGGGAGCTTACCCACGCTAGAACAACGAACGAACTAACGAACGGACTTTATTTTCAAAGGGTAACAAATGGGGCACGCAGGCCCGTCTTACATTCGGCCCTTCCAGTCACTCATCTTTCGTTCATCAATAGTGCATAGGAACACACATAGTAAAATGAATTTTGTAAACATAAACAATGCATATTACCATGTTATGAGACACATCCACCACCCACCCACATATCCCTCATTCACCCCATATCACCCACCCAACTACACACACACCACAGGCACACATACATTCCCCCACCCATCCACCACATCCCCACACCTACACATCTCCCCACCCACACACACCTCCCACCCATCACACATGCCATCCACCCACACCCCAAGAACACATACATTCCCCAACCCGCACATCCCACACCCACACAGATCCACCCACCTATACACATCTCCCCACCCGCTCACATATTCTCCACCTGTCCCATTACCCACCAACAATCACACACCCTCATATTCTCCTCCACCCACACACCTCCAAACACCCAGTAAAACACACATCCCTCAACCACACATACCCCACGCACACACACATCTCACTGCCAACTCACATATCCCGCACCTACCCACACACAAATTCCGCACCCATCCACATAATCTCCCATCTCCCCAAGCCCGCTCACAGATCCCGAGCCCACCCATACAAACATCCCGCACCATCTCCTAACCTACACATACTCATCCATCCACATATATTCTACCCACCCACAAATCCTCCACAAAACCTAACAACCAAACATCCCTTAACCACACATCCCTTAACCACACACCCTTACCCATATACAATCACCTACCAACACATCCTCTACCCTCCACCAAACCCCCCCCCCCCCCCAACAACCAAACATCCCTTAACCACAGATTCCTTAACCACACACCCTTACCCATATACAATCACCCACCAACACATCATCTACCCACCCACCCATCCTCCACCCACCCATCCCCCAGCCACACATCCCTTAACCACACACCCCTACCCATATGCACACACATCCCCACCCACACATACATCTCCCCACCCATGCACACATCCCTCACACATATCCCCACCCACCAACACATCCCCCATTCACAAACACTCACCTCCCATCCACGCACACACAACCGACACACACATCCCCCACACATATATTCATCTCCCTCACACATCGCTCCACACACGTACTTATCCCTCAAACACTAACACCCACACATCCCTCACCCACTCATCAACACATACATCTCCCATCTACCCAATTACACTCACACACCCCAACCACCCATCCGAACACACATTCCCCACCCTCACACACATCCTTCACCCACCTGCACACCCACACCCAACCACACCCCAACCCACCCACACACACATCTTTTATCCACACCCACCTCCACTCCCACACAACACCACACCCACACACATCTCCAAGACACATCCCTCACCCACACACACATCTCCCCACACATCTCCGACCCACTTAAACATCCTCCACCTACAATCACCCTCACCACCCAAACATACATCCTCTAACCATGCACACACACCCCACCCACCCAACATATCCCCCACACACACACATCCCCACATCCATCACCCACACCCATCACGCACCCATCCCCAACCCACACACATCCCCCACACCCCCATTCACCCACACATCCCTCACCCACACACATCCTTCACCCACACACACATCCCCACACCCACTACCACCCCCGTATGCACACATATCCCACCCACCACATGTCCCCACACCCACATCTCCCCACCCACACATATATCCCCCACCCATCCCATAACCCACCAACAATCACCCACCCACATATCATCCTCTACCCACTCACCCACAACCGCCTAGCCAAATACACATCCCCACCCACACACACACATCTCCCCGCCAACCCATACACCCCACACGTACCCACACACAAATCCCGCAACCACTCACACAATTCCACCCCGCCCACCTAAACATCCCGAGTCCACCAACACACACCACGAATCCACCCACACACACATCCTCCACCATCCCCAACCTACTATTATGAACAAACTTCCATACTTTACACACACATACAGTGACGATTGTCGTGATCATTCTCGCAAAATTGTAAAAAAAAAATGGAGATAAATTGTACATATACATTTTGTAACGTAAACATTAGTGATGCAATTCATCTGTCTCTCTGTCTGTCTGTCTCTCTGTCTCTGTCTCTGTCTCTGTTTCTCTCTCTGTCTCTCTCTCTCTCTCTCACTCTCTCTCTCTTCTTACACACACACACACACAAACACACAATCACACACACTCACACTCCCTTACTCACTCATACTCACTAACTCTCTCATTCACTCTACAGTAGTGTGCATGCGATTATATTATACATGATAACAGCGAGGTGCAGCGTGGTAATTTTTAAAAGCCACGAGGGAGTCAAAGAATAGTTATCTAGAAAGCAAGGTCAGAGAAGGCGAGGTGTTCTTAGCAATTCTTTACCCACCAGGCGAAATTCATGTATTGTATTAATTCTTCTTCTTCTTTGCGTTCATCCGGAGTGTTTTTTCAGATGCGATTGCGGTGTGTCTGGTTAGGCACCCTAGGGTCGAAACCCTTAGGCCAACACATCCGACTTTTAGCGTGCATTTTTGACCAGGTTAGCATTCCTAGGAGACTCTCACTTTTGTGGTACTGTCCACCTTCCAGCTGGTCAAGTTGGAACAGTCGACTACAGATTGAGATTTAGCATGCGCCGCGTATGGCCTTCAATCACCTTAGCGGCGCCATTACTAGTTATCAACTTTACTATTTCAATTTCTTGATTATTATTATGTCAAGGCGCTGCGGTGTAATCATGGTAGATCTTAATTAATATTATTTCACTTCTATGCAGTTTCTTCTTCTTCTTTGCGTTCATCAGGAGTGTTTTTTCAGATGTGATTTCGGTGTGTCTGGTTAGGCACCCTTGGGTCGAAACCCTTGGGCCAATACATCCGACTTTTAGCGTGCATTTTTGACCAGGTTAGCATTCCTGGGAGACTCTTACTTTTGTGGTACTGTCCACCTCCCAGCTGGTCAAGTTGGAACAGTCGAAGACTGCACGGTCATCCCTCAAATGAAGGCAGGGACGGTCCATAGCATTTTTCGCCATCCTGGGTGGCTTCCATAATTGCAGAGCCGACACATAACGCTCTGATGCTGGGCTCACCGAGGGAATCGTCACGTCCTGCTCATGGCTGCTTTAATTCCTCACTTCAATATATTGGGCATTTCGTTCGCCCCGGTCCGTTCCCGCACAAATCAGACAGGTCTGTAGACGTTATCCACTCAGCGAGTTTTCTAACATGTGCTTGTCGTTGCTCTCGTCAGAGCAGTTCCAGGCACGGCAGACATTTGGAAAACTACCTAGTCAGAGCTGTTCCGAACAAGAGCGGCATTCGGAAACTAGGTAGTCAGAGCTGTTCCTAGCACGAGAGACATTCGGACAAGACATTTCACTCGGACGTAAATGAGTAGTGCCAATGTTTAGTTTGCCACCCGTAGGAAGGCACTTCCGGCTTCAGCGGACATTTTTTAAATGACGTTAGCCTTCCTCGGGTTTCGAGGAACGTTAGACTTATTGTTGTGATGTCGCCCACATCTCAGCTAGTCAAGATAGAACTGGGCATGTAGCGTTCTCAGTATGCCACCTCTATTTTTCGGTAGGTGGGTATCGGCCCGGCTCTCACATCTGAGGGTTTGTGGCTTAGAGGCCTAAACCCTCGACAGAGAGCCTTAGAGTATTGTCCGGACCAAGAACTTCTGCCTTCATGCGCCTGATTTGAAATTTTGACTGCTATCCTCAGTCTACCTGCAGAGCAGCAGGTTGCGTCTCTCTTAGTCTGGCCCCTATCCCATAAGCTGTCCGATATGTAGTTTTCATCCATAGGCAAGCACATGGGGTCGATGGGACACGCAAGCTCCCCCACCACGGCAAGGTGGAGACACATCGGGGGAGGGTTCGGGAATATTAACCCGATTCCCTTTCGATAGGCTGCGGGCAGACTCTGAACGGACAGATAGGTTTTATACAGAGTGCCCCGGATTCAGATCGGAGTTTTCGTATCTCTTAGGACCGACTGACCCATGTTCAACTGCTGTTCACATGGAACCCTTCTCCACTTCAGTCTTCAAAGTTCTCGTTTGAATATTTGCTATTACCACCAAGATCTGCACCCGGGGCGGCTCCACCCAGGATCACTCCCCAGGCTTCCACGCTCACCCCGACGGCCTGTCCTGTTAAATTCCCGAGAGAAGACTGGACTCAACAAGCACATCTTTAAACTTATTATCTGTTGGGATTATTGACTGACTTTGGTCTACACTCCTCTCTTCTGTCTTCCCTTCCATATATCTATTTCTTTCACTCTCTCTATTATTCCCTCAACACATACTCCGACAACAGTTCCTTTCAACGATAAGATAAAAGATTTATTAATAAAAACTATGTCTGGTGTATGTATGGATATTGTCTATGTAGTTGGTATGTTCTTCTAGTGTGGTTGCCAGTTATGAACTCTGAATGTCTATCAGCGTTGTTGTTTCTCGCCCTTTCATTCTTCAAGATCACAGGACAGCACATCAAACAGGACAGAGCTCACCCGGGATGATCCGTATGCTTGAATCTGATGGTAAATCCGTGATTGAATGCAAAAAACAAAAACTGTTCACCACTGAGTCAAGGTACCGTAATAAAAGTCCCGTAAGTTTATGAATGCACCTGAATCTGTTTCATGACGATAAGTATCCATCATCGAAAAACCACCACATCGTCACAGTTCTTCTTATAGTCTTTTAGTAATAGCACTGTTCTTACTTGTCTATTCTTTCTTCATTATACATATAAGATGTATGTCGTTTTAAGTATCCCTGCTTGCCACAGGTTACCCTCTCTTCCCTTTCAGGGCCTTAGTGGTATATTCGTTTGAGCATACAGTGTTCTGTATTTTATTTAACTTATTTCTTTCTCCATCGTAAATATGTTCATATTCTGTTTGGTTCCATGTAAGTACTTTATTTGTTCAAGGGTATTCCTCTTCATCTCTTCTCTGCTTTCACTAGGAGAGTGGAACCTGGAAAAGTATAACAAATCCAGTGATAAGCAGCCGCCCCTTTCTACTACTTATGCAAGTGTCCTTCTCCAGCCATAATGACAAGGCTTCCGAAGTGAACACCCGCATAAGACATATGAATTCACCAAAGTCTAAACTATCTACTAATAGAAAGCAATGGTAAATGCTATTCCTTCACATCTATATTCCTATGCTAAACTATATCTAATATCTTTATACCTTATTTAGGCATCTAGGTTCCTGGAATCGAAAAAACACTTAGCGAATACCACACTATTATCCCCTCTTTCCATCATTAGGGACGTGTATTTCTATTCCCACTCAAGAACATATCTCCTTCAGGTCAGTTTGGAACACACACTAAACTTACACAAAGAATTGACCCTCTTTATATAGGTCATTTTTGCCGCATAGTCCTTGACATTGCTGGACACCTGACATCCAGACTGCATTATCATTGTTAGTGGAAAATTACAGCTCGGGACCGTTTCACATCCATACTGCAATATGCTTGTCCAATAATACTGTCGGCCTTTGTCCCAAACCAATCTTTCCACTCGACCCTTTTACCTGCGCGGTTAGCCGGCCCCTTCTCCTGTCTTGACCTATAAACACATGCGCCTGGTCTCTCCTTTGTTAACCCTTCTCCTACCTGGGTAGTCGGTGTATACATTCGTCTATCTGGGAATCATTAACTCTCAGTATTTCACGACATAGGCCCCCTCTTAAGAGATTAGACCGCGTCGAATCTTTCTCACTGTAGGTTTGATTCCCATGATCCACAACCCTAGTCTTCTTCCTCCGGAGCTGGATGTCTGGATATCAAATCCGATCCTACATTCTCCTTACCAAGGATGTATTCCATTGTGAAGTCCAGTTGCAGCAACAACGTCCATCACATCCACCGTGCGTTGAGCTTCTGCGAAGTAGCTATTAACATCACGTGTTGATGATATGATTGGATCCTCCCATTATCCAGTAGGCGCTCTAATTGACACCCTACTATACTACTCACGACTGAAACTAGTGTTGGCTCCTCGCTCCTGTACGTCCGGTCGACCTACTTTCGACTTTCGTCAGCGACGGCTCACAATACAGACGGATTGTCCCATCCTGATTGTAACACTGCTTCCATGTCCTCTTGGTTTCCCCCGGCTTTGCCTCTGGGGATGTTCCACCTCGTCCTCGATGGACCGAGTCGTCTTTCCCAAATCTCCTGGACTTTTGCTTCCAGGACCATCCTGGGCGATATTGTATCTGGTCAGCCCATCTTCGGTTAGAGTCCTGGGTAATTCTCGCCTTTCCCGACGTTACCCACCCCTTCTGAACTTGGTTACCGGTGAAACTTTCACTCTTGTCCTTTCCCTGACTTGTGATTTCCCTCCTCCTGTCGTTGGGTAAATCTGACCTATCACGTACTGTCCCATAGGCCCTCCTATGTTGTACTGGCGATCTCTGGTCTTCGTCTGGACTGGTAACCTTTGTCCCAATGGCTGCCATCACCATAAAGTGCGAAGCGTTGCTCCCGGATCTCTCTTCATATTTCCTAATGAGATGTCTAGGGAGATTTTTCTTCTCTTCCCCGATCCGTATTTTGTAGATGTTCTTGGACACCACCTTTTCCACAGGATAAGGTCCTTTCCATCCTACTTGGAGTATATTGGTCTCTGCTGGACTCCACACTTCCACTTTGTCTTCCACTTTAAGAGCTAGTTTCCTCTTAATTCGCTTGTTGGGTGGTGCTTTCTGGCACTCCGAACAAGACTTCACCCACCGGCGTACATCTCCGGTCATTCCTGGCCAGCAATAATGGCCGGATATTTGCTGCAAGGTCTCTCTGACACCCATATGTCGATTCTCGCCTATGATGTGTCCACTCTGAAGAATGTGAGGACGGTGGGTCTCTGGAACCACCCACTGCTCATGCAGGTTATCTCCCCTCCCAGCTCTCCGATAGAGTAGTTGATTCTTCAGAAAGTACTGTCCCCGTTCTGGTGGCTCAGCACTTCTTTGCAGCTTCCTGTAGCAAGGATGCAACGTAGTATCCTTCCTCTGGGCAGTATGCAATTCTCCTATCCCTGAGTTGTCGCATAGTGTCTCTGCCTCTTTTTCCTTCCCTTGAGATCCACTGACTACTGTTCCCTTGTGGGTTGGCTGTTTGGGCATCCCCAAAAAGACATATTTCGTGCCAATGATCATTGGGAATAGGGAGTCAGCTAATACAGCCGCAGGAATAATGCCCGTGACGTACCTGGATTTAATCTCCACCTTGGCGATTGGCAGCGTCATGGTAACAGCACTCCTCATTGCCGGCTGTATCTCTATGGTCTCCCCTGTAAGTTGGTCTGGGCTTACCAAGCTGGCGTCCACCACCGCTTCCCCATTCAAACCTGTATCGTAGAGACAAGCAACCTGTTGGCCATTGACTTCAATCAGTTCAACCACAGGTGGTCTCTCTTGGTCCTGAGTGTCTTTCATCTCCTTGACCGTTTCCTTGCCTTCCTCTTTTAATTCCTCGAGGTTGGTTATGCAATTGGCGTGTTTTGCCTTGCATCTGCAGTCCACAGTATTATGTGTTATCGACTGGCAGTGAGTGTACCCTGTTCCCTTCCTAGGTTTCCGTGTGTCCTTTTTGTTCCTTTCTCCTTCGCCGACCTCAGCCTTGTCTGTGATCACCGATGTAGGAATCACTTTACATGCTGCGAAGTAAGAACTTTTAGGTTTCGATCTGCAGTCTTTGGTGTTGTGAGAGGCCGCCTTGCAAAATGAACACCACTTCTCAGACCACTGTCGTTTCGCTTGAGAGTTCGAGGTGCTCTGGTTTCCTACCTTTGAACTCTCCTCTGTGTGCTTTATATAAGGTTCCACTTTAGTTTCTTTTCCGTTCGTCGATTTCTTTCGGTCTTGTTTTTCCTGACCTTTGGTTTGTGTACTTAGTTCCGCCGTTTCACCATGTACTCCTACGAATCGTTCCGCCAGCTTATTCACAACATCAATCCGTTCCGCCCCTTGTTCTCCCAAGAAGGTTCTGAGAGGTTTCGACATTTGCTTTCGCATCTGGTCGACCACCATCATCTCTTCGAGACTCTCATAATCCCTCTTGAATTCTGCCAAGTCCATCCATTTCTGGAGATAGGATTTCAGCCTTAGACTGTAGTCGGCGAATAATTCTCCCGGCTCTCGTCTAGACGATCTAAACTTCTTCCGATACGTGTGTGCTGTGACTTCATAATGTTTCATCAAAGCGGCTTTCAATTCCTCATACTGATTTTCCTGTCCTGGTGGTAGGCGTGTGTAGACCTCGTAGCCCGAACCACGTAAAGACTGGGATACTTTAAGAGCCCATCTGGTTCTATCCAGTCCCATAGCGACTGCCATAGCCTCGAACCGATCCAAAAACTGGTATATCTTCTCTTTATTTTCATCAAAGACTGCCAAGGGAAACTTCATGGCATGATAACCCTGTCCACTCATGTAGGTTGCCCCAGGTGAAGATGAACTTCCTTCTGCTGCATCTATTTCACCCTTAGTTTGTGTCTTGAGTTCTAACTCTTTCAAGCGGTATTCATGTTCCATTTCTTGTCTCCTGGCATTCTGTTCCATTTCCAGTTTCTTGGTCTCCTGGTCCATTTTCTTGGCCTCTTGTTCCATTTCCAGTTTCTTGGTCTCCTGGTCCATTTTCTTGGCCTCTTGTTCCATTTTCTTGGCCTCTTGTTCCATTTCCAGTTTCTTTGTCTCCACCTCTATTCTTCTCACTTCCAACTCGGTCTTTCGCTCTTCTCGTTCCGCTTGACGAATCTCTCGCTCTCTTTCTTGTATGTAATCAGTTAAGTCTGAACCAGCCAACCCAATTTCTTCTCCGTTTGCCCTAAGTTCTGCTGTAGTTTGGGAGTGGCCATAGTTAAAGCAGGTAAGTCGGCACGTTGAGTCAAGACACCCCAAGGCAGTAAAAAGTACTCACTATAAACCGATAACCTACCTAGAACCTATATCATTTATCTATGTCATTTAAATATTATTAATCTACAACCCCACACAGTACATCACAACCACTCTCTCATCCACAAGAGGAGATATAGGATAAAGACTTATGTAGACGTGTGACCGTGTGACTAGGTATGTAATGTGTCTTACCACCTATCCACATTCATTCTGTCTGGAACTTTCTCACTGTAAAGTCACCAGCATTCATGAAATGTTTCTACCATAAATGTAATGGCACCATATATCCAATGGACGTCCTTCCATTAAAAGTCATCAATGTATACTTCTATTTATTCCAATCAGTATGTCCCAACATGTAGGTACTCCGCTATGCCTGTGCCAATATGCAAGTACCCCTTTATTCATATGCCATGTTATGCCTTCCGGTCATATGGGTATTCTGTATGTACGTATCCCGCTCGCTCCACCAATTATGTCCTGTTAAATTCCCGAGAGAAGACTGGACTCAACAAGCACATCTTTAAACTTATTATCTGTTGGGATTATTGACTGACTTTGGTCTACACTCCTCTCTTCTGTCTTCCCTTCCATATATCTATTTCTTTCACTCTCTCTATTATTCCCTCAACACATACTCCGACAACAGTTCCTTTCAACGATAAGATAAAAGATTTATTAATAAAAACTATGTCTGGTGTATGTATGGATATTGTCTATGTAGTTGGTATGTTCTTCTAGTGTGGTTGCCAGTTATGAACTCTGAATGTCTATCAGCGTTGTTGTTTCTCGCCCTTTCATTCTTCAAGATCACAGGACAGCACATCAAACAGGACAGAGCTCACCCGGGATGATCCGTATGCTTGAATCTGATGGTAAATCCGTGACTGAATGCAAAAAACAAAAACTGTTCACCACTGAGTCAAGGTACCGTAATAAAAGTCCCGTAAGTTTATGAATGCACCTGAATCTGTTTCATGACGATAAGTATCCATCATCGAAAAACCACCACATCGTCACAGTTCTTCTTATAGTCTTTTAGTAATAGCACTGTTCTTACTTGTCTATTCTTTCTTCATTATACATATAAGATGTATGTAGTTTTAAGTATCCCTGCTTGCCACAGGTTACCCTCTCTTCCCTTTCAGGGCCTTAGTGGTATATTCGTTTGAGCATACAGTGTTCTGTATTTTATTTAACTTATTTCTTTCTCCATCGTAAATATGTTCATATTCTGTTTGGTTCCATGTAAGTACTTTATTTGTTCAAGGGTATTCCTCTTCATCTCTTCTCTGCTTTCACTAGGAGAGTGGAACCTGGAAAAGTATAACAAATCCAGTGATAAGCAGCCGCCCCTTTCTACTACTTATGCAAGTGTCCTTCTCCAGCCATAATGACGAGGCTTCCGAAGTGAACACCCGCATAAGACATATGAATTCACCAAAGTCTAAACTATCTACTAATAGAAAGCAATGGTAAATGCTATTCCTTCACATCTATATTCCTATGCTAAACTATATCTAATATCTTTATACCTTATTTAGGCATCTAGGTTCCTGGAATCGAAAAAACACTTAGCGAATACCACACTATTATCCCATCTTTCCATCATTAGGGACGTGTATTTCTATTCCCACTCAAGAACATATCTCCTTCAGGTCAGTTTGGAACACACACTAAACTTACACAAAGAATTGACCCTCTTTATATCGGTCATTTTTGCCGCATAGTCCTTGACATTGCTGGACACCTGACATCCAGACTGCATTATCATTGTTAGTGGAAAATTACAGCTCGGGACCGTTTCACATCCATACTGCAATATGCTTGTCCAATAATACTGTCGGCCTTTGTCCCAAACCAATCTTTCCACTCGACCCTTTTACCTGCGCGGTTAGCCGGCCCCTTCTCCTGTCTTGACCTATAAACACATGCGCCTGGTCTCTCCTTTGTTAACCCTTCTCCTACCTGGGTAGTCGGTGTATACATTCGTCTATCTGGGAATCATTAACTCTCAGTATTTCACGACACGGCCCTCCTACTCGTCTCAGCCTTGTCCTTACGAGTGACCGATTGCCGAGACGGCCTGGTTTAGGTCATAAGCAAAAGTGCCATTCATTTTCACTATGCAGTTTAATCATTGGGTTTCATGATTATTATTAATTCACTGCTCGGCAGTATAATCATTGCATGTCGTGATTAGTACTATTTTCACTGTTCTGCAATATAATCATTACATCACTTTGATAACTCCGAAGGAGCTTCGGTTTTGGCTTGTTAGGACTTTGATTCATTCCCTTTCCCATCACTATGTACCCAGTTAGGTTAGCACTTAGGGATTTGTCCTTATAGATCTATTCACATAGAAAATATGAGGATTGTTAGCAGGAGGACTAGGATAGGTGCGAGAGATTCCTTCCCGAATCACTGCTGACCAGTTGTTTCTGTTTTGTATATATTTCAGCTTTGTTATGGGCACTACCAGAATCTGCACATCAACAACTAGCATCAACAACTGGTATCACCAACTAGCATCAACGTCTAGCATCACCACGTACCATCAAATAACTAAAGTCAATCCAGACTTTAGTTCAACGTAGTAGTTTAAATCAATGGTAGTATGTGACACAGTAATAACGACTGCCGCACATAATTATCAACACTACTGCAACTTCATTATTGTCTAGTCATTACAGCACCATGCTTCTGGGTACTGCTGATTCAGGTCTTAAATGATATTATATAAAAGATACACCTGTCATCTACTGACCACCGAAGTGAAAACTGTAGTAACTAACGTGCAAACTGAACAGTAATACAGATAAACGAAGCACTTCTACGAGAGCGAACAGAGATAGGTCTGCTGAGGGAGACTACAGGCGTTTGTCGTTGGAAACACATAGTGCAGCTACGTATCCTACAACCGGTCCAGGTCCAAATCCATCACGCTAAAGACTTTTAAACAGTCCCGTGATTAAAAACATTGAGAAAACGGAGCATTTTCTTACGGAAAAGTCTCTAGGACAATAGCAGATTCTTAGTTTATAAACTTCTAAATATTATTTTTATCTTTCTCTCTATCGGGGGGGGGGGGGGCAGACTATATTTCTTTAAATCAATAAAGTAGTAATATCTGTGTTGTAAACTATTACTTAGTATATTGAAGTGTATTGTCTTTTAAATCTATAGCGAATAGCCTGTACATTAGAGTGAGTTATGACGAAAGTTGTTTATACATTTTGTGACTCTCTTGTGTTGTCACGTCAGAGATAGCTCTGGGGGATTATTCTTTATCGCAGGATCTTGGGTCACCTCTACTTAAGTCTGCTGTCTTCTTTTTGTTGTACAGCTGCCAGCTTTACCTGCGGATTTTTCTGCGCCACTGTAAGGAGAGTAAATTTCTTCTGGGACCAGTATTCGTACTTCCTAGTTTTAATGAGCAGACTTATCTTCTCTTTCTTCAGTGAGCTGAATTTCACAAGGGTCAGTCTGAGTATTTTCTACTTTATATGCGGGGGTTTCTCTCTACTCGAGACCACGCTGCAGATGGGTGTCTAGTTTCTGGGCTTCTAATTTTAACCAATACTACACATTGGTGACTTTAAGTTCGGAAGCTAATACTATATGTATGGTGTATTATAGTGAATGTGCAGTGTTTGAAAATATTGTCGGTCCAAGTTTTATATTTACCTTTTATGTTGCATGAGCTTTACAGAAGGTGGAAACACTGCACAGTCATAAAAATACATCCTATATTAGTGTATTGTATTTTGTGGATTATTAACTTCAGGTCGTTAACTCTATAGGTCTGTGGATAGATTGTTGTGTACTCTGCTAGGATTTCCTTTTCTTACAGTAGATCCTGTCTGTAGTATCATTTGTTGGTAGTTATTTTCTCTACTAGTAACTCTGTTATTAGCATTGCGTCACATTATAACAATAACAATAAAACGCTAGGGACTAATTGATTAATTGATAAAGTACATTACAAAGTAGTACCAAACGTAGCAAAAAATAAGTAAGTAAGTAGCAAAAAAAAAATACATATGCAAAGTAGGACTAAACTGATAACATATTAAAAACATAAATAATATAACGTAAAGCGATAAACATAATGATGAATAATAGACATAAGTCAGTTTGGTCTTTGTAAAAGGAACTGTAAATGTTGTGTCATCTTAATTAAGGCATAATTAATTCTTTTATCACGTATTGTATTGCTTGATTCTATTTCAGGGGTCATTAAGTATGTTAAGTAGAAGGTAGATTATGAATATTGTTTTAAAGTTTCAGGTGTGCAGTATAATTCCTTCCGAGTTACCTCATGAAAATGGCATATGAAAGACAGACCATCATGGCTGAATGGACTGAGAAATATACTCAAATAGGATATTCGGGAAAGGATTTGAGGAGGTATATCAAAGAGATTGAAAGAGGGTTCAGGGCAGAACAAAGAGAGATCATCAATGCCAGCGAGGAAAAAGATGAAAGAATCCAAATTCACAGGGCGGAATTGGAGTCTAAGCAGAGTACCAGAATGGAGTAGATGAATCAAGCTGCAAAACTACTTCCAGAGCATTATAAACATTTTGATTCTTTCAAACATTCTCTAGTAATAAGGTTTGAGTTTACCTCATCCGCCTATCGGCTGAAATTCTAAAACGTCAACCTTTCACGGGGAGAGTCGTATTCACAGTTCGTTTTTCGCTTACACACTTATTTTTCAAAGTGGGTCGGTCTGAGTGAATTGCAACCCATGAATTGCTGGAGGAAATTATGCTGGCAGAACAGATGAAGAAGACTATGCCACGGACCATGCAGGCGTTTGTGGCAGAAAACGGTGATTGTAGGCTAGACGATATATTATCTCTAATCGAACGTTATCTGACAGCCCACAGTGAAGCGGGCATAAAAAATTATGGTCATGCTTTACAAACTGAAATGCCACAACAAAATAGTTACAGTTATAATATCTCTAAGGGTAAGGACAGCAGAGGACAAACTGCGCGACCTTACAATAATCGTGATTATTACCGACCAACGTCTGAAAAACCTCAAGCACAATGTAATTGATGGAGGAAACCATGTTATACTAATTGCAGAACTAATAACCACTACACTAATGCCTGCAAAAGCAAGTCTTAAACTCACTACGCTTCTTGCATGTCGAAGAGAGCTAGAGCCCAACATAATAAGAACTCTTTTAGCAGTACTAGACCGCCAGTAGTTGAGATTATTAAGCTTAATTGGAGACTAGTATACTGAACTCCAGTATGGCGCTGTCCCAAGATTGTTATCCCTATATAGTGAAAATATTTTCAGAAATGTAGAAGATATAAATGGAATCGTCATCGGAGGATTGCAGACAATGGGCATGATCTGCAACAATTAGTAGATGCGGTAGTTGCACTCAGTGGACAACTAGGATTAGAATTAAATTGCATAAAGACACATCTTACAGTCGTCACTAGCAAGAAAGAAATACCACATACAAGTAAATACACTTCAATAAGTGAATATGTACACTTATGTCGGAACAGGAATAACATCTGATGGTAGATGCCATGAAGAGATTAGAACAAGAATCGCCTTGGCGAAAGTAGCCTTTAGCAAGATGAAAAACATACTGACCAATAAAAAGATGTCAATAGAAACGAGAAAAAGTGTGTTGAGGTGCTAAATAGAGTCTATACATTTCTATGGATGTGGAGCTTGGACAATGAGCAGCGAAGCTGAAAAACATCTGATGGCTGTGGAAATGTGGTTTTTGAGGTGAATGCAAAGAATACCATCGACAGACAGAACAACCAATGAAAAAGTACTACAAGAAACAATTTAAGATCGTAAATTGGTTAGACAAATTAGTCGTAGGCAGTCAACATTTATTGGACATGTTATGATTGATTGATTGATTGATTGATTGATTGGTTGACTGATTTAGGAACAGACATCACAGCATTCGGGGCATTCCCATAAGCGCTCAGTCCCCATTCCCAGCAGCGAGCGAAGAGTTCCAACACTAATAGTACTAGTAGCAATTTGATTATATGTCCGTTTCTCTTTTCCTCTGAGCGTCGATCGTCGACCAGATCCCTTCGACACCCCTCACTCTCGCATTCTTGCCAGACCATGGTCATCCATTTTCTCCTCCGAGGTGTACACGTGCTCCCACAAGGTCGCAACCACGTCTGCCTTACCATGCATCAATACTCCACCACGTTTTCCAGAGCCAGCCAATCTGTCCGCCTGTTCATTTCCCAGCACACCAGCATGCCCCGGAGAATAGATCCAGACGATGCTTGTCACCCGTGACTTCCGAAGCAAAGCAAGCCACTCTGCACGAAGCTTGCCTGTCCTCACCCTACTCAGCATGCTTTCTGAGTCAGTTACAATCACGATGTGTGTGCGTATCGTATTCTCCATCCAGCGGAAAGCTGCACTGACCGCTTCCACCTCCATTCTTAACTAGATGTTGTGGTATCATATGCCATGCTCTTCTGCACCAAACGTCGACCATTAGCTTTTGCTAAGAACTCTCAGGCACTTCCCCTGCCTCTCAACACCGAACCATCTGTGTATATAATCACATCACCCGGGCGAGCATTATCCTGAATTAGTTGCTGGATTTCCACTTCCGTGGCCCCTGCTGGCCACTCCCTGCACTCCCGGCTCAATGTTATTATAACTCTGCACAAGTTTGACTGCTCCGCTGGCACTCTGACCAACTCCTCTCCTCGCCTAATGTTCTCCAAGATGCACACCTGTCTGATCGAATCCTCCGCCTGAGCCATCCATGATTTCCCTCTTATCAGTCGCTGACCCTTAACTGCATCCAGCGCCTCATGCAACGGGTGATCCGTGTCAGCAACTACTCTGAGGTATGCCTTCGCCTGCATCACCTTGAGCCTACCAGCAACAGTCGGCAAAACCAAGGATGTAACGCATACACACTACTGGGGTGTCTCTGGTGCATCCCAGAATGACCCGCATAGCCTCGTTTGGACATGTTATGAGAAGAAATGAATTGAAGATATTGGTGACAACTGGCAATATTGATGGAAAGAGACCAATGGGAAGACCGAGAAGTAAATACCTGGATGGCTTAACCACTTGGCATTTTCGAGACAGGAACATTGATCAACGACTCTTGTGATCGAGTGAAATGGCGAATCATGACCGGCCACGCTTACCGGCATGGCACATGATGGATCGAAATCACATACCCAATCAGTTCTTCACAACGTCCAAAACTACACATCGAAAGCGCCATCCGATACGGAACTCATAACACTCAGGGTATGCATATCCGTGTTACGTACTCCGGAGCAGAATGTCATAAGGAAACATACAGGATTGCCACTTGGTTACCAAACGTCTTCTGTGTCCTCCACTTGACAACGATGCTCTGTGAAAAGATTGATCTATCCTAATTGATCGATAAGTGAGTTAATGCACATTACTTTGAGTATTTACATATATTTAGTGGGCGGATGTGACTTAAGGATATTAAACACATGTTTAATCCCGACACATGGGGTTTGAAGTAAGTCGTAGTCATTTTGGGAGCAGATCGTGTTAAGTTCATTTTTACAATGGTATAATATATATATATATATAATCAAGATAGCCACAGAGAAATTACAAAATACCACCATGGTACACAACCTATGGTGATATTGACAGATGGAAAATCCGTAATAGAGGCGCTCCTGTCTGGAAAATTGCCAGTTCTACGGACACTACTTTCTGAACTTGACAGTCAGCGTAAGGTCACCTTACAGTGGAGTCTCCTGAAACTACAGAGCTGATCGATTGGCTAAGGAAGGAGCAAAAGAAAGACAACCTGAGGTGCCCATTACATAACGCCAAAAGAAAATAATGATCAAATTAGTCAAAAGGCCACCAAACCCAACTCAAGACGACTCCCACGTTATGGACAGACCAGAACAGGTCATTCTTCTGCGCCTCAGAACAGGACACAATAGATTACGCAACCACATCCATATAAAATTCACGATTGGTGACTGAGCCATGTGTCGCAGACAGCAGAGCACATACTCCAGGATTTCCCAAACTACAACATATCCAGGCGAATCTTCTGGCCTAGAGAGACAACAGTGGAAGATAAACTCTATGGACCGCTGTGTGAACTAAAACAGACTGTTAGATTCATACAAGAGGCAACATTGCAGTTATAAACATATTTCAGGCGAACGAAAGAAGAAGAAGAAGAACAATGGTATAAGTGTCGGTCGTTCAGAAATCAATGAAAAACAAGTAGACTTGGCTACAAAATCACAAAAAGCATATACATGTTAGGGTTGATTGCAGAGTCGTGTAAAGGACATGCTAGTAACTTTGGTTTTAATTAAACCACATTTGTGAGACCCCATTGTACTCGAGGGCTATTATAAAAAGCTGACGACCTTCAACAGGGACGCTTGAAAATGTTATTGTGCCGCTACTACATTGTGTTAAAAGATAATGTCAAGATACACAACACCGCTATATCTATCAAGGCCAAAGAATGATTTAGCCGAGACAATTTGATAATCGCTGTGTCATTTATGAGTCTCTTATATAACAGTCAGGTATGTAACTAGTTACATGCAGCTACCACAGTCATTCTGTTGGTCTGATAAACACAAGTCATTCGTTCTGCCTCCAACACCACAGACACATTACTATCCATTATGGCGCAGCAATTTAACGACAAAGTGGCCGTTGTGACGGGTTCTAGCGCTGGTTTGGGTGAAGCTATTGCTCTTCTGTTTGCCGCTAGGGGAGCGAGGGTCACCCTGTGTGGACGTGATCAAGACAGACTGAAGTCAGTGCTGGACAAGGCTGTCAAGGTCAGTGGTGGACATCAGGACCGGTTTCTTACAGTTCCCGGAGATTTGAATGACGTGAATGTTCGGAAGGCAATAATTGACCAAACCGTTAACACGTTTGGGCAGCTGGACATTCTTGTAGCTAACGCCGGCATTGCAGGAGATTATCATTCATTTTTAAATGAAACGGAAGAAAATTATAACAATGTTCTTGACACCAACTTGAAGTCGGTGTTTTTTCTCATCCAACAAGCTGCACCTCACCTAGAGAAGACCAGGGGAAATATTGTCAATATCTCTTCTATAGCTTCACATATGGTGATCCCATTAGTTACTACATATTCGTTATCAAAGGTAGCTCTTGATCATCTAACTCGCTGCTTGGCTGTAGACCTCGGATCAAAAGGTGTTCGTGTGAACTCTGTCAATCCCGGATATTTCCCAACACTTATCCTCAGAGGTTTAGGCGATGTCGAAACAATTTCAAAAGAAATTCAGAAATCAGAGAAAGATCAAATACCACTGAAAGGCAGAGTCGGAGTTTCAGAAGACGTTGCTAAAGCTGTAGCCTTCTTGGCATCGGATGCTGCGGGTTTTATCACTGGTGAACTGATCAAGGTTGATGGTGGGAGGAATTACACTGGACAGGTTACTTTTTCACCGCAAAAGTAACGATTAAATTTCTACGCATCGCATATGTGCCCGTGTTAATTTTAAGCAATCTGTACGTTGTGCATATTAAACAGATAACATGTTATTACCTTCAATTACACTTATATCTTCAGATGTAAATACTCATCATCATTTAGCGGGTCCTTTGTTGAATATCGCTCTCATCTCGGCCCGCCGAAAAGATTCTCGATCACTGGCTAGTTCCCATGCCACATGAATGTTCATGTCCAAGATGTCTCAATGCCCTGTGCCGAACTTTGTGATGGTCAACTCTCATCTTACTGGAACGATACATTTCATTGTTGTTCTTTCTAAACCACTGAGGCGTTTACTATGAGAAAAGTATTTCAGTTTACTAGTCAAGTTGCTAGATCAAGTTGCTAAAAATCAAGTGAAGATATTATTGTTATTTATGGGTAGTTTCCTACATGATCTGAACATTTAAGAAAACCGGTATTGTAGAGTACCTGCGAACTGTGTCCTCATCAAACGTCAAGTGATTGAGAAAAACAGGATAACTATAGGCAAAGATTCCTGAAGACATGTCAAGGATAGACTGTGGACACAAGGCGTTTTTGACAACATGAGCAAATAGATGAGGTCTGGGAATTGGCTATGTGGTTTCTACTGTCTAATGTGAGAACAACGTTCTGAACTAGATTTGCATTGGCTATGTTAATTATGTGAATTATATTCCAAAGTTATGTCTCTAAGTGATGATAGAGCTAGATGATATCGGCATTGTTGTAAGGGGAGTCTTGCAGGTCGTATGTCACAGTACACAAGTTACTTGATCGGGGCGATATCGTAATTTGGAGACGGCATGTTCGAATCCCGGTGTGACCACTAACTTTTAGATTTTAAATTGTATATTTTATCCTCTAATCATTCTACTTCTGTTCTCTTTCTTTATGAGTGGTGATCACTACATTTGAAGGTATTTCTTATGTTATTTCAGCGACCTTAATAATTACCTAACTGTTGTTATGTTACATTACATTGGCACCTTGTGGTCTTGACAGACGATAGTTTGTTACATTTTGCTTCAAAGGGCTTAATAATTACAATCCATGGTGGTGGCGAATGTGACTGTTACGGTATTGTAACGTTGTAAATGTTCGTCCACAGTGGATGCATGTGAACACATGGTCATTCTCACCATCATGCACCATCTTACGTCTCACACGCTCGGTGTGTGCTTTATCTGCAATCATTTTCTCCTTTGTCTTTATTCCATTTCTGATATTTGCCCTCCATGCAACACGTTCAGCGACGACTTGCTCCCAATGTGCATTATCAATACCTGTATGAATCATGTCCCGCTTACACACATCTTCGTATTGTAGTAGAGGCCGACCCTGAGATCTCTTACCCACCTGTAATTCACCAAAAAATATGTCCTTTGGTATTCTACGATCATCCATCCTCCTAACCTATCCTATCCATCTAAGTCTACGAAGACTGAGCATGGAATATACCGTCACACAACCTGATCTTTCCAATATTTCAGTATTTGTGATCTTGACTTGCCACTTAATACCAAGTATTATTCGCAGTCACCGCATATAAAAGCTGTTCAAACATTTCACTTGGTGTGAGTAAGTTGTCCAGGCTTCACTGCCATAAAGGGACGCAGACGTGCTTCCAAGGCACCAGGGCCGGGTTATATACAGGCCAAGACCTATTGACGCGTCCTCCCCGAGCGTCCTGGGCAACAGGTCTCTATGGGGTCCTGGCTAAAGTCAGTAGGATCGTTGATTCCTCCGAAGTCGGAGAGTGTCTGCCTGCACGACCAGGAACCACGAGTCTGCACACCAATAAGCGAGAATGGGACAACGGATACTCACGCAAACTTCAGGTCCTATATAACATCACACTGATGTTGGACAACAGGATGTCTTCATCCGACATACAGGACTTCACGCTTGATTTCACAGCTAGCGAACACAAACAAGGAAGCAAGCACTGCCATAAAGAAGAGTACTAAGGACACAGACTTGATAGACAGTGTTATGATGCTTGAATCTTTGAAATCCTGTGGGACTTGTCCTTCTCGCCAGCATATCTCTATTAGCTGGTGGATCTGTAGAGTGAGTGTGTCCGCTAGCTTGGTTTCACTTGAGTAAAGCTCTAAATAGTGCTCTTCCCATCTGTCCATCTGCTGTTTCTTATCAGTGATGACTTCTCCAGTCACGTTTTGCAATGGTGCAATTCTTTTGATCATTGAACCACATGCTTTCTTTATCCCTTCATACATGCTTCTGATGTTTCCCTTATCACTCGCATAACTTGATCCAATAGTCATTTGCACAGTGCCTGGCAGCCTTTTGCACATCCTTTCCAGCTTGCTTAAGCTCACTGAGTTTTACGCGGTGTTCTTTCCTTGTTTCTTAAGAGATCTTTCTTCTTTTTATCAATCAGGGGCTGCAGTGTTTGGCTATTTGCCGCAATTCAATCCTGCCTCTTATAATCCACAGTGCCGTAAACCTTTACCGCTGTTTTATAAAGAGTTTCCTTAAGTTTACCCCACATTTCTCTTGCTGTACACATTTTGATGTATCTGTGGAAGCGTCTTCAAGTTGCTGCTGGAATTCAAAGCACTTATCAGCATCGTAGGTGTTATTAACATTAATACTGGGGCTAGATTTGTGTTTAGCTGTGTAGATTCTCTTTGGTCTCAGTCTAACCCTTGCAACAAACACAGAATGATCCGTATCTCAGTCAGCCCTGTGGTAACTTCGAGTTAATGATGTTTGGTTCAGATGTTGTCTCCGTGTGATGATGAAGTCCAGCTTGGATGTTTCCGTGTGACCTTATGCAGCTCGTTTGTTTTAAAGATGGAGTTTGTAATACATAGGTCATTTCTGGTGCAATGCTCCAGCAGCCTTTGCCCATTTTCATTCACGCGACCGATGTTGTATTTTCCAAGGCACACTGGCCATGAACTCGAGTCCTTGCCCACACGAGCATTTAAATTACCGAGAATATAAATGTAGTCGGATTTTGGAACTACCTTGATCACATAGTCTAAACCTCATAGAACGAATCCTTCACATCATCAAAGGAAGCAAGTGTCGGTGCATATGCAGTGATTATGATGATGATGATGATGATGATGATGATGATGATGATGATGATGATGCTGCTGCTGATGATGATGATGATGATGATGATGATGATGATGATACTGCTGATGATGATGATGATGATGATGATGATGATGATGATGATGATGATGATGATGATGATGATGATCATGATGATGATCATGATGATGATCATGATGATGAGAACAGACTACTACAACCTGGAGACACATGCTATCTGACGTGCCATAGTGGCATTTACATCCTGGCATTTTAAATCTTATTTGCACAACTCTTGTATGGCTAATGGCTTAGGGGATGGTGAGATGCGTCATTCAGAGTCAAGGGTTCGAAATTAGCTGCTGGCGATCAAGAAGCATTCGGTTGCACGTTGATTTCGATGGTATAAAGCGTCAGCTAGCAACAGCAAACTACTGATCTAACATTGCCGAGCAAATAACAAAGAATTCAGTTGCATGTCCTATAGAATGTTTTGATTAATTGAAAGCAGACCGTGTTTCGTTGATTTAAATTGAATGAGACGTCAGTCACTTAAATAGAATGTTTGATATTGCTGATCTAACATTGCCTAGTATAGCATAAGCAGGCAAAGAATTATGGGGTTTATTATGCCCTATAAAGGACATGCAACTAACAAGTTGAGAATTCATAATCTTGCGAACGGCGTTCAAAACAAAGCTGCGGGCGATTTAGCAGCAAACCGCCTAGCGTTAGTTTTCATACAATGGCATGAGTGCCGGTCGTTCAGAGAGCAATGGCAAACTACTGAACGAAAACTTGTCAAAAAATCACATTCAGAATTTGGGTTGACTGCTACGTTCTGTAAAGGATATGCAACTAGCTGGGTTTTTTTTTTTACTAACATGTGACGTCTCAGTCTTCATTTCTGAAGTAATCGCATTAAATAGCAGCCACAGAGATGCTAAAGAGGGCGAGTCAGGTTTGTTGGTGGAGAGTTACGCCAATAATTTCAAGTGTTCAGTCGGACGGCAGTTTGACTCCTTCATTCATTATCTAACTAAGTGAGTGAAAGTCTAGCCATATATCCATCGGAGACCAACACAATGAGAAGACAGCATCCATTACAACTGCCTGTCAATAGTACTATTAATATGACTGTTCACGGTACAAAAACGGTTCACGACAGCTAATATCTCTCTCGACAGCCCATCCGGAGGTTATCTGTTCGAATCTTCATTGACACTGGGCTATGTAAATTTTAAAAAAGTAAACAAACAAACAAACAAACAAACTTCGGCTCCAGGCTGACTTAGCCTAACATTGGTACAAGGACATGCTGTGTGAGATAAACGCGCTAGGCTTCATATTGACCATATAATCAATCGATTGCCTACAAGTAAATAAAATTATTTTTAATTAACACCATATACCAAAGTAATCTGCGGTAGCGTAGTGGCAGTACCGGAGGTCTTGGTTTCGATCCACATCAGAGCGGTTTCGAATTTTAAAAAAAAAATACCTGGGTTTTCGGGGTCTACCCATCCTAAAATGGATACCAGAAAATGTTGTTTTGGAGAATAGCGGCTGGTCTACATAATCCTATTAGTGCGTTTGGTCTATAGAAAAACAAAGTACAGTCCGACATGTCTGATGTGCTTTTAGCTTGTAAAATAAACCTTTACTTTTTCTGTCCATAGATCATATATGCCTAAAGGCATGGGAAATGGTCGTTTATCTACGTTACTTTTACATAAAGTAATGACAATCTAAATCTTATGGTGTATTATAAATGATTTAATAGACATATAGAACAATTAATAGAACATAGAAATCCCTTTACACGCTACGAGAAGTACTGTATATATGGTGCTAGCCTCATATATTTATAGGTCGATCGGCGCTCAATGGGAGATGCGACAAGTTCCCAAACACAACAATGTGCCTCGAAAGGGATTCGAACACAACCCCACACTGTCTCCAGAATGGCAATGAGTAGAAGACATGGGATAATTGATAGGAAGTCATACACATTGTGTAATAGACATGGGATAATTGATAGGAAGTCATACACATTGTGTAATAGACATGGGATAATTGATAGGAAGTCATACACATTGTGTAATAGACATGGGATAATTGATAGGAAGTCATACACATTGTGTAATAGACATGGGATAATTGATAGGAAGTCATACACATTGTGTAATAGACATGGGATAATTGATAGGAAGTCATACATATTGTGTAATAGACATGGGATAATTGATAGGAAGTCATACACATTGTGTAATAGACATGGGATAATTGATAGGAAGTCATACGCATTGTGTAATAGACATGAAATACGGTGGGACGCGGATTCGATTCCTGGGGTCATCACCTGTGAAAGTGAGGGAAAGACTGACTCCTATTCGTCCGCGCACTCAGACCTACAACATGTCATGCCGATATCATGTAACAGACCCATAGCCATTATCCATCCATCATGTACCATGCCGATAAGCGTGGGCGGTCATGTTTTGCCATCTCACTGGATCACAAGAGTCGTGGATTAGCTCCGTGTTTCTGTCTCGACCATGTTTCGTGGCCGAGCCGTCCAGGTATTTACTTCTAGGTCTTCTCCTTGGTCTCCTCCCTTCCATCTTGCCAGTTGTCACCAAGTTCTCTAATTCCTTCTGATAACATGCCCACAAATGTTTACTGTCTACGTCATATGACTCTAATCAGTTTACAACCTTTATTTGTTTCTTGTAGGACTTGTTCATTGGTTTTTCTGTCTGTCCATGGTGTTCTTTGCATTTTCCTCAGAAACAACATTTCCACTGCCATCAGATGTATTTCAGCTTGTCTGCTCATTGTCCACGCTTCACATCCATACAAAAGTATAGGTTCTATGTAGCACTTCAACACTCTTTTTCTCGTTTCAGTTTATATCTTTTTATTGGCCAGTATGTTTTTCATCTTGCAAAAGGCTACCTTCGCAATGGCGATTCTTGTTCTAATTTTTTTCAAGGCATCTCCCATCAGACCCATAGCAGGAAACTACTAAGACATATAAAAATATATTTTAAAAAACATGGAATTCTCATATTGAAAATGTAAATATTGTATATTTTTTGCAGGACGTAGCGATCATCCCCAAACCAACGTTGATGTTCTAGGCAATTTCTATGTTTAGTAGCTTGCCATTGCTTTCTCATCGAGAAGTCGTGAAGTCAAAGTTGGAATTCAAGTGACTGATGTAGTAAATAGCTCCCGTAAATGTAAAGCCTTTGACAGCCAGGTAGGATCTGACAGCTGTGGATGAGCTGTATCTTTCTCAGTGAGGAAAACGTCTATTTTGTTTCGGAGCTTGTAAAAACGAAGCAGGACTTTACCGCAGTTGAGCCACCTCACTAATGTGTAATAAGGCAAGTCACATTATTCAGAATGAATTTCTTCAAGAAACGCCTGGAACTGACAATGATTGAGTGCATGTCCCAGAATGATGTTCACAGCAGAAACGACTAGTTTCAGTACACAAGAAATATCTAAGTCATTCCCACAGAGTGCTTGCTGGTGTATGATGCAATGTACAGAGCGCAAGGGAACTTGCAAATCTTCCAACTAAGTCTTGATCTGCCCCACCAGACTCTTCTTCACTCCTGCCATGGTTTTCCTCCATCAACTGTAACACACCGAAGTTGATGTCACTGAAGGTTATATAGTCGTGCAAACAAATTTTGCCTTTGTGTGTCTTTTTCAGTTGTTGTTTCAGGCATACTGCAAACGGATGCCAACTCTTCCGTTATCTAAAAGTCCAAATTGTCATCACGAATGAACACGAGAAATTTGTGACGTTCTCGAGAGATCAGTAGACTCATCCAGCGCCAGAGAATACCACTCCATGTTCCTAGCTTTTTCGCGTATCTGTATCACTATATTCTCTCCAAGTTCTTCTGTTCTCCGCCCACATCAAATCAGTCGACTCGACGCCCTGTCGAGAGCAAGTCGCCTTATCGGATGCCGGCCGAGTGTTAGAAAATGGCACGTAGCCAGAAAAACTCCACTGACACCCGAAGTTCAAAATAAGCAGCGTGAAAACCGCCAAGACTATCAAGAGGATGCAAGAAGACAACGTGTCTGCTAGCCGCAGAGCATGGCCAGAACCTGAGGAAACATTAAATGAAGCTACCACTTCTACACCAGATGAAGCCGCGCCCACACCCCAATCGCCGTCAGTAACTACAACTTTAACTAAAGCCAGCAGCAGCCGTGAAGTTTTCAACAGCTCCAAGATGAAACACACCAGTTTACCAAAGATTTCAACATCGGAGGAAACTACAACTACTGAGCACTTCACCGGCAAATTACTGCTAAAACAGACAAGCGTGGATGAAGCCAAACTGTCGGCGCTACCTACTGACAAGATAATCAAGCTGCTGGAAAACGAGCTGGGAAGAAACAGCATCTACCAGCTACGCAAGACACCTGATGGAGTAGTGGTTTCCATCAACAAACAACGAAAGACCACAGCACTTATGCAGAAAATCGCTCAAGGAGAGAAGGCCGACATCAAGCTTCACCACGGCATCTTATTGGAAGCCATCCGACACAGCATGATAAAACAATGGGCCATTAAACGAGTCAAGACCCATCTCACCAACGACCAGATCAGGGAGATGCTGACAAAGGAGAACAAGAAACTCAAGATCACAAGTGCCGAGAGGATCATCGGAAAGAACAACACCCCCTCCACAGTCGTCATCGTAACATCGGAGGGCCGAGTGATTCCTCAATAAATCAGATGGGACAAGAGAAACCAAGTTCCAGAGCACTACATGCCAAGAGTGCTGCAGTGCTCTAAGTGCCTGAAGTTTTGGCACACCCGTGCCACCTGCAAGAGTGAGGTGGAGGTATGCAGATACTGCTCTGGATTTCATCCATACAGTCAGTGCCAGCATGCAAAGATCGACAAGGACTTCAGGAGACCTAACACTAACAGAAAGTGCGCCAACTGCCTCGGCAACCACGGCACCAGGTACCTCGGCTGCCCTTGCCACCAAGACAGCAAGGAAGCTATGAAGATCACCATCAAGACTAACCTGCCCTATAAAGAAGCTAGAAGACAATACGAGGCCACCAATCGACTCACCAAAATTGGCAAAGCACAACTGGAAGGCCAACTGAAGGACCTGAGAACACAGTACAAAAACATGGAGGAAGAAAAAGACAAAACGCAAGAAACACAGATAACGGCCATTCAGCGCATCCTGGACGATCGAAGCAAGTCCAGCAGAAGATAAAGCAGGTTAGAGACCAGCGCGATTAACACCTTCACCGGGGAATTTTTGAGTTGGGGATAATATTTTCCTAATAAAAAGAGGCTTCTATGACATTTTTATGCTATGTTTGCTATTTTATTGCCTCTATTGACACTTGTAGATCACTTACCTATCACTGTCAAACAAAGACGTCCGTGTTACATACCTATAAAATGGATGACAGGCGAAAAGAAGCAAATGTTTCTGGAGCCTCGGGCTGGTGTTGACAGCCGTACGCATCTGGGGCGTGAAAGATGCGTGTTTGTGTCAGTTGCCATGGAAACCATGGTAACGTCAGAGCGGAGGCGAAGCTACCACGAACAGGGGAAGGACTTGAAATGGCGCGAAGCAAGCAAACATTAAAATAAACAAGAACATCTAGATACAATAATTTGAAACTGAAAATAGTAAATTTAAGGCACATGGCAGCCAGAAGGTCTCCGCACATGTGAAGATCTCCCAGTATTCTAAACATAATGTTTAAATGTAAATTCTATCACAACGTCTCGTGTTCCTTGCATTTTATCAATTGAATTGAATTGAATTGAATTGATCTTTAATTTCAAAGGGTAACAAATTGGGCGCGTAGGCCCCTCTTACATTTGGCACTTCCAATCACTCATCTTTCGTTCATCAACAGTGCATGATGCATTCACATAGGAAAAGTATAAACATTGTCAAATGAATGTTGTAAGCATAAACAATGCATATTCTCATGTTATGTGACACATTCCCCCTCCCAAACACACACATCCCGCACCAACCCACACACATATATCCCTCACCTACTCACACATCACACACCCATTCCCACACATCCCCCACCCACCACACATACTCCAATCACCACACATCCCCCACTCATCCCTCCACCCACTCACAGATCCCACCACAAACCCAGACATCTCGCACCCACACACACACACATACCTCATCCACCCACACTCATCGTTCCACCCACTCACACAAACCCCAATCCACTCATGCTCACCAACAAAAACATGCTCCACCCACCCAAACACCCTCCAACCACACACACATACCCCTCAAACACGCACATCCCGCACCAACGCACACATATCCCTCACCCACTCACACATCAAACACCCATACCCACACATCTGTCCATCCACCCACACATTTCACAACCACCCACACACCCCAACAACCACACACACATCCCCCACAGACACACATTCCCCCACCAACACACACACATCTCCCACGCAAACACACATGCCCCACACACACACATACCACCCACCTACCAACACCCACATATCCCCCACACGCCAACACCCACATATCCCACTACCCACCAACACCCACGCAAGCACACCAACACAAACACACATCCTCCTCCCACACATCCCTCACCCACCCACACGCTCCACCCATACTCACATCCCTCCACCCACCAACCCACTCATCTCCGTACCCACCTACACATCCCCCACAAACTCACACCTCCCCACACACCCACTCACATCCCCATCCGCACACACCTCCCCACCCACACACTTCTTCCATACTCAAACACACCTATCCAACCCACCCACACAACTCCACAATCCACACATACACTCCCTATTCACACATTCCCTCACCGACACATAAACACCGATCCACACACACATCCCCAACCCACACACCTCTTCCATCCATTTACAGATCAGCCACACCCATCCCCCAACCGATACACACATCCCCCACACCCCCTACACACATCCCCGCACACCCATCCACTACCCCCCCCCACCCACACATCCCCACCCACCCATCCATACCTCCAACCACCAATACCCACCCACTCACACACATCCTTCACCCACACTGACACCCTCACTGACCCACTCACATTTCCACACAGAAACATCCCTCATCCACACACATATTCCACTACCCACCAACACATCTCTTGACCCACCCACCCATCCAGACAAACACAATTCCCCCACCACACACATACCCCCACCCACAAACTCATCCCCCAACACAAACACAATCCTCATATCTAGACACACACATAATGCCTCGAATAATCACTGAAGCTAATGTGAACAAACTCCCACACTTTACACACACCTACACTGACGATTATCGTGAGAATTCTCAAAAAAATGTTTTTAAAAAAATGGAGAGCAAATTATGCACATACATTGTGTAGCGTTAAAAAATAGTGGTGCGATACAATAAGTTGATTCCTAAATTTGACATAAACATGATGGAATAAGCAGTGCACAAATGGTTATCAGTATGTGTTAGAAAATCGAGTGGCAGTAAAAATGACATGTATGATGAGTATACAGAAAACATATGGAATAGCACGTCACATGACATACATCCGCTCAACCCTCTCTATCTCTCTTTCTTTTTTTTTTTGTTTCTTTCACACACACTAACTCTCTCGTTGTGTCATCCCCCACCCACACACCCATCCTCCACCCACCAACACACACCCATTCACATATCCTCCACCACAAACCCACACACATCCAACCACCCAGCCAAACACACACCTCCCACTCACAGACACCCCACCACCCACATATACACCCACACACATCCCACACTGACACACATCTTCCCACACACACATACATACATCCCCATCCATACACTCATCCCCACACAAATTTATCCACTCACGTACTCATCCCACAACCACTCACACCTACATCTCCTACACCCACCCATCAACACATACATCTCCCATCTACCCGCCCACACTCACTCAGCCAAACCACCCAGCCAAATACATATCCTCCACACTCACATACATCCTTTACCCACCTGCAGATCCCACCTCACCGATCCACCCACACACCTTCACCCATCTCCCCTCCCAAACAACACCCCACCCATATACACATCCCCCACACGTATGCACATCCCCAAGCACAATCATACCCCCACCCACCATCTCCCACCCACGCACCCCCTCCCCCCACCTACAAACATGCTCACCACTCACACATACATCTTCCACCCACACACACACTCCACCCACACAGACATATCCCCCACCCACACACACACACATCCCGACACCCATTACACACCCATCCCTCAACCTACACACATCTTCCCACCGCCACACACCCATTCACCCACACACCCCTCAACCACCCACCCACCCACCCACATACACATTCCCCAGCAACACAATCCCCCACCCACCAACACCCACACTCTTTCACCCCAATATCCTCCACCTACACACATACTTCCCTCACCCACCACACATCTATCACTCACAACCCTCCACAAATACACATACACACTCACACACACTTATCGTCAGATCTAGACACTTACATGATGCCTCACATAATCACTGAAACAAGTATGAACAAACTCCCGCACAAAACACACACTGACAATTGTCGTCAGCATTCTCGCAAAAATTATTTTAAAAATTGATAAAAATTGTACATATACATTGTGTAACGTTGAAATTAGTGATGCAATTCAACTCTCACTTTTTTCTTACACACACTCTCTCTCTCTCTCTCTCTCTCTCTCTCTCTCTCTCTCTCTCTCTCTCTCTCTCTCTCTCTCTCTCTCTCACACTAACTCTCTAAATCTCTCTACAGTAATGTGCATATTTTCGTATTATAAATGATTATATTAAGTTGCATACAAAATGTTAATATGAAAGATGAGAATACTAAATCAATACGGAATAAAGTGGAATTCAAAATGATAATATGAAAGATGAGAATACGCAAAAATATGGAATAGCATGTTACATGACATGCGTGTGCTCAACTCTCTCTCCCTTCTTGCATACACACACACTCAGACACATGCGCACCCTTCCACAAACACATCCACCCCCGTCAACCCACCCACACATCTACCACCCACACCATCTCTCGCACCAACCAAGACACGCATCCAAACCCAAGCATCTCTCCCCACCCACATATACATCACCACCCATCCCCCAACCCACACACACTCACCCACCCACACATCTCCCTAGATACTCAATCACCCATCCCCCAACCACGCATACCTCCACACCCCCACACATGCATCCCCCACACACAGATCCCCACCACACACTCATCCCCCATCCACACTCCTATCCCCCACCCACACCCCACACCCTCACCACACACCCTCACCACACACCCTCTCACCCATACACACAATCCACTCACCCATCCCCATACTCCCAAAACAAGATATCAAGCAAATTCGAGTACCGTCGGCGGGCCTGATGTACTGACGTCCTTGGCCGGATTCGGCACGAGGGCTATAGTTTGGTGACCCTTGTCATAGACTTTCAAAAAACCGACGACCTTCAACCAAGTCACTTGGGGATCTTTGCGTAACGCTTCTGCAGTGTGTTACAAGATTATGTCAAGATACACAACACCGCTATATTTATCCAGGCCCAAGAATGATTTAGCCACGACATATAGCTGTGCCATTTATTTTCTTACATAACTTAAAGCCATATTTATCAAGGCCAAAGAATTAGT
Source organism: Cepaea hortensis (assembly GCA_963921405.1). Lineage (NCBI taxonomy): Eukaryota > Metazoa > Mollusca > Gastropoda > Stylommatophora > Helicidae > Cepaea > Cepaea hortensis. The sequence continues at coordinate 24,943,849 of OY992886.1, forward strand.
GAGCCACGAAAAATGTGCAAATTGCTGTGTTATGTATAATTTGCTTATACATATTACGGATATGTAACTAGTTACACGTAACTGCCACAATTAATCTGTTGGGCGTACCGGCTGGTAAACAGCAAGTCATTCTGTTCTGTCTGCAACACCACATACACATTACTATTCATCATGGCGCAGCAGTTTAACGACAAAGTGGCCATTGTGACGGGTTCCAGCGCTGGTTTGGGTGAAGCTATTGCTCTTCTGTTTGCTGCAAGGGGCGCGAGGGTCACTTTGTGTGGACGTGATCAAGACAGACTGAAGTCAGTGCTGGACAAGGCTGTGAAGGTCAGTGGTGGTCATCAGGACCGGTTTCTTACAATTCCAGGAAACTTGAATGACGTGAATGTTCGGAAGGCAATAATTGAACAAACAGTGAACACGTTTGGACGGCTCGACATTCTTGTCGCTAACGCTGGTATTACTGGAGATTATCATTCATTTTTAAATGAAACTGAAGCAAATTATAACAATGTTCTTAACACCAACTTGAAGTCCGTGTTTTTTCTCATTCAACAAGCTGTACCTCACCTAGAGAAGACCAGGGGAAACATTGTCAACATCTCCTCTATTCTTTCACATATGGTGGTCCCTTCAGCTACTACATATTCATTAACAAAGGTAGCTCTTGATCATCTAACTCGCTGCTTGGCTGTAGACCTTGGATCAAAAGGTGTTCGTGTGAACGCAGTCAATCCTGGATATTTCCCAACACTTAGCCTCAGACATTTAGGCGATGCAGAAACAATTTCAAAAGAAATTCAGAAATCAGAGAAAGATCAAATACCACTGAAAGACAGAATCGGAGTTTTAGAAGACGTTGCTGAAGCTGTAGCCTTCATGGCATCGGATGCTGCGGGTTTTATCACTGGTGAACTGATCAAGGTTGATGGTGGGAGGAACTACACGGGACAGATTACTTTTTCACCGCAAAAGTAACGACTAAACCTTCTGTGTATGGCATATATGCCCGTGTTAATTTTAAGCATCCTATACATTGTGTAGATTATATAGATAACATAATTTTACCCAGAATTACACTTATATATTCAGATGTAAAAATCATCATCAGAAAGCTGGTCCTTCGCTGAAAATCGCAAAATTTAGTGATTGCGAAATGGTTCATAACTAGCTAGATGTAAATATAAGAAACAAATCACGCGAAGAGATTATTCTTATCTGCGAGTGATTTCCTACACGATCTGAACATTTGAGAAAACGCATTTTGGAGTACCCAAGAACTTTGGTCTTTTACAATGTCACAGTCTCATGATCATCATCATCATCGCATATTGTTACTATTGTACCTTGGGGTGTCGAGGTGAAATAGAAACAATGGGAGAGTGCCCGTTTATGGGCTTCATGTTTCGATATTACCATGGACTCTGCTATTCCATCTGTCTATCGTCACGTGGTCGGCCTCTTCGTCTGCTTCCATCTGGTCTGTACATCATTGCTTGTTGTGGTATACTGTTAGTTGGTAACATAGTTATATGGCCAAACCATTTGACCTGCTGCCTTCTAATAAAATGTAGCGCTGCTATAACCCTCACTTTAGTCCTGATTTCGTCATTTCTGATTTTCTCTCTTCTTGATGCATTGAATATTATTCTCGGGAATCTCATCTCCGTTGTTGTGATTTTTCTGTTCTCATTTTTTGTCATTGTCCAGGTTTGGCATTGGTAGCATAGAGTATGTAGAAAGATTGTAGAGTGATTTCTTAGTAACTATTGAGATATGTTTGTTCTTTAGTATTCTTGCCATTTGTCCAATGAGTTGGTTTGCGTTATTGCATCTATTTTCGAGCTCGTCTTTTGATTTGCCATTTAATGATAATATATATACTTTCTACGTCCTTGAAGTTCTTTACTTGTTATAGGGGGTGTTATTTTAGGTGAATCGTTGTTGTTTTTACATCTTTGATTATAGTCGTAACCTCTGTTTTACTTGTGCTAATTGTCATGTTACGTTCCTGACACACTTCGTTTAGACTGTTCATGTAGTTATGTAATTCTGCGTCTGATTTTGATATTAGAGCTTGATCGTCAGAAAAAAGGAGTTCTTTAATAGTTTAGTTTGCCGATGGTTCTTATGCTGTGTTCTGATCGTCATGCGATGTTCTTGCGGTCTCTGTTTGGCTGGTTTCTCTACATATGTTGTCTATATAGTTTATGAACAGGAGAGGGGACAGGACACAACCTTGTCGTACTCCAGATCTTATGGTGAAGGGTTCTGAGTGTCTTCCATTTGTTCTCGCAATGCATTCACTGTTGTTATATAAGCTTCGTCACAAGTTTGTTAGATGTGTACTCATACCATATCGTTTAAGGATTTCCCACAGCATCTTCTATCTACTCTATCAAATGCCTTTTCTTGGTCTACAAAGGCTAAGCAGAGTGTTTCATTAAATTCGATGGAATTTTCTATAAGTTATCTAAGAGCGGAAATGGCATCTATGCATCCTTTGTGTTTCCTAAATTTAAGTTGTGTTTCGCTTAGCTGGGGTTCTATTGTAGTTCATAATCTTTTCTCCGGAATTTAGCTAAACACTAAACACACATTTTGCTAAATGACTCGCAAGGGAAATGTCTCTGTATTGTGTGCAGTCTCTTTTACTACCTTTGCTTTAACGTCACAGTGATTTAGAAAAAAAAGAACAACTAAAGGCATAGTGCTCGCAGACATGGCAAGGACCGACTGTGGACACAAATCGTTATTGACAACATGGGCAAATATATGAGGTCTAGGAACTGACGAAGGATCGAGAATTCGTTTCTGCTGGTTAATATGAGAGCAACGTTCTGCAATAGACTTGCTTTTGTTATGTTAATTATGTGCATATTCCAAAGTTATGTATCCGAGTGTTGATAGATAAAAAAGGTGCCGGTCGTTCAGAAACCAGTCGAGGTTCCAACTTCACGGCACGGGTCGTCCCCATTATGCTCCATTCCTGTGTCAGTGAATATCACAGAAAAAGCTCCCCACTGTCCAATATGAAAAGTGGGACAGACAGGAGTCTCGGCAATCCAACAGCCCGCACAGGTGCACTGTACATAATTCCGCAGCCAGAATGCCAACACATAAGTCATCCACGATAACCACAGTTCATCGTCGAAGGAATCGGCAGTCACCAGAAAGACCTCATTGACCCTTGTTTTCTCACATGGCTCGGTCTCTATCCGCAGGGCGACCCGCCGAAAGCGTCCATAAAGCACGAACTCCGTAGCTCAAGCGATGACTCCCAGGAGTCTCCTGAAAAATGCACTCGTGAACCGAAAAGGAAAATCAGTCAGTTCAGCAACAGCCGGTAGCCATTGTTCCGAACATGCAGGTCAGGGTAGAAACAAAAGCTGACACGTAAAAGCATTCCACGTGAATATCACAGCTCACAGAGTCGCACAACGCACTCACTCAGTAGCAGGGCGACGGAGCCATCGTTCAGAAAACAATGGCAAACTACTGAACGTAAAACTTGCCCAAGAATCACGAACAACCAAAATACTGGGGTTGACTGCTACGTCGTGTGAATGACATGCAACTAGAAAATATAGGCTTCGTTTAAATGGGAGTCTGCAGACCGTGCCTTACACTGCACTGGTTACTTTATCGGGGGCATTTTAGAATCAGTGTGACCATTAAATATTCAGATTTTAAATTGTTTATTCTCTAATCTTTCTACTTCTTTTCTCTTTCTCTATGAATGCTGATCAATACCTTCACATGAATTTCTTATGTTAGTTCAATGTCTTTAATAATTTTCTACATTTGATATATAGTGTGTTATATACAACTTTCTATAAATCGATAATGATGATGCTGATGATGATAATGATTATGATAATTTAAATATTGAGCACAACCCACTACTGGCAACGCCGATCGCATTCTGGTATGAACCTAAGGCCTATCGACGTCAATATGGAAGCACTATACTCGAGTTCGCCCTCATTTGAGCTCGTCAGTAGTACATATCCCTGACCGGATCCGGAAACAGTCCCGGATCACGTGTGTGCCGCGTGATTACACACCCGCTTCACACGCGTGATCCGGGACTGTTTCCGGATCCGGTCAGGGATATGTACTACTGACGAGCTCAAATGAGGGCGAACTCGAGTATAGTGCTTCCATATTGACGTGGATAGGCCTTAGGTTCATACCAGAATGCGATCGGCGTTGCCAGTAGTGGGTTGTGCTCAATATTTAAATTTCAAATCCCGAAACAACCACATAATCAATTAATTATTGCTCACTGGATTTAGGAGGCCTGGTATTCCTTGCCAGTGAGAAGTCCTGATCGTTCGGGTCCCATCGATTGACGGACGTCGGTCGCGGCGATTGGGCAATCTTGAGCATAGCCTACGATGGGTAGCGTTGTGATATTCTGTTGTGATAATTTGGTGTGTCCAGTGTGTGCCGCGTGATTACACACCCGCTTCACACGCGTGATCCGGGACTGTTTCCGGATCCGGTCAGGGATAATTACTACTGACGAGCTCAAATGAGGGCGAAACTCGAGTATAGTGCTTCCATATTGACGTGGATAGGCCTTAGGTTCATACCAGAATGCGATCGGCGTTGCCAGTAGTGGGTTGTGCTCAATATTTAAATTTCAAATCCCGAAACAACCACATAATCAATCGATTATGATAATGATGATGCAGATTTTAACATTATGCTGTATTTTATTTTTTCCACAACAAGTAAGTCTTTAAAATTGTCCTTCTTTGATAGGCTTTGAATTGGTTCTTTACATTCTACACAGAAACTTCTTCTTGATGCCATTCCGTTTCTTTCCACTTTAGTAATTCAGAGTCCCTGATTCAAAGCATATAGTAGAATAACATTATTTAATACGTAAGACCTCTTTTTATGTCTATCTTGCATAGAGATAAAATACACAGAATACCCCTAACTGATCAAATGCTACTTATGTGTTTATCGATATAATATATACATACATTAAATCATTGATGCATGGTTTATTTACATATTGAATTTATTTTTCCCCAATGTTCTCAGTAACTGGATGTTAGACAAGAACACATGTGACAAGTTGTGTCGAGTTCTCAACTTGTCATGTATTACAGAATATATAAAAACAAATAATAAATGTACACATTGTTTGTATATCACACTTCGCTTAGATAGTGAGAAATGCATTAAACATAACTATTTTACAGCAATCTTCGTGTAATTGCATATGAAGTTTAACTGTATGTTTACTTTAAACGGTTAAGTTCTTGAGTAGTTGCATTATAAATTACTTCTATATCCAAATAACGTTTATTATTAATATATTATTCACACATTTTCCATATATTTAGACATTGATCAATTGTGTATTCTCTAGATGAAGTCTGTCTGTCTGTCTGTCTGTCTGTCTGTCTGTCTGTCTGTCTGTCTGTCTGTCTGTCTGTCTGTCTGTCTGCCTGCCTGCCTGCCTGCCTGCCTGCCTGCCTGCCTGCCTGCCTGCCTGTGTCTGTCTGCCTGCCTGCCTGCCTGCCTGCCTGCCTGCCTGCCTGCCTGCCTGCCTGCCTGCCTGCCTGCCTGTCTGTCTGTCTGTCTGTCTGTCTGTCTGTCTGTCTGTCTGTCTGTCTGTCTGTCTGTCTGTCTGTCAATCTTTCGGGTTTCAGAAGCCTTATGGTCAGTACATCAACTTATCATCTACAACTCAGTCTTTACACCCATCTAACTAGCCAGCCAATACCACATTCCCAGTAAGCCTTAAAATACAATGAGTACCTGACCCACACCCTTAACCTTTTTAGTGAATCCCAAAGAATGCACATCCAGGTAACTAACTAACAAATACTACATCGACCGTCTTTTCTTCCGAAGACATTCCACATTAATCATTGCAGGTTGCGTCGATCTGGGGACCAGATCATGTTTACAACTCTGCCTGGATGTGATGTTGAACCAAAGATCACTGGGCCGACAGGAAAGCGTGCTAATTACAGCGCTACATTGTCTTCTTTAATAGACTGTAGTCAGCAGTAAATGGGCGTTACTGTATCGTTACTAAAAGTCCATGCTTCACTCTTTGTAGGGGATACACATCTGTCAATTCCCAATACTCATCTCATCTCATCATGTTCCTCTTGTACCTTGCGGTGTCGAGGTGAAGTATAAACAGCAGGGGGAGTACCCGCTAATGGGCTTCATGTATCCATATTCCCATGGACTCTGTTATTCCCTGCGTCCAACGTTTACGTGTCGGCCTCTTCCTCTGTTTCCCTCTGGTCTGTACATCATTGCTTGTTGTGGTATGATATTAGTTGGTAATCTACTTGCATGGCGAAACCATTTGACTTGCTGCCTTCTAATAAAATCTAGTGCAGCTATAACCCCCACTTTAGTCCTGATTTCTTCATTTCTGATCTTATCTCTTCTTGATACATTGGATATTCTTCTCAGGAATCTCATTTTTGTTATTGTAATTTTTCTTTTTTTCTTTTTCTCTCATTGTCCAGGTTTGGCATTGGTAACAGAGAGTTGGTAGGAAGATTGTGTTGTAAAGTGCTTTCTTAGAAGTTATCGATATATGTTTGTTCTTTAGTATTGGTGCCATTTGTCCAATGAGTTGGTTTGACTTATTGCATCTATTTTCGATCTCGTCTTCTGATTTGCCATTAGATGATTTTATACTTCCTAGATACTTGGAACTCTTTACTTGTTTCAAGGGATGTTTGTATAGGTGAATCATCGTTGCCTTTTCTTATTTAGTTACAGTCATTATCTCTGTTTTACGTATGCTAATTTTCATGTTATGTTCCCTACGCATTTCGTTCAGACTATGTATGTGGTCTTGTAAATCAGCTTCTCATTTTGCTATTAGTGCATGTTCGTCCGCTAACAGGAGATCTCTAATGGTTAGATTTGCAGATGGTCTTTCTTCTGTGTTCTCGTCATGCGGTATTCTATCTGTATCTGTTTGGCTGGTTTATTTACATATATTGTCTATATATGTTATGAACAAGAGAAAGGACATGACACAACCTTGTCGTACTCCGGATTTTATGGTGAAGTGTTCTGAGTGTCCTCCAGTTGCTCTCACCATGCATTCACTGTTGTTGTATAAGCTTCTACATAGGTTTGTTAGATGTGTACTCACTCCATATTGTTTAAGGATTTTCCACAGCGTGTTTCTATCTAATCTATCAAATGCCTTTTCTTGGTCGAAAAAGGCTAAGTAGAGTGTTTCATTGAATTCGATTGATTTTTCTATAAGCTGTCTAAGAGCAAAAATGGCATCTGTGCATCCTCTGTTTTTCCTAAATCCAAGTTGTGTTTCGCTTTGCTGGGGTTCTTTAGTAGTTCGTAATCTGTTATCAAGAATGTTGCAAAATATTTTCCCAGTATGAATCAACAGTGAAATGCTTCTGTAATGTGCGCAGTATCGTTTGCTGCCTTTGTATTTCCACATTGGGATAATTATGGCGTTTCCCCAGTCTCCTTTATTCGAGTTTCCACCTATGCTGTGCATTTAATTGTTGGCGCGACAGGGACTGGCTCTGATCAGGTGAGTGCGGTCGGACGAGGATTCGAGGACGAGTCTGTCGCCATCCGGATAGGGAAAGAGAGGACACATAGTATCCGTGCGTTAAAGTGTACAACATATCACAGCCCTGTTACACCACACATCTATGTGTGTGTATGTGTGTGTATGTGTATGTGTGTGTGTGTGTGTGTGTGCGCGCGCGCGTGTGTGTCTTTCTCTGTATATGTGTGGATTTTACAAACGTTTGTTAGAGGTCATTTTACCAGACATAGCATTCAAATCCACACAATTTATTGTTTGTGATTTATAGATAACTAGCTGACCCGGCCCGGCTTCGCCCAGTCCTTGGTGGGGAGCATCTCATTTAATTCATATAAGTAGTCATATAAGTTCCCGTTCCCGTTACCGACTATCTGTCTGTCTGTCTGTCTGTCTGTCTGTCTGTCTGTCTGTCTGTCTGTCTGTCTGACCCGGCCCGGCATCACCCAGCTCCTGGTGTGGAGCATCTCATTTAATTCATATAAGTAGTCATATAAGCTCACGTTCCCGTTCCCGACTATCAATCTGTCTGTCTGTCTGTCTATCTGTCTGTCTGTCTGTCTGATCCGGCCCGGCTTCGCCCAGCTCCTGATGGGGAGCATCTTATTTACTTCATATAAGTAGTCATATAAGTTCCCGTTCCCGTCTGTCTGTCTGTCTGTCTGTCTGTCTGTTTGTCTGTCTGTCTGTCTGTCTGTCTGTCTGTCTGTCTGTCTGTCTAATCATTTATTGGTTGCAGTTAGAACAACCTTAGATAAACGAAGACCAACATACAAAAAGCATTAGAAAGAGCACTTGAAAGATTTTTACATCTTCCCCGACAATTAACTTGGGTAAATGGAGCAGCGGCAGCAGTAGCAGAAGAAGAAGAAAAAGGAGGAGTAGGAGCTGGGAGGAGGAAGAGAGAGGTGGAGCAGGGAGGAGGAGGGAGGAGTAGGAGGGAGGAAGAGATAGGCGGAGAGAGGAGGAGGAGGGAAGAGGAGGGAGGAGGAAGGAGGAGGAGTAGTAGGGAGGAGGAGTGATTAGGAGGAGGAGAGAGGAGGAGGAGGGAGGAGGAGGGAGGAGGAGGAAGGAGGAAGGAGGAGGAAGGAGGAGGATGAGGGAGGAGGAGGAAGCAGGGGAGGAAGGAGGAGGTGAGACGAGGAGGGGAGGAGGAGGGGGAGGAGGAAGAGGGAGGAGGAGGGAGGAGGGGGGAGGAGGGAGGAGGAAGGAGGAGGAGGAGGAGGAGGGAGGAGGAGGGAGGAGAAGAACGCAGGAGGAGGAGGGGGAGGAGGAGGGAGGAGGAGGGAGATGGAGGAGGAGGGAGGAGGAGGGAGGAGGAGGAGGGAGAAGGAGGAAGGAGGAGGAGGGAGGAGGACGAGGGAGAAGGAGGAGGGAGAAAGAGGAGGGAGGAGGAGGAGGGAGGAGGAGGAGAGGGAGGAGGAGGAGGGAGGATGAGGAGGGAGGAGGAGGAGGGATGTGGAGGTAGGAGGAGGAGGGAGGAGGAGGAAGGAGGTAGAGAGAGGAGGAGGATGGAGGAGGAGAGAGGATGAGGAGGGAGGAGGAGAAGGGAGGAGGAGAAAGGAGGAGGAGAAGGGAGGAGGAGGGATGAGGAGGAGGGATGAGGAGAGGGAGGAAGAGGGAGGAGGAGGGGGAGGAGGAGGGAGGAGGAGGAGGGAGGAAGAGGGAGGAGAAGGAGGAGGAGGGAGGAAGAGGGAGGAGAAGGAGGAGGGAGGAAGGGGAGGACGTAGGAGGAGGAGGAGGGAGGAGGAGGGAGGAGGAGGGAGTAGGAGGAGAGAGGAGGAGAAGGGAGGAGGAAGGAAGAGGAGTGATTAGGAGGAGGGAGGAGGGCGAGGAGGCAGGAGGAGGAAGAGAGAGGAAGAGGGAGGAGGAGGAGAAAGAGGGAAGAGGAGGATGGAGGAGGGAGTGGGAGGAGGGGGAGGGGAAGAGGAAGAGGGTAGGAGGTGGGGGAGGGGAGAGGAGGAGGAGGAATATAACTCATATGCCCGTAGATTTAATAATGGCTGATGTTGTTCCATGTCTTCTTAGAGTTGGCGACAGTGTAAAGAAATATAAAATCTTCAAACTTGATAGAGATAAGGTAATTATTATTTATTTATTCTTTAAGCATAAAAAGATGAGTTACAATGTTATGCATTATGCATTATTTTTATGAAAACTTTGAAAATGCCTTAAAGATTGTATAATTTTTTATTATAACTCATATGCCGGTATATAACTATAGACAAAGAGTTTATAAATCTTTGAAAACTATGCAACAATATGACTATAAGTTATACAGAAAAGTTATGCCCCTTGAAATAACTTTTACAGAGTTAAGTCCCCTCGCTGTATAGAAATTACAATAAAAAATGAAAAATGAAATAATATTGGGTAAGGAGCCGATTTCACACTAAAAAAATATCACAGTGGGCTGCGCTGGAATGAAAGGAAGACGTGTAGAAAATTTCATCTCAATCGGATGGGCCGTTCGCGAGCGCATAAAGGACATACAGACAGACGGAGATCGCCTTTTATATATAAGATGTTACGTTCAATAACCTATCGTTGCCTTCTGAACTGTCGAGCTCTCATAGTTCGATATTAACGGAGAGCTGCCTGCTTCAAAATCGCTTGCGACTGATATCAAAACATCGGCTCGGGCAACTGTGGAACTGTTTCACTAACCACCAAGCCGGGAGGTAAAGGTATAATAAGAATATAGCAAAAATATAATGAGACGTTTTGATAAACAGAAGGTTCGGAAATAAAATTACATATAAGATCATCATCATCCAGTGTCATGTCGACTGACGTGGGCGACCATGCCTCTCTACAAATTACGATCTCCGACGTCATGGATCAATTCGATTATTGACTCCCTCCTGTTACATGATAGCAGACTGTCAAGAATCTTCTCACGCTGTCTTCCTCTATTTCTATTTCCCCAAAATTATTCCATTTGCAACAAATCAGATTACAGACTACTACAAACTTGAGACATAGGCTATGTGATGTGCCACAGCGGCATTTTTATTATGGTATTTTAAATACCATTTTGATAATTAAATTATACCGAAATGTCCACCTTTCCGTATTAACTAATTGAATATGTGGCTGAGGGGATGGTGAGACGCAGTTTCATGACTCCCCGTCACAACGAGTCAAAGTTTCGAAATTAGATGCTGTCGATCTGAAAGCAGGCAGCTATGCGTTGATTTCCAAGGTATGATGCGCCAGCCGCTATGAAAATAATGACGAACTGCCGATCTAACAAATAACATAGAATATAGTTGCATGACCTTCCGCATGATTTGACTACTTGAAATGGAAAGCTTTACGTTGTTTTCGATTGCATGAGATGGCAGCTGTTGCTAATGTAATAGTTCATTGTTGATCTAAAATTGCCTAGTAAATCCCTAACGTACGATGCATTCGGGGGTTGATTACAACGTCCAGTAAATGACATGCAAGTAACAAGTGGCGACTTAATCTTCAGTTGGCCATTCATTTATATCTTGTGACAACACCGGCCTGGTTCTCGGTGGTTGTCGATATATTTTAATTTGGGGTTCGTTATTAACTTCTGTCCACCCTTTACACCAATTGTCCCCAGGACGGTTCCCGGACCACTCTATCCATATGACGACTGTGGATACAAGAAGACACCTAACTGACTATAAGAGAACAACCTTATAAAAAGCGAATCTAGAATCTTTATTGGAGATTCAGACTCTGCCCAACAGACAGACAACAGACGGACTAACAGACATGGAACAGTTAGCTGGGTGAGAGTAGTCTGCTGGACATTCTCATCCTCCCACTCGACAGAGATCAATGTCCTTAGTGTCTGTATGTAAACAAGGTGATAAGAGTACTTTCACCTGCACGCGTATGATGCCGCCTGGAACCTTCGGACTTGAGCCTGGCAAGTTTCAACTGTCACTTGACACTTGTCTTCAGCACCATGTAGCTTCACAGCAAACAGTCACTCGCCCATAGCCACCAGAAAAGGATGCCACATCACACAGCAAAGGCCCACATAACAATGTCGTTCATTCGCTCTGCTCCATGTTCCCCCAAGAAAACCTGGAGCGGTTTATCCATGTGGGACTTCATTTGCTCTACAATGATCATCTCTGCAAGACTGTCATAGTCTTTTTGGAACCCCGCAAGGGACAACCATTTCGAGAGATAATACTTGAGACGGGCGGCATACATTGAGTACATCTCTCCTTTCTCTTTTTGGGCCGATTGAAACATCATCCGATATTTCTGCGGGCTCATCTGAAATCTATGGAGCAGGGCTCTTTTTAAGCCTTCATAGTCACTCTCTTGCCCAGGAGGTAATTGAGATTAGACCTCATCAGCCCCCTCTATCAGTCCTTGGGTTAAAGGAAGACACAATTTTTCTGTCGCTAATCTCATCACGGTAGCGATCGCTTCAAATTTATTAATAAATTTTTCAATCGTCTCTCGACGCGGATTAAATGTCTTCAGGGGGAACATCATGGACTTATATAGGTTACCTCCATATCCCAGATTTCGGGAATTTGAGGACTGTCCAGCTGCAGACGGCTCTTTAATTAATGTCAGAATCTTTAACTCGAGCTCTTTCATCCTAAGCTCATGGTCCCTAACTTCTCTCTCTGCGTCAAGATTACGGGCTTCCCGTTCGGCCTCAAGCTTCCGAGCTTCACGATCGGCCTCGAGCTTCTTGGCTTCTCGATCTGCCTCCAGCTCAAGCTTTCTGGTTTCTCGTTCAGCCTCGAGCTTCTTGGCTTCTCGTGGTGTGTGGTTAAGGGATGTTTGGTTGGGGGATGGGTGGGTAGAGGATGTGTGGGTGGGTAGAGGATATGTGGGTGGGTTAGTGTGTGCAGGTTAGGAGATGGTGGGGGATGTTTGTAGGTGTGGGCTCGGGATCTGTGAGTGGGCTGGGGGAGATGGGAGATTATGTGGGTGGGTGCGGAATTTGTGTGTGGGTAGGTGCGGAATATGTGAGTTGACGGGGAGATGTGTGTGTGGTTGAGGAATGTGTGTTTGGCTGAGTGGGTGGAGGTGTGTGGGTGGAGGAGGATATGTGGGTGAGTGATTGTTGGTGGGTAATGGGACGGGTAGAGGATATGTGAATGGGTGGGGAGTTGTGTGTAGGTGGGGGATGTGTGGGTTATTGAATGTATGTGTGCTTGGGGTGTGGGTGGATGGGATGTGTGGTGGGTGAGAGGTGTGTGTGGGTGGGGAGATGTGTAGGTGTAGGGATGTGGTGGATGGGTGAGGGAATGTATGTGTGTGTGGGTTATGTGTGTGGTTGGGTGGGGGAGTTGGAGTGAATGGGGGATATGTGGGTGGGTGGTGGATGTGTCTCATAACATAGTAATATGCATTGTTTATGTTTACAAAATTCATGTGACAATGTTATTTCCTATGCACTGTTGATGAAAGAAAGATGAGTGAATGGAAGGACCGAATGTAAGACGGGCCTGCGTGCCCAATTTGTTACCCTTTGAAAATAAAGTCTGTTCGTTCGTTCGTTCGTTCGTTCGCCTACAGCTTCTTGGCTTCTTGTTCAGCCTCGAGTCTCTTAGATTCTTGCGCGTATTCAGCTTTCTTAGCCTCATGCTCAAGTCTGATATACTCTTTATCGGCTTGCGCTATTCGTCTTTCCTCCAATGCGATCCTTAGAGCTTCCTGCTGTATCTCAGCTTTTCTGCTCCTCCTTTCATCTTCACGCCACTCTCCGTCTACTTCTAGGACATATTTCTTCAACTCCTCCCCACTGAACCCTATCTCCTCTCCCCTCTCCCATATTTCTTTGATGGTGGGACGTGTATCTGCCATCTCTCCTACTGTTTCTGCAACAGAGGTAAATTAACAAAATATGCGAACAACGTACCAATCAACAGAAAATGGCAATGTGATAAAGGGGTTGTAATGTGTGTGTTTCAGTATCAGTCGACAGGGGCAGTTAGTCACCGTTTCCCTGACAATCAAGGTATAGACAGAAAATTCAACTGAGACTTGATCCCGACAGGACAGACTATTCCAATTGATCTATACTATCTAGATGGGATCAAAGACCTAAAGAACTGCATCTCACAGAACCATAGTCTCTCAGAACGATAATCTAACAGAACTATAATCTTCTAGAACTGTAATCTCATAGAACTATAATCTCACTGTATTCATAGGACTAGAATTGATCTAATTCCCACACAGGTAGAATGTATCTATTACCCCTATTCAATGGACTAGAGGTGATCTAGTCCCCACACTGGCCACCATTGTTATGATAAAGGGGATCCGTTGGCGTAGTTGGTAGAGAGCTATACTGATAATGTCAAGTGCGCTGTCAGCGGAGGGTTCGACTCTTGTGTTTGTCGTCTAGCTAAGTGAGTGAAAATCTGATCCGCTACTAAAGGACGGGACATTTAAGAATGGGCTCTCTTACCCTTGTGACCATGCTGACTTATACTCTTAAAAATACTGGAGCACAATATAGGACAAGAGGAAAAGAGGAACTTCATTGTACAAGTGTTGGATTCCAAAAGTTCCTATGTAGCCGGGGGCGCAAAATTGTGGTGAGCGCCCAACCCTGCAACATACCCCTGGCGCGTGCATACATCACCTCTACAGTAAAAGTCCAACTTCTGGCCTTCACTTGGCGGACCTATTTTAACTAACATGACAAGGAGCGACGGCGAGTCTCTAGAGCCTTAAAAATAACCAGAATTCTCTAGATTTGTATGCACGCAAATGCGTGCGCAGACATGCATGTGCGTGCCTAAACATCTAAACTCGAGTAAGACCACAGTCTGTTCTAGTAAAGTAAAGGTGCTGAAGACGGTGGCAACAAGCCAGGAGGCGTACCACAGAAATCAGAATGCCACGCAATTACGCAGTGAGATATGTCAATTACTGCAAAACATTATGGTGCTCGCCTTGCTGTGGACCCCCAGGCAGGTACAGTGCCGGATTATATGCTTCGAAAGGGTCCAACCAAAACGACTGGAGGTCCTTATCAGATGTTCTGTGTAGCCAGAGGACCCGAGAATAGAATGATTGACCATTCCATACAAAGACTAAAAATAATGCACTGAAATGAGAATGAGTCAGCATTTAAAAAAAAGAGCTGGAAAACATCTTGGACCAAGAAAAAGTAAGTGTCTGTTGCTTGCAAGAAACTCACCTCAATGAAAATATAACCTTCACAGTTAGAGACTTTCGGTGTTACCGATCTGACCGAAAGGACAGGCGAAAAGGTGGGAGACTGAACCTTGTAAAACATGACATCACCGCTTCCCAAATTGAAGTTTACATGGAAGGGGCCGAGTATCAGACACTTACAATTAAGACAGACAATACAGATCTACATCTGATCAGTACCATGTGCCATGCTAACACACAATGTCGATTTTAGGTGATTAACTCACACGACCATCGAAGTCCCGACTCAGGTCTGAATTCTGGTATAGATTGCGTCACATCATCAGACTATCTACGTGTCTCTGTATTTATCTTCAGCTATTGTTAACATCATTCTGTAATACTGGAAGAATTTGACATAGTGTACCTGCATACATTTTATATTCTTATTTATTTGTATTTTGTCTTTGCTTGTTTTTGAAAACGTGCATCTTTCATGTGGTTAAATATTCTAGGCAGCTCATCACTGATGAGTCCCCTTTATATATATATGTCTATTTTGTCCTGGAGTTGTATCAGTGTATGTTTGTTGTGGATGCTCTGACTAAAGCTGTAGACGAATGTCAATTTTGTACCTTGTAACTATGTTCTAGCCAAGCTTACTGATCATACTTCTCGTGTTTGCTGCGACAAGAGTTATATGACAAATCACTTAAGAGGAAAATCGCCGCTTCTGAGCTCAAATGTTTGCAAAATATTTTTTTGCAATGCCGTGGACTAAGACACAGACAATTACAAACATTCTAGATTATATGAATATTGAATAACACTTGCTCATAAACAGTGGCATGTCTCGAAAACTGAAATACTTTGCCAATATTAATCAGCACATCGATTTGGAAAACTAATGAAGGGAGGCGTTGAAGAAGAGGCAGGTATCGACGAGCAAACGTGTGGACACTAGACATTAACGCCAGCTTGGGTATTAACATGCATGAGGCACAGAAATGAGAAAGCAATTAGAAGCTTTACACCGGTACTGTTTGAGATCGTAGCTCTTCAAAGGTCCTGCTACATTATAGATAGATAGATAGATAGATAGATAGATAGATAGATAGATAGATAGATAGATAGATAGATAGATAGATAGATAGATAGATAGATAGATAGATAGATAGATAGATAGATAGATAGATAGATAGATAGATAGATAGATAGATAGATAGATAGATAGATAGATAGATAGATAGATAGATAGATAGATAGATAGATAGATAGATAGATAGATAGATAGATAGATAGATAGATAGATAGATAGATAGATAGATAGATAGATAGATAGATAGATAGATAGATAGATAGATAGATAGATAGATAGATAGATAGATAGATAGATAGATAGATAGATAGATAGATAGATAGATAGATAGATAGATAGATAGATAGATAGATAGATAGATAGATAGATAGATAGATAGATAGATAGATAGATAGATAGATAGATAGATAGATAGATAGATAGATAGATAGATAGATAGATAGATAGATAGATAGATAGATAGATAGATAGATAGATAGATAGATAGATAGATAGATAGATAGATAGATAGATAGATAGATAGATAGATAGATAGATAGATAGATAGATAGATAGATAGATAGATAGATAGATAGATAGATAGATAGATAGATAGATAGATAGATAGATAGATAGATAGATAGATAGATAGATAGATAGATAGATAGATAGATAGATAGATAGATAGATAGATAGATAGATAGATAGATAGATAGATAGATAGATAGATAGATAGATAGATAGATAGATAGATAGATAGATAGATAGATAGATAGATAGATAGATAGATAGATAGATAGATAGATAGATAGATAGATAGATAGATAGATAGATAGATAGATAGATAGATAGATAGATAGATAGATAGATAGATAGATAGATAGATAGATAGATAGATAGATAGATAGATAGATAGATAGATAGATAGATAGATAGATAGATAGATAGATAGATAGATAGATAGATAGATAGATAGATAGATAGATAGATAGATAGATAGATAGATAGATAGATAGATAGAACGAACGAACGAACGAACAAACTTTATTTTCAAAGGGTTAAGAATTGGGCACGCAGGCCCGTCTAACATTCTGCCCTTCTATCACTCTCTTTCATACATTATTTCATTCACACATCATTCAAGGCTAACAAAGAACAGTAACAATATAAAAGATATGCATTATAAAGGCATGGGCAAAATGCAAACATCAAAACTACACGACACAGTAATATTAGATAATGGTCTGACACTTATTAGCCATGTGGAATATACTGGCCTACAAAAAGGTGATTTGCTGTTATACTAGGGTTTTGTTATTATTATTATTATCTCAATTATTAAGGGGGAAGGTAATCCGTATTGAGATAGTGTTCGAATAATTTGCGATTATATGAATAGGGATTGGTGATGTCTTTGATTTCTTGTGGAAGATTGTTCCACAGCTGAGATGCAGAGTACGTTAAGCTTGTTTTGTATAAGTCAATCCTAGGCTTCGGAATGTGTAGTATATTTAAACGTTTACTGTGTCTAGCATTATATTTAAACAAAGGCCAAAGGTAATTTGGGGCATTCCGATGCAGGATTTTGTGAATTAGTTTAGCTTTATTGAAAAGCAGGCGTTTGCGGAATGGTAGTAACTGAAGGCGTTTATACAGGCTAGGATTGTCAAATAAATGTTTGCTATAAATCAGACTCATGGCCCGTTTCTGTAGTGAGTAAAGTCGCTTGGTGTTTGATATAGAACAACCGTCCCAGATTGTAGAGCAGTAGTCAAAGTGTGTCTGTATATGAGAAGTATAGAATAGTTTCCTTGTGTCCTCATCAAGGAAGTTTTTAATCTTGGCGAGTTGATATACTTTTTTCGCTGTTTGTTTAATGAGCGCTTGAACATGGGAATTAAAGGTTAGATTTCTATCAATGATTATGCCTAATGTTTTGTGCTCAATTACACTTTCTACTGGCATGTTATCGATGTGAAGTTGAAGTGATGTGTGTGGGCTTAGAGTTTGAAGTCTTTGTCTGGTTGTTAATAACATTGCTTTTGTTTTAGTGATGTTAATTTGCATACGGTTTGAATAGCTCCACTTAACTACATTATTTAATTCTTGTTGTAAAGACGACTCCAGTAAAATACAGTTTTCAGCGTTTGTGTACACCGTACAGTCATCTGCAAATAGATCGCAGGACGACGAAAGATGCAAAGGTAGATCGTTAATATATATGGCAAATAATAGAGGGCCAAGAATAGAGCCTTGCGGTACTCCAATATTGAAGGTAGTGGTTTGAGACAGAGATTTATTGTGTGATACTACTTGCTTTCTGTTTGATAGAAAAGATGATATTAGAGTGACTACATTAAGGCCAATTTTCATTGTCTCGAGTTTTTTTAATTAAAATAACATGGTCTATCATATCAAATGCTTTCTTGAAATCAATAAACACAGTTCCACATAGACTGTTGTTGTTTATATTCTGGTGCAAATTTTCTATCATGTTTGTTAGGGCCGTATGGCAAGAATATTTTGGTCGAAATCCTGATTGGCTGTCAACAATAAGCTTGTTGCGAACTAGATACTGTAATGTTACTTTATGGATGTGTTTTTCTAGTGGCTTAGATAGTGATGATAGTAAGGAAATGGGTCTGTAATTGTTCGGGAGACCATTGTCCAATGAGCCAGATTTAAGAAGAGGGTACACTTTAGCGATTTTGAGAGCTGATGGAAAGTGGCCTTTGGTTAGACACTGATTATATATATAGGTTAGTGATGTACAAATCACTGGTGCAGCACAACGGAGAATCCGGTTGCTGATTCCATCTAACCCAGATGAGGTTGTGTTTTTTAGGTTACTGAGGTAAGTGAATACTTCAGTGATTGTCATTAGCGGTATGTCGGAAAGAATATCGCGGGAGCATCTATTCTCGCAAAACGATGACAATAAAGATAAGTTGCAAGGAGAATTAGGTATTGAAGCCTTCAACTGGTCTATGTCAGTTTGAAAAAAAATTACTAAATTGGTCGCATGTAATATGATTTGATGGTAAAGAATTTCGGAAATTATACTTGTTTGTCAAGGTGTTAATTGCCTTCCATATATCCTTACTATTTGTTTTATCCATTACTAAGTTCTTAAAGTAACTTTTCTTTTCCTGTCGTATGCTATATTGAACTTTGTTTCTAAGAGTACGGTATGCACTGATATCCCGCTTTTTATGTGCTTTATCTCTGTCTCTCATAATTTCAAGTATTTCCTGGGTGATCCAAGGTGGCTTGACGTGGTGTTTGACTCGAACTTCCTTGACTGGCACATGTCTATCAAAAACATTAATAAAGGTTTTCATCCAGAATTCCAGAGCATCATCCGGGTAAGGAAGGTGATAAACATTGTCTAGAGGTGAACTGAGCAAGTCCTGTAAAAATGCGTTTTGGTTGAAATTTTTGTATAGATAGATAGATAGATAGATAGATAGATAGATAGATAGATAGATAGATAGATAGACAGATAGATAGATAGATAGATAGATAGATAGATAGATAGATAGATAGATAGATAGATAGATAGATAGATAGATAGATAGATAGATAGATAGATGGATGGATGGATGGATGGATGGATGGATGGATGGATGGATGGATGGATGGATGGATGGATGGATGGATGGATGGATGGATGGATGGATGGATGGATGGATGGATGGATGGATGGATGGATGGATGGATGGATGGATGGATGGATGGATGGATGGATGGATGGATGGATGGATGGATGGATGGATGGATGGATGGATGGATGGATGGATGGATGGATGGATGGATGGATGGATGGATGGATGGATGGATGGATGGATGGATGGATGGATGGATGGATGGATGGATGGATGGATGGATGGATGGATAGATAGATAGATAGATAGATAGATAGATAGATAGATAGATAGATAGATAGATAGATAGATAGATAGATAGATAGATAGATAGATAGATAGATAGATAGATAGATAGATAGATAGATAGATAGATAGATAGATAGATAGATAGATAGATAGATAGATAGATAGATAGATAGATAGATAGATAGATAGATAGATAGATAGATAGATAGTTTGATATAAATAGGGTGGGGCAAAATGATCTGACATATTTGTAACTTTAATCAAACTAAACCAGAATAAATGAACAAAAAAGTCTTTTTATTTATCAAATGTACGCATGATGCCATTTTATTTCATTTTCTTTTAAAAAATTACATCATTCAAATGTTCTCCGTTATTGTCCACACACTTTTGAAGACGTTCGCGAAAGTTGTCCATAACTCGGCGGATCATTTCATGTGGAATAGACTCAATTTCTTGATGAATTGAATCTTTCAATTATTCAATATATCGGGGGCGATGAATGTACGCCTTTGATTTTAGGCATCCCCAGAGAAAAAAATCACACGGGTCAGGTGATCGGGCAGGCCAACTGAGGTCACACACATTTGGGAAACAACATAAAACAAAATGGCATCATGTGTACATTTGATAAATAACAATACTTTTTTGTTCCTTTATTCTAATTTAGTTTTATTAAAGTTACAAATGTGTCAGATCATCTTGCCCCACCCTGTATATATATATATATATATATATATATATATATATATATATATATATATATATATATATATATATATATATATATATATATATATATATATATATCTTTCAACCCGCTTACAATAGAGAGCGTACTGGTAAATTGTGAAATACAAACATGGACGACTAATTACATCGGAAAGACAGTTTAATCACATTTTTATAAGTCTGTTCACATATACATTTCCTTTTTGAAATGCATAGACACAAATAAAGGAGTTAATAAAGTGACTCAATAAAAATGTACTATGATTACCATTTAATTATAATATGCTTTTATTACATAAGCAAGTAGTAGTCATATTCCAAGACATGTAATGAAACAACGGCATTCTAAGTAATGATAAACATCTAAGCGAGAAATAAATGTAGGAAGGATAATACTTTACTTTTCAATTATAAATAATTGACTAATGTTCAAAAAGTGTTCGCATCTTGAAGGGGATTATAGTTTCCCCTCTCTGGGTGAATACGTAAATCGGCCTGCGTAGTTTCTTCCACCGTCAACTTTGATCAGCTCACCAGTTATGAAACCCGCTGCATCCGATGCCAAAAACGCCACGGCTTCAGCAACATCATCTGATACCCCGATTCGATCTTTCAGTGGTACGCGATTTTGTTCGACTTTCATGACTTCATTGTTTATTGTTTCAGGATCACCCAGATTTCTGTAGATAAGTGTTGGAAAATATCCCGGATTCACGGCATTCACACGGATTCCTTTTGATCCCAGGTCTACAGCCAGGCAGCGAGTTAGATGATCGAGAGCTACTTTTGATAAAGAATATGTAGTGGCCTTTTCAATCACAACAGACGTTGCGATAGAGGAGATGTTGACAATGTTTCCCTTGGTCTTCTCCAGATGTGGCACAGCTTGTTGGATGAGAAAAAACACCGACTTCAAGTTGGTGTCGAGAATATTGTTGTAGTTTTCTTCAGTTTCAGTTAGAAATAGGTGGCGATCTCCAGCAATACCAGCGTTGGCTACAAGAATGTCCAGTCGTCCGAACTTGTTAACAGTTTGTTCAATTATTGCCTTCCAAACATTCCCGTCATTCAGGTCTCCTGAAACTGTAAGGAACCGGTCCCGATGACCACCACTGACCTTCACAGCCTTGTCCAGCACTGACTTCAGTCGGTCTTGATCACGTCCACACAGAGTGACCCTCGCTCCCCTAACAGCAAACAGAAGAGCAATAGCTTCACCCAAGCCAGCGCTAGAACCCGTTACTATGGCTACCTTGTCACTAAACTGTGATGACATCATATAAAGACTTTGTCTGGTAGACAAATTCAAAGGTTTTAGGTTCCTAATTACCAGCCTCTGCCGATAACAACAAAATTGGTAGATTGTAACGTTCACATAGCCAAAGGAATAATTCACACTCTACTGTATGGCCTCTTATATAATAATTTTCAGAATAAAAAATATACGTATATATTGTAAAACCATGACAAAGCTAATTGCAAACGTTACAGTCCAGACCGCGCTTGTTACATAAAATATTTTCCACACGTTATCTGACTTGTATGCATAACTTGTGTAAGCAAGAATTACGTTATACATATTTCCCTGTGAACATTGAATATTGTAAAGTTGTATTCATTGTATACACATTGTATGCAACAACCTAGTAGTTTAATATATGGGTGTACATGTTTACTTCTTTCTGTTAACGTACATTTTGTTTCTTAATAAGGGCAATATGTTCTTTAGACTACATTTGAAGGTTGAGTAAAGGTCTGTAATGCACATCAAACGCTGTTATGGAAATATAGCTTTTTCTTCTGCTTCTTACAATCCATGTCGAGTAGCGGTGGTGATCATGTCTGTCCACCGCCTTCTCTCTTGTATACTGCCAATAATTTCGGATACCGATGTTCATGGATGCCATTATGTCAAAGGGTGCATCACCTTCTCTCTTGGTCTCCCCTATGCCTCTTCTCCCCTCCAACAAACCGCTTGCCGTGACGGTCTCCAGCATTCCCTTACTTATTCCGTGTTCAAAGATTGTCGATTGTATTCTTGCGATGCGAGTTACTACTTCTCTGTGTGAGCTAACTTCAAGGTCGTCTATAAAACCATATCTCCGCAAAATCTACGTAATTCCTCACTTTTATGCTAATTGCCCAAACTAGGCCTCCGGATATCATGGTATACTCGATAAGTCTTAACAGTTTTTCTCAACTATACTGAAAAAAAATATATGGCACAGAATAGTCTTCATATTGTGAAATGCTGGTTTTGCTTGAGCTATTCTACGTTAAATTCTTTAGTATATCTTCCATCTACTGTTATTATTAAATTACACCAATAATTAAATATAGTTACTTGTATCAGGTTAGTCCCAAAAATATTGATGTATATTTCTTTGTAATAGCGTCCTTCAGGCCAAATGGTACCTGAGAGTTGCCGCAGACAAGGATCACCCACTGCATGCAGCAATGAATATGGTTAAGGGTCATAGACTAAGACGAGGCAGGTCCTGGATGGCATAGGCAGAACTTTCTATAAGTCAGGTGTGTGATCTAGAGACCATAAATCGTGAAAGAGAGTGGGTGGAAGTTCTGGAAGACATAACGGACTGGCACAATGTAATAATAACACTGGGTCGTGAGTGCAGAGAATGGGCAGCGGGCCGCACTGAGTTTGAAGTGCAACAGCTGATCCAGAGCAACACACATCAAGGTGACATAGTCATCTACACGGATGGGTCAGTGGTGAGAAACAGACGTAGTGGCTAGGACTTTATTGCAAAGGCTAATGGGCGAGTCTTGAAAAACGAGAGTCTGGCATATGAGACTACGACCTTTAGCATGAGAATGGAGGTGGAGGCAGTAACAGCGGCATTCCGGTGGCTAGATGAGACAATTGCAACACACGTTTTATTCATTACGGATTCAAAGAGTATGCTTAGCAAGGTGGGGAACGGAATGTTTCGTGTGGAATGGCTCTCGTCGATTCAGAGGTCACAGATTGTGAGAATTGTATGGACATTTTGCCCTGGCCATGCGGGTGTACGAGGGAATGAACAGGCTGATAGGCTAGCAGGAAAGGCACCTCTTAGTAATATTTTGCCTATAGACAAGGGAGAGGTGGTCGTGCGCTTGTGGGACCAGGTGGAGAAGGCGGAGGAACAGATTGAGAACCCATATGTGGAAAGAATGAGATTGCTGGGGATCGGCAGGTGTTCTGGAAGAATCTCAAAACTGAGAGGGAATACCAGGAGAACTTTTAATCAGATAGCGGTGGGAACGATTAGTAGTATGACTCTTCGCTGGCTGTTAAACGAGGGGACGGAGTACGTATGAGAATGCCCTGAGTGCAGTGATGTCGGTTCTTAACTCAACTCAACTCTACGTAATAACCGTAACGTTTTCTTGTTTGTCTTTTCCTGTATTCAAAGTCGTCTATATATAGCCTTGCCCCGCGTTCTAATAGTCCAACAGATCGCATGGGTGGTGTGGTCATTGCACACCCGCCGTCTTCACTTCCTATAACACATGTTTAGCTAATTTAGCCAGAACTTACCCGGGAACACAGACAAGTATAAACATCCTGTCTCGGTGAGAATACCAACATATGAACACAGAGTGGGCAGGATAACGTCCTAGTTACTGCACCACCATACCTACCTAGCCGCATGTTAGAAAACAAAAACACACACAACGGAACCTATTACAGCCTGGTTATGTATAGGATATATGGTGCTACTGGGCTATTTTGACACACCAGTCGGTACATGATGAGTGCTGTGGTCAAAATCACACCGGCCATTTTACTTCCTATTATATTTCCTGGGCATCTCATTTCATCATGTTCCTCTTGTACCTTGCGGTATCGAGGTAGAGTATCAGCTGTTAATTTCCGGGTTAATTTATTTTTAAATTCCTCCATGGGATGGTAACACATGACCACAGGGTTGGTAGGCATACGTAATAGCCATTGAGCTACCGCGGCCTCCCTGTCTTCATGACTGCACGTCAAATATAGCTGGCTTTACAAAACACAGCCTGAATAACGTATACATATTATATGCGTGTACATTTCTCAGTAATAAGCTGGTTTTCTAGAAGAATGTTGAAAATTACTTTGACATTCAAAATGATAAATCTGGACGTTTTAAGGGAAGCTGAGAAGCAAAGACAACTTATCACAAACACGGGACGCAGAGGTGTTTCCAAGGCACCAGGGCCGGGATCTATACTGGCCAAGACCTACTGACACTTCCACGCCGTGCGTCCTGGGCAACAGATCCCTTCGGGGTCCCGGCTAACATCAGTAGGATCGATGATTCCCCCAAAGCCGGAGAGTATCTGCCTGCATGGCGAGGTACCACGAGTCTGCACACCAATAAGCCAGACATGGGACAACGGATACTCATGCAAACCTCAGGTCCGGTATGACATCACATTGATGTTGGACAACAGGATGTCTTCATCTGATATACAGGACTTCACGCTGGAGCGAACACAAGCAAGCATCACAATCATCAGAACAGTCATCGTTTGTTCTTGACCACGTTATAAGAAGACAAAACAATGGAACGTGTTGTGACAACTGGAAAGATTTGCGAAAACAGAGATAAGGAAGACAGCGTGAGTAGATTTTTGACAGTTTTGTGTCATGGCATGGAAGTGAGTCAACAAGAATTGATCCATGACGTCGGAGACCGCAATTTTATTTGTGGAGAAGCATGGTGGCCAACACCTGCCGACAAGGCACTAGATGATGATGACTGCACTGATGTAGACGCTTGCTTGTATGTGGTCTAGGGTCAAATCATCGGATGCGGGGGTATTTATTATTTATTACAGACCACTTAGCTAGAAGGTCAACTAAAAGGTTAGGTCTTTAGCAAGACCTTGATGTGGGTATGTGAAGTTCTAGGACTATGACATTTCTAGGCCTAAGTAAGCGGAGGGATAGGGGGCACGTCTTTCTCTCTCGTAGAAAATTGTGAGTGCAGTTTCGAACTTTCGTCTGCCCGAGTCCTTTGTCAGCATATCGATCCAACCATTTGTCCCACAGTGACTTTAACTGGGCGGAGCTGAGTTAAGTTGAGTCTAAAATTCGACATAACAGCACATGAGATATTCCCATGCACGCTCCCCCCCCCCTCCCTCCCCGTCCTTATCTTCAACAACCGGCGAGATTACCAAAGTGTAACATTAACCATTGTTCTGGAGTGACTGGTATACGTCTTTGTAAGCGGCCCCACGTGGCATTATTTCACAATTAATTGTCTCTATGTCAAACGTTGTCTTCATTCAAACTGTATTTAAGGAAAGGAGGGGGGGGGGGGGACATGTAAACAAATATTAATTCTAGCAAATCATCACGGGTGGCGTGGCGATATTAGCGACTACCTGTACCATCCTAAATCTGATCAGTTATACATGTATCTTGAGTAATACATCTCCCCGAATCTACATTTAAAGAAGGTTTCGACCCTAGAATTCCACACCCGAGGTGTTGCTGAATGCCTGAATACGGAATCTTACCATTACGAGGCGGCTATCTCGACGTCTGGTTATCGAAACCATCCGAGACCTCGGTTTGATTCGCCTGAGCCTATTAGCTGTGCAGCCTACAAAATGTGATGTCCTTATCACACTATACATCCACAACAGAAAAACCTTTCGGGGCAAATATACCATTTATTTACCTAATATACCTAATATATTACCTAATAAATATATTTCCCTACGTGTCGCTAAAGTCAACTCTTGATAGTGTCTACCCTCATGCAATGTCGTCTTCCAGTTCATCATTTGATCATGTCCATCCACATGTGATGTTTTCATCCAGTCCATTTCTTGGTAATGTCTACCCACATGTAATGTTGTCTTCCAACCCACCTCGTGATGGTGTCTACCCACATGTAATTTTATCTTCCAGTCTTGTCTCTTGATGATGTCTACCCACATGCAATTTTGTTTTCCAGTTCATCTCTTTATGATATCTATCCACATTTAACGTTGTTTTCCAGTCCATCTCTTGATGATATCTACCCACATATACTGTTGTGTTCGTCTTGATAATGCACGTTTCTCAAGGACTAGTTTAGACGCCTTAGGAGCATTGGGCATATCATGCTAGGCCCAAATTTCTATAGATCAATCGGCACTCGGTATATGATGTTACCAGTTTCACGCCGTGTAATATGTATACCACTTTATAATTATGAGCAACATATACCACTATATCACCCACACATTGCATACCTAGTGTCGTTGTCTGGTTGAGTCGAGATTGCGCAGTGGCAAGTAAAAATATACAGGATCAGATTTGGAAGTCAATACATCTAGTAGTGCTATAAACGCATGCGACACTCATTCTTCGGATAGAGTGACGGGCTTCAATTCAACAATTTAAAAAAAAAACATAGAGACAATCTGTTTGATTCCCCCCTCCCCCTCACCCTCCAGGACATGCTGGTGTGTGTGTGTGGGGTGAGGTGGGGTGGGGGGGGGGGGAACAAGCTGGCGGACAGATTGGCTGGGACTGTACCACTTTCGGTTTCGGGTATTTATGCGTTATAAGGCAGATGTGGTCGGGGACCTCTGGAATCGTGTGCATAATGTAGAAGAACAGTTAGATCATCACGGCTTGGAGGGATTGTCTTTACAGGGGGTGGCCAGAGAATCTGTCTGACACTCAGCAATCCAAGGAAATGCCAGACGAAGACATAATCAGATTGGTACCATCAGTATTGGGATTCTTTGCTAGCCTTTGCAGATAAGGACGAAGCACGTATGGACATTTCCCGAGTGCTGTGATGCCGGTTCTTGACTCAGCTCAACTCATCTCAACGTGTACTAATAAGTTACAGCACACCTCCCTGCTGGTCTAGCCTGTATGTGTTCAAGTCCTCTACTCGGTGAGGATATTTTACAAAACTAGCTTTGTTTTCTAGATCTAAACAGTCTAACATTTAAAAAAAAATAAACTGTCATTGACTGCCAGCATAGTATCTTGCGGAGTATGACAGGTTGGGGGGGGGGGGAGGGGTCTTGAGTCTGAGGAAGTAAAGACAACTGGCTAGTGCCGTCGCCGCGAACCGTGCAGGTTAGAGTTTTCTTTTTGCCCCTGACAGAAAAAAATGCCACACCTTACCGAGGATTCGAACCTGGGTCTCCCGAAGGAGACTCCGGTGTTCTAGCCACTCGGCCAGCAATATTGTTACCTGTAAATGTATTGAATACGTCACGCACCGAGTGCTGATTTGTCTGTAGAAGTATGGGGAGCAGGGCCAAGGCATGCAAACTGATCATTTACCGGCTGCATCTGTGTATAAACTCGAGATCAGTGATTCTCAACCGGTGTGGAATTCCTCCTCAGGGGGAATGTTAGTGATTTATGGTGGAGTGGTGGGGGGGGGGGGATTAAAATTATTTCAAGATCATGTTAATATAAGAACTGATTACCTGATATTGTTTTTTGCCTCCATACTTTACGGCTCTGTAATTCTCGCTCTTCTGATATTCGTTTTATAACGTACGCAGACCTGCACATCACGTTTTATGTAGACGCCTAGACTTGTTCTAGTACGTGTTATTAAATTTAGATTCAATTTATACGTATATTATGTAGGGGCGGGGGCGGAAGGTGGGGGTTTATATTGAGGAAATACGAAGGGGGCGATGACTTTCTGAACATATGGTGTAGGGGTACATGAGCCAAAAAAGGTTAAGAACCACTGCTCTAGAGGATGTTATAGACATGGAAACATATAAATGGAATAACAGACTTAGAGCAAAATGCATGACGTAATAGACATAGAGAAATGATGGAAGTAGCGTACGCGTTAGAGTAGCTGAGAGGGAATGTTATGAGGGCGGTCGTTTGACGCCTGCGTTGGTCATCTCCCTGCAGTGAGGGAAAGATTGGCCACCTATTCTTCTATGACATCGGGTCTCCAAGATGCGACGACCCTATTACATCACACAACCAAAACAGTTTCCTCCGTTTGGGACAGAATAAACAAAATAAAGGATAATGTAGCCCGCCTTGAGGTGCACTGGATATATGGAGTTAGCCCATATATTATACACCAATTGACGCTCGATGGGTGATGTGGTTACTATCATCTTCGCATCCTTCACTTTCCAGAACATTTATTGGTATCTACTTTAGGCTGAATTGACATGAGAATAAACGTAAGTTAAAAGAACTTTAAAGAAGACACTTCAATGAGGATGTGACCACATGGCCACCAGTCCGACAGTCTAGCATCACATGGTGTAATACACATGGTGTAAGATAAACAATGTAATGGACTTGAAGTAAGAGAGGTGACGTTCTAATATAGAAAATATCGGAGACGGACACCGGCAAAAGAGAAAACAGGATTCCGTGGGAGTAACCATATCGTACACTTGTGTAGTAAGGAGGTTGGGTCACAGACATGCTGAGGTGAAATGAGTTCATGAGAATAAGAGACTGTGCATGGATACGATCACACGGCTTCAGCAACAGTTATCGGAAGACCTGACCAGGACAGTGAATGATGGAAACGCATTTAGCGCTAATCGCTCATCTTCTTCTTCCAATCCAAACCAATTTTTAAGAGAGATTTTTCGGCCCCGTTTAACCGTTGTGTTTTCGCCGGTTATAATTGGGGCCTTTATAATGTATCTACTTCTGCTTGCGTAGACAGGTCTGCGATTTATCTTCCTGGAGTCAGTGTTTTCTGTCTGTTAGTGAGCTTTAACTTTGGTGGCTTTTCTCATGTCTGGTCAGATATGCACACTTGTAAGGCCTGGTGTAGTTGTGTTCCCTCCCCGTCTGATAGTGATATTTCGGCATTTATCACCCACCAGGGCACAGGCCAACAACAAATTCTCTCCAAGCTGTGATATTCTTAGCAATGCAAAGCAACTTCTTTCATCTCCTCCTCATATTATTCACGTATGTTAGACTTCCTCTATTTCTTTTGCCCTGTGGATGCCAGAACAAAGGCCTTTCTAGTTATTTGCTTCACGGGTTTTCTCTATTAATGTTAGAAACGTATTTTCTTCACTTCTTAATTCACGGGTATTTGTCTAGTTCTCTCATGGAGCTCCATAATGGTGGTTTTGTCGTACCATGTAGGTCATATTTTGCGCAGACATAGATGATTAAAACTGTGTAGTTTATGTATTATCGTTTTAATCGTTCTCCATGTTTATGATCTCGACAGTAATACTGATTTAAGTTTAGAATTGCACATTCTACGTTTTTTTCTAAGTTTAATTCCTTTTGACCTCCACAAACGTCCCACTGCCATATACAATCGTCCTTGCGTTTTGTGTACGCATTTCGATATATTAATCTCCATGCACAGAAGTACAATAGTATATTTATTGGTGATTTCGAAGCATTTAAGAAGCTTTAGCCATGAAACGTCTTGCATCTGTTAGGCTCATGTCGGGGTAAAGACTTTCCTCTCATTCCGGTACTAAAACATAATCTCCCCGGGGGCCGCGCTGCAAAAACACACAAGGGTGTGCAAGGACGGTACTGGAGGTTCACACCTTTAGGAAGTAATATTAGCATGTAACCTGGTCATGGTTCAGTACAGAACATACAAGCTGTCTAAGATTAGCCTTATGACTGTAAATGTTCTTCCAAATGGAAGTTCAATGTCAACTGTATCCAACGCAATGCCCTGAAGAAATGTTTATCAACACAATTTGCACGACAGATGTTGGAAGCAAATCTCACAATATATATATATATATATTTTTTTTTTTAGCATATCCTTTTTACAGGACTTAGCTGCCAACACCAGCATCTTTCAGCTGTATGTTGATCTCTTGGCAAGATTACGCTCAGTAGTTTGCCATTGCTTTCTGAGCGGCCGGCTCACATACCCCGTAAGTTACCGATGCGATTCGAACCACTGCTGATTTGAACCGTCATCACGTTACCTGACGAGAGTATACGAGATTACGGAGAAAAGTCATAACCTCTAAGCCACGAAGCCGGCTCACAATAACATGCCGTCACGCAATGTCGCTAACAGGTCTTCATCTCAAACAATTAACAAGAGAATAGTTCATGTCGGTGGACTTGTACCGAACACGCCCTTTGGTAAAGCCATCGCGGCATTGGTCTCTTAGTGTTTCTCCTGATTTATCGTTAAATGCATTCGTTAATATTACTTGACTTGTTACAGTATCAGTAAACAGAATAAAGATTTTGTTTTTCTTTCTAAGAACATACAATTGTTTTTGTTGGCACCATGCGTGAGAGATATGGACCAGTTCTCAATCACACACGATGAGAATCGTAGCTTTTGAACTAAATAATTACAGAACAATTCTTAGAAAACCACGGAACAAGTAAACAAAAACGTCTACTTTCTACAAGATGTAAAGAGTGAAGAAAACAGCAGTATGTCTTGCACACTGAAATATTTCACTCATATTAAAGTTAAAAGTGTCTTGGAAAAAAAAAAACAGCAATCGAAGCAAGGTTTCCTGGAATGGGAAGTTGACGACCAGCGAGGCGACCTACACAACACACAAGCACAAAGAGGTACACAACACACAATCACAAAAGCTACACAACGCACAAGCAGGAAGAGTTACACAGCACACAAGCAGGAAGAGTTACACAACACACAAGCACAAAGAGGTACACAACACACAATCACAAAAGCTACACAACGCACAAGCAGGAAGAGTTACACAGCACACAAGCAGGAAGAGTTACACAACACACAAGCACAAAGAGGTACACAACACACAATCACAAAAGCTACACAACGCACAAGCAGGAAGAGTTACACAGCACACAAGCAGGAAGTTACACAGCACACAAGCAGGTAAAGCTACACAGCACACAAGCAGGTAAAGCTACACAGCACACAAGCAGGTAAAGCTACACAGCACACAAGCAGGTAAAGCTACACAGCACACAAGCAGGAAGTTACACAGCACACAAGCAGGTAAAGCTACACAGCACACAAGCAGGTAAAGCTACACAGCACACAAGCAGGTAAAGCTACACAGCACACAAGGAGGAAGTTACACAGCACACAAGCAGGTAAAGCTACACAGCACACAAGCAGGTAAAGCTACACAGCACACAAGCAGGTAAAGCTACACAGCACACAAGCAGGTAAAGCTACACAGCACACAAGCAGGTAAAGCTACACAGCACACAAGCAGGTAAAGCTACACAGCACACAAGCAGGAAGTTACACAGCACACAAGCAGGTAAAGCTACACAGCACACAAGCAGGTAAAGCTACACAGCACACAAGCAGGTAAAGCTACACAGCACACAAGCAGGAAGTTACACAGCACACAAGCAGGTAAAGCTACACAGCACACAAGCAGGTAAAGCTACACAGCACACAAGCAGGTAAAGCTACACAGCACACAAGCAGGTAAAGCTACACAGCACACAAGCAGGTAAAGCTACACAGCACACAAGCAGGAAGTTACACAGCACACAAGCAGGTAAAGCTACACAGCACACAAGCAGGTAAAACTACACAGCACACAAGCAGGTAAAGCTACACAGCACACAAGCAGGAAGTTACACAGCACACAAGCAGGTAAAGCTACACAGCACACAAGCAGGTAAAGTTACACAGCACACAAGCAGGTAAAGCTACACAGCACACAAGCAGGTAAAGCTACACAGCACACAAGCAGGTAAAGCTACACAGCACACAAGCAGGTAAAGCTACACAGCACACAAGCAGGTAAAGCTACACAAGACACAAACAGGAAGAGTTACACAACACACAAGTAGGAAGAGTTACACAACACACAAGTAGGAAGAGTTACACAACACACAAGTAGGAAGAGTTACACAACACACAAGTAGGTAGAGTGACACAATACACAAGAAGGAAGAGTTACACAACACACAAACAGGAAGAGTTACACAACACACAAGTAGGAAGAGTTACACAACACACAAGTAGGAAGAGTGACACAATACACAAGAAGGAAGAGTTACACAACACACAAACAGGAAGAGTTACACAACACACAAGTAGGAAGAGTGACACAATACACAAGAAGGAAGAGTTACACAACACACAAACAGGAAGAGTTACACAACACACAAGTAGGAAGAGTTACACTACACACAAGTAGGAAGAGTGACACAATACACAAGAAGGAAGAGTTACACAACACACAAACAGGAAGAGTTACACAACACACAAGAAGGAAGAGTTACACAACACACAAGTAGGAAGAGTTACACAACACACAAGTAGGAAGAGTTACACAACACACAAACAGGAAGAGTTACACAACACACAAGAAGGAAGAGTTACACAACACACAAGTAGGAAGAGTTACACAGCACACAAGCAGGAAGAGTTACACAACACACAAGCACAAAGAGGTACACAACACACAATCACAAAAGCTACACAACGCACAAGCAGGAAGAGTTACACAACACACAAGAAGGAAGAGTTACACAACACACAAGTAGGAAGAGTTACACAACACACAAGTAGGAAGAGTTAGACAACACACAAGTAGGAAGAGTGACACAATACACAAGTAGGAAGAGTTACACAGCACACAAGCAGGAAGAGTTACACAACACACAAGCACAAAGAGGTACACAACACACAATCACAAAAGCTACACAACGCACAAGCAGGAAGAGTTACACAACACACAAGAAGGAAGAGTTACACAACACACAAGTAGGAAGAGTTACACAACACACAAACAGGAAGAGTTACACAACACACAAGTAGGAAGAGTGACACAATACACAAGTAGGAAGAGTGACACAATACACAAGAAGGAAGAGTGACACAATACACAAGTAGGAAGAGTTACACAACACACAAACAGGAAGAGTTACACAACACACAAGTAGGAAGAGTGACACAATACACAAGAAGGAAGAGTTACACAACACACAAACAGGAAGAGTTACACAACACACAAGTAGGAAGAGTGACACAATACACAAGAAGGAAGAGTTACACAACACACAAACAGGAAGAGTTACACAACACACAAGTAGGAAGAGTTACACAACACACAAGTAGGAAGAGTGACACATTACACAAGAAGGAAGAGTTACACAACACACAAACAGGAAGAGTTACACAACACACAAGAAGGAAGAGTTACACAACACACAAGTAGGAAGAGTTACACAACACACAAGTAGGAAGAGTTACACAACACACAAACAGGAAGAGTTACACAACACACAAGAAGGAAGAGTTACACAATACACAAGTAGGAAGAGTTACACAGCACACAAGCAGGAAGAGTTACACAACACACAAGCACAAAGAGGTACACAACACACAATCACAAAAGCTACACAACGCACAAGCAGGAAGAGTTACACAACACACAAGAAGGAAGAGTTACACAACACACAAGTAGGAAGAGTTACACAACACACAAGTAGGAAGAGTTACACAACACACAAGTAGGAAGAGTGACACAATACACAAGAAGGAAGAGTTACACAACACACAAACAGGAAGAGTTACACAACACACAATCAGGAAGAGCTACACAACATACAAGCACGAAGAGCTACACAACACACAGCAGGAAGAGCTGCACACAACACTAGTAGGAAGTGCTACACAACTGTCAACAACTTAACTGACAGGCCTCATCGGGTACTTCTCACACACCCATACAAGACAACTTGCAAGTCGTGTGGGAGGCAAAATGTATGGTCCATTTTATTGCCGTTGGCTCGCTTACAAGCGGTAAACAGTCGCTAATGCAATACACAATATACAGCCACAGAATTATCTAACACAAACTGCTAACCCTATGCTAGTTCTATCTATTAGTGAACACAAAACTCCTAACGCTATTCTAAACGATGTGAACGCCTCAAGTCCAGTCTCCCGTCTGCCTAACCTCTCTCCCGTGGTTACCCACCACGCGGGGTGACCTTCACCTTCGTGCGTGTTACCTCACATCGCACTCTGCTGGCAAACGTGGCCTGTTGAGTGTCTACTCAACTGTGCTATGGCTTCACGAGGTGTGGTACTATCGTGATTAGAGTGCTAACTCTCTGAACACCACCTGCGTGTCTCATGAGGGAGTGGCTAACCCTCTCCTATTACCTCATCTCCCCTGCCCTTGCCTCGGGCACCGTATCTCCTCCTGGTCTCTTCAGGGTTGACCGCTCTCCCTGGCGGAGGGGATGCGGTCGAGTCTTTGACACACACCCACCCCTCTTGTGTTGCGTCATCAACTTTCACTCATTGGTTGTGACGCAAGAGGTTCCTAAACAAAAAATTAGTGTCTCTAATTTTTGTCAAAGACTCTAGATAACCTGGCTTTGGGCATTCCAATAGACTATTAATAACTATTGTCACAATGTAGCAAAGCCTTACTTGGCTACTGGCAATCGCCACAAACTTGACTGGTTGGCGTGAGCCCCTTCTCACATGCTATATTATATTTATCAGAGGTATGTCTGAACCGGACCGTTGTCTTATAAGACCTGCCCTCACATAGTAAATTAACTTACTACCCATACAAAGTTGACTTTCTTAGGGTCAACACATGAATTATTTCATGTCCCCCATATAATATTTAACAACCATTCTACAAGAGTGTGTGCGACAGGCTTTACCTCCTTCGCTTCCGCGCGTAAGACTTTATTTCACTGTTAATTTAGTTCTTCGTTGTCTATTATGTCCCCTGGCCCCATAGTTATCTGTCTTTGATTTACAAATAGTGTATGCAATTTATATGTTTGTTTTTCTGTTTGTTTGTGTGTTTGGATGTAATAAATCTACTAATCTAATTTCTATCCTCTATTTATAAATTCTATGTGTATGTATGTTAGTTTTTTGAGTGTCATAATTTGGTTCAATGTGGCCACAAAGAGGTGTATAACACTAATTCGTGACTACATTCACTTGTCACGAAACCCAAAATACTGTAATCTAGGTTCTAAACTATATTACAGACAACACATTCACACTAACACAATTTCACTAACGAAAACTTTACATTCTAACATACCATTCTAATTCTATAACTAAGTATTTAATGTGTTACCTAAATTTATTAAATTTGTTATGTTAATTATATGATATGATTATATTACTTCTTATTTTTTCCTAATCTAAGTGATGTAATCTAACTATTTAAATGCAATTGTTGTGATGTGAGTTATGTACCTTAATTAAATGGATTATGTGACCACAATTTATGTACTTTTCTAAATACTATGCTAAATAATGTTTTTAAATGCACAAAGGAATTATATGAGTGATGTTCTTAATCTAACTGGTGTAAATGCTGTATGTTACCTTATCTACTCTTTTTAATCTATTATGATGTAAAATGATGATACTAATAAATGGTAATATTTGAAAGATGGTATGGTTTCATTAAGATGGAATAAACTAACTACAATGAAACTAAGTGAAATATAACAATCTAAATGGTACTATTCATATCATAAATTTAATTTAACTTGTAATAAACTATTCTTATGTCTAAACTAATATTCTAATCTAATTTTAATGGGTTAATTACTGTACTAACTACATTATTAAAATAAATGAGAACTGTTATAGTTCCTAACCTACATCTAATTTATCACTATCTTAAAATATTATATTACATATCACAATAAGTTTATATACATAGTATTTGGTTTCCACAGGTTAGTAGTTGCCTTCATGTATGTGCAATGGTTGTATAGGCATAATATAACCACACACTTTGCCTGGGTATCTGAAATACATTACACAGTCATCTTAATGTTCTCTCGGTAGTGCACGTGTAGAGTTCGCTGGTGTCGTAGCTCTGTCTTTTCGTGTCTGTAATTAAGCACTGTTCTGACACTGTTTTCTGCGGTTCATATATATGATACACCGGAATGGAGCTTAGTTGGAAATGAGCTGTCCTAGTTCACACGGTGGTATCTAAGTATAGCAGCACAGTTCTTAATCTGATGTCCACGGACACATGATAGTTCAGTGTTTTGGTACATGATTACGCCAATAATGTGGATATGTATGTAAGCTATTTTACATCTTATATTATCAGATACCCATGTACCAACCATCACTCTACATTTAACTGTTGGATTTCAGGTATTTCTACCCCAGATGGTCTACTAAGGGTATCAGCTAGAGTGTTGTCTTTCCCCTTAATATGCTCTATACTGAACGTATAGTTTTGAAGGATAAGAGACCACCTGTATATCCTGTCGTTTCGGTGCACACCAGTCTGAATGACCGTAATGGGAGAATTGTCGGTCTGGATAATGAAGTGCACACCCGCCAGAAAGCGGTGGAGCTTTCTCACTGAGTAGATGACGCTCAGGGCCTCCAGTTCTGCTATCGAATATCTGGACTCGGTAGGTGTGATCTTACGGCTCACGTAGCAAATCGGATGGAAGATGCCCTCATAAAATTGGCCTAGGACTGCAGCGATGGAGATCCTGCTGGCATCTGTCCTAAGATAATAAACGAGCCCAGGGTTAGGCAAGCGGAGGATGGGAACATTACTAAAAAGAATTTTCAATTTTGACAATGCAGAAATTAATAATGCATCTTTCACATCCAATTTTACTGATGCTTTTAGCACATTAGAAAATACACTTGTAATTTCAGCTAGGTTTGGAATAAATTTACTGTAGTAATTAACTAATCCTAAAAGACTTCTAACCTGCTTTTTCGTAGTAGGCATGGTTAGATTCATAATTTTTGTAATAATCCTATTGTCAGTCTTCAGTTGACCTTGAGAGATGACATGACCCAAAAATTCAATTTCTTTTAGGCCTAATTCGACTTTGCTCGGTTTGACAGTGAGACCGAAGAGTCGCAACCTATCAAAGACATGTCTCAGTTTCAGTAAGTGTGTAGTCCAGTCTTCAGTATGGACACATATATCATCTATATAGGTCACAGTATTCGTCACTCCATGTAACAGATCTCTAGTTAAGCGTACGAAAGTGGCAGGAGCATTTCGAAGTCCGAAAGGAAGAAATCGCCACTCGTATAGTCCTAAAGGTGTTGAAAACGCAGTAAGATGCATAGATTGAGCTTTCATCGGGACCTGCCAGTATCCTTTAGTAAGATCTAGTTTTGAAAAGATTTTAGAAGTAGACATGTCCAAGATAAGATCTTCGCAGGAAGGAATAGGTTCTGCGTCGATCTTAGTGATGTTATTGAGTTTCCGATAGTCCACGCACAGACGAATTGTGGAATCCTTCTTCTTAATTAGGACGATTGGAAAAGAGTACTCTGATGTAGACTTTTGGATAATCCCGCTAGCTTCTAAATTAAGAATTTCCTTATTTAGATTTTCCCTATAGCTGAGTGGGATAGAGTACGGCCTACATTTAATAGGCTTAGAATCCGAAAGAAGAATGGAGTGTTCGATTCTGTCCGTCCTACCTGGGATGTCAGAGAATAAGTCTTTGTATTCAGTAACTAACTCCACTAATTGTCGTCGTTGAATGTCTGTTAGTCCCTGATCTATATGTATGCTGTCCACTGTCGCAGTTTTGTCTACAATGGGAACAGGTAGTTCCATTCCGTCGTCGTCTACCTGATTCAGTACCGTGGTGGTGCTAAGTGTGTATTCTGTTAACTCACTGGGTGTATTGCCATTGTCGGAACTGCCAGTCTCGCTAACTAGTGTAGTTGCGTTGTGTATGTCTGTCGTCTGATCACTGGGTGTTGGTGCACTCTGTTCGTCTGTCACTACTTTTGTTTCTTGTCTTGTATAGTAAGGTTTCAACATGTTGACATGGAATATCTTTAAGTGTCCGTTTATCGATATTTCATAGTCAACATCTGAAATTCTGCGTACCACCTTGAATGGCCCTTGCCATGAGGTTAATAGTAAATTTCTTTTGTCTGGAAGTAGCAAGAGTATGTCTTGATCTGGTTCAAGTTCAATTGTTCTTGTCCCTTTGTTGGCATATTGGCGGTAGATTTGACCCTTCCTCTCCAAAGCTGCCTTAGCTATAACACACGATTTCATGATCTTGTCTCGTGTCTCTGTCACCATTTCATAAGGTGTTTTTGGGGTAGGAATTTCTATCGAATTTGTTAGTACCTGATGGTAAATAGTTAGGGGTCCACGTGGGTTAGCCCCGTAAACTAATTCAAAGGGTGAGAAACCCGTGCTAGAATGGGGAATCTCCCGATAGGCGAACAGCACTGTTGGTAACAGTGTATCCCAATCAGCTGGGTTTTCTGCTGTAACCTTAGCCAGCATGAGCTTTAGGTCCCCATTAATTTTCTCTACTATTCCATTGCTGGCTGGATGGTAAGCTGTCGTAAAATGTTGCTTAATGCCTAACATTTTTGTAAGGGCTTGCGTTGCAGCCGATATGAACTGAGTTCCACGATCGGATAAAATGGTCCGTGGGAATCCGAATCGTGAGAACAGGTGTAGAAATACATTGGCAACGTCTTTGGAGGTGATGTATTTCAAAGCTACTGCCTCAACCCACCTTGTACATAGGTCGACCATTGTCAATATGAAGCGATTTCCTTTGCTGGACACCTGGTTTAGGGGTCCAACAATATCTACCGCCACACTTTCAAATGGCCTAGAAGCCAGTGTAGAAGGCTGTACTTCAGCTGTAGGATGTTTACCTTTACGTACCAATTGTTGACAGACATTACACGAACGACAAAATAATTTTATGTCATTGCAAAAACCTGGCCAATAGAAATGAGCCTGAATTCTGGCCCTGGTCTTATCATATGCAAGATGACCAGCAAACGGTGACTCATGTGCAATCTTTAGCACAGTTAGACGATGTTGTTCAGGTAACACCGTTTGCTGAATCTCATGGTTACCAGTAGTATAATATCTAGTTAAAATACCATTGTTAAGTCTAAAAACCCAAGATGCATTTTTGGTCACTTTGGCTTTATCTTTTAACAATTTTAAGTATGGAGACACACTAGTATCAGCTTTTTGCTGTTCTATAAATTTCTGTCTGCTGGTGTCATCTGTGCCAGTTGGGGAAAGCAACAGTAGTCTCTCATCTTGTAGTGTGTCTTGATGTTTCACACTGTCTGCTCTTGTTGTTGCATTAGCTGCATTTAATTTCTCCCATGCAACTATTTCCTCATTAGTACATTGTTTCAGTTGAGGTAAACACCCCAAAATTAAATCAGTACAAGGGTTGTTAAGTATTGCACAAGTAAAGGTACCGGAAAGAAAAGGAGAATCAATACGGGCTTTTGCCAAAGGGTAAATTTCAACGTTACCCGAAAAGGTTCGGCATTTCACAGTGTCACCTGTGTAATCACCCGGACTCACTAGTTCTTTTCGAAGACCAATAAGGGTGCTGCCGCTATCCAGCAAACATTGGCATGGTACATCATTGACCATTGCATTGTGGAACACTAACTTGCCTCTGGAGGCTAATGCTGCATTCCCACTCTCAGATGAGCATGGTACTGTATGTCCACATTCTAGTATTCCGTCTGCATGGAATTGGTGACATCGTTCACAGCCGTCAAAGCTTAATATATCGTTAGCAGCACACACATCCTCTGCTTGGTTAGTTGGTAAGTCACTTTCAATCTCACACTCATTCTCACTACCACTATCTGAAGAGGTGTCAATCAACATAGCGTTGTTAGCTTTCAAACGTTGGCGGCCAAGGCACTTATTAGAATAATGGCCATAAGAGGAACAAAAAAAACATTTGATTGCACGTCTGTATGCAGACCGTTTGCTTTGCTGCTTCTTGATCACATTTTCAAGATGCGCCGGATAATTCGGCGATTTGTCGCACATAGCATAAGTGTCGTGCATTAGTTGACAGTACATGCATTTGGAAACTTTTCTGTCTTTCTTATCATACTTCTGAAAAGGTTTTCTGTTACCCTGATAGTTTTTTGATTGGTCTTTGACAAAGGAAACTATCTCAGAGTCACTTGAGGTCTTAAAAATCTTTCTGTTAGAAGAAAAATATGCTGAGCCTTTTTTTTCGAACTGCTCGATGTTTTCAATGTCTGACTGCTGCAAAAACTTAGCAAAAGGAGAAGGTATAGTAGATATACACTTGTCCATAGCTATTAGGTTTTTTAATCTATCAAAGTCTTTTCCTATGTTAGCTGCTTTAAGCCACCTGTTTAGTACACTCTGCACATTTGAAAAATAATCTATAAAAGTTTCACTAGGTTTAGGTTTTAAATTTGAGAACTGAACCTGATACCCAGGGGCATCAAGTAAAAAGTGCTGCATAATCCTATCATGGATGTATTGATAGCTAGATCTAAGTTCAATAGGAATAGACTCTATTACTTTAAGGGGCTCACCACTTAGATTCTTCATGTAAATCGGAGCCCACATATCTAAAGGAACTTGGTGATATTTAAATTGATACTCTACATTCTCTGTCCAGGCAGATATGGAGTCCTCTTTACAATATGGTTTGATAATATTTTTGTATTTGTTGAACTTATTTTCCTCTTGTTGACTTCTTAGTTTAGTGGCAGAGATCTCTGCGTGTGAGTCTATATCCATGCTTTTCATCTTTAATTGTGTCTCTGATTCTACCTGAATTTGTTTTTCTTTAACTCGTGCCATTTCATCTATCTCTTTTTGCTTTAGATCTAATTCCTTTTGTTTTAATTCTTTCTCTTGATCTAATTGTTTTTGTTTCATCTCCTTATCATGTTCTCTTTCTCGTGCGCGTTCGTCCCTTTCCGCATTCTCTTTTCGTGTTTGTTCCTCTTTTGTTTCTTTAAATTTCTGATCAGCATAT
This sequence comes from Cepaea hortensis, assembly GCA_963921405.1. Classification (NCBI taxonomy): domain Eukaryota; kingdom Metazoa; phylum Mollusca; class Gastropoda; order Stylommatophora; family Helicidae; genus Cepaea; species Cepaea hortensis. Next base: position 24,984,990 of record OY992886.1, read on the forward strand.
TGTTGTAGTTCTTTTCCTGTTAATTCTAGTTCTTTGCCTGCTTTTATGAAATCTGATAAAGTTGCCATCTTACTTTAGTACTTGGCTAACAGTGATAGGCAATGATGACTTTAATCAGTTATTTATCTTTGATATGTTATGTTTGATCTGATCACTATCAGTTGTGCTTTCTGTTTATACCCTGCCCAGATTTATCTTGCAGAAAAACAGAGTATACAAATATGTCAACGCCTACAAGCTGAAAAAGAGATGCACTATTAATCAAATTGCATGACAAAATATATAAGTGTACTCAGCTTAATGTGGGAACGAAGCTCCTTTGACACAGGTCACCTTGTTTGGTACACTGGGGTGGCGACACGTTTCGTACGTAGCACACGGTATTTGGCCCACAGGTGTATGTGCACAGCTGTTGTTTGCCCTCTGATATATAGGGCAGCAGTAAACACGCCTACTAAACGATATGATTTACTCGACAACTAAGGACAATGACTTAGACAATGACAGACTTACGAACACCTAGAATATGTATTAATTAATTTTAATGTCAATGTCCTGTCTTTGTTTTAAACAATAATTGCCTTTCGTTACTAACCTAGTTAATTTCTGTAAACGTTGTGCAGCTAAGTATCAGATGCTTAGCCCGAAAATAGTTCCATCGTGACGATAAGCAAAGAGAAAATAGACCCAAAAATGAATAAATGCTTGTAAAGAAATCAAAATAACATAATAATGTGTCAACAAATAAATATATTCATTTAGTAACTTAAATAAGTAAATAATAAACAATATACAGCACAGATTCAGGCGGGCCGCCGCTAAGCGATCTTGTAAACACTCGACTGCTTTATGCTAATGACGCAGAACAACTGTCTGTCAATCACTCTACGTCATCGCGCAGCGCTATTTTTAGATCTCAAAAATCAATATTGTCGGCTGCCTGTGTATTCCTGCGCCGTGAATCATGTTTGGTGCTTATTCAAGAATAAATTGGTAAATATATGAATAAATATAAGAAAATAAGAATATTAATACTTACAGCTTCGAAGAATACATGATTTCATTCAATAAATATATCATAAACACAATTAAACACTATTTTGTCACGATAGGCATATTTCTAGCTCGCAAATTCTCCTGTCTGCACAAATTATCGTTACTACAAAAATTAAACCTTAGTCTGGAGCCCGTGGATGAGTGGATTAGCTTGAACTTTTCGTTCAAGCTTCACTTCTTGACACCACAATTACCCTGGCCTGTCAACAACTTAACTGACAGGCCTCATCGGGTACTTCTCACACACCCATACAAGACAACTTGCAAGTCGTGTGGGAGGCAAAATGTATGGTCCATTTTATTGCCGTTGGCTCGCTTACAAGCGGTAAACAGTCGCTAATGCAATACACAATATACAGCCAAAGAATTATCTAACACAAACTGCTAACCCTATGCTAGTTCTATCTATTAGTGAACACAAAACTCCTAACGCTATTCTAAACGATGTGAACGCCTCAAGTCCAGTCTCCCGTCTGCCTAACCTCTCTCCCGTGGTTACCCACCACGCGGGGTGACCTTCACCTTCGTGCGTGTTACCTCACATCGCACTCTGCTGGCAAACGTGGCCTGTTGAGTGTCTACTCAACTGTGCTATGGCTTCACGAGGTGTGGTACTATCGTGATTAGAGTGCTAACTCTCTGAACACCGCCTGCGTGTCTCATGAGGGAGTGGCTAACCCTCTCCTATTACCTCATCTCCCCTGCCCTTGCCTCGGGCACCGTATCTCCTCCTGGTCTCTTCAGGGTTGACCGCTCTCCCTGGCGGAGGGGATGCGGTCGAGTCTTTGACACAACACAAGTAGGAAGAGTTACACAACACACAAGTAGGAAGAGTGACACAATACACAAGAAGGAAGAGTTACACAACACACAAACAGGAAGAGTTACACAACACACAATCAGGAAGAGCTACACAACATACAAGCACGAAGAGCTACACAACACACAGCAGGAAGAGCTGCACACAACACTAGTAGGAAGTGCTACACAACACACACACATGACCAGATACCCAGCACACAAGTAGGAAGAGCTACATAACACACAAGCAGGAATGGCTCACGAAAAAACCAGAGTTATAATTATCCATCATTTCGCTTATGACTTGCATTTCTTTTTCAAGACATAATTAACGAATAGTCGTATAAAATAGATTTAATTATTCGTGGACATCTAGGAATGACAAATATCTGCGCCTGAAATAAATGAAGGGAAATACACACATTACTGTTTTAAAGAAATTAGTCGTTAGTCGCTGTTCCAACTTTACGGCAAAGGGTCATCCCATAATTCACCTTTTCTATGCCAGTGAATATCACACACACTGCGCCTCACTCCCCCATGTGAAAAGTGAAACAGGCACCAATCGCGACAAGTCAACAGCTCGCAAAGGCATACAGCATAAGACCGCTGCCAGAATGACAATACAATAATCCGCCACTATCATTACAGTACATCGCAGACGGAAGCGACAATCACTAGAAAACCGGCAGTTGCACCCACATTACTGCATAAAGCAAAAGCAGCTAGTTCAGCAAACGAATTAAATAAGCAGACATGTCTAATGTTCTTATGATGTTCCGATTAAAATTATTATTGTTACTGTGTTTTTGGTGAATACTTGAATGAGCCTACATAGCTTCTTCCACCGTCAACTTTGATTAGTTCACCAGTTATAAAACCCGCAGCATCCGACGCCAAAAAAGCCACCGCTTCAGCAACATCTTCTGAAACTCCAATTCGTTCCTTCAAAGGTACCTGGTTTTGTTCTTCTTTACTGATTTCTGTGTGGACCTTTTCGACCTCACCTAGATGTCTGTGGATAAGTGTTGGAAAATAACCTGGATTGACGGAATTCACGCGGATACCTTTTGATCCCAGATATACAGCCAAGCAGCGAGTTAGATGATCCAGCGCTGCCTTGGATAGCGAATATATAGTGAACTCTGGAATAATAATAGACGTTGCAATAGAGGAAATGTTGACAATATTTCCCCTGGTCTTCTCCAGATGTGGCACAGCTTGTTGGATGAGAAAAAACACCGACTTCAAATTGGTGTCAAGCATGCGGTTATAGTTTTCTTCAGTTTCGTTTAAAAATGAATGGTATTCTCCAAGAACACCAGCGTTGGCTACAAGAATATCCAGCCGTCCAAACTTGTTAACGGTTTGTTCAATTATTTCCTTCCTGACATTCACGTCATTCAGGTCTCCTGGAACTGTAAGGAACCGGTCCTGATGTCCACCACTGACCTTCACAGCCTTGTCCAGCACTGACTTCAGTCGGTCTTGATCACGTCCACACAGAGTGACCCTCGCTCCCCTGGCAGCAAACAGAAGAGCAATAGCTTCACCCAAGCCAGCGCTGGAACCCGTTACTATCGCTACCTTGTCATTGAACTGTGATGACATCATGAAAAGACTGTATCTGATAGACTAATTCAAAAGATTGCAAGTTGTAAATTACAGCCTTCTCCTAATCATACTAAAACACCGCGGTTGTAGCGTCAACGTCTCCAATGGAACAATTCCCACAGTTGTCTGCAACTGCTTATACACCCATGTTCAAAATAGAGAAGCAATACAGTGCTTAATAATGACAACACTATTTTGTAAACTTTGCCGTCCAGAGAGTACTTATATGAATAGCGTGCAGTTCACGAGATATTGGGTTAGTTTGCATTGCGCATTAAGTACCACTAAAGTTGTAATTCTTGCAGTAAACAAAGATAATATTCTAATGTGGGACATGGTATGTGGTAACATGGTAGTTTAATGTATGGGTGCAGACGATCATTGTAATTTGTATAACTTGTCTTCTTTGTTAACAAGGGCGATATTATCTTTAACTGATAAGCTGAGTTGAATTGAGCCAAGCTAAGAAACGACATCAATGCACTCAGGACATTGCCACACTCGCTCCGTACCCTCGTTCAACAGCCAGCAAAGATTACTATTGATAATGGTTCCAACTGCTATCTGATTTAAAGTTCCGCTGGTCTTCCCTCTCAGTTTAGAGATGCGTCTGTAGCCCCTGCTCATACCCTGCCATATAATTCTCTCCACATACGGGTGCTCAGTCTGTTCCACCGTTTTCTCAACCTGGTCACACAGGCGCCCAACCACCCTCCCTTGTACATATGTAATTTACAACTGACAGATGCATTCCCTGTCAGCCTATAAGCCTGTTCATTCCACGGCACTTCCAAATGACCAGGGCAGAAGATCCATGCATTTCTCACAATCTTTGAGCCCTAACTGATAAGAAACACTTAAGTAAAGAACAATGTTACACGTCATAAGGCGCCCTGAGTATATAACACAACCCTTAAATGTGTGTAGAAGAATCAGCGCTCCATAGGTAATGTGGTCAGTAGTAGGCCAGTTGCCTTTACTTAATGTATTTATGAGTCAATGTTTGTTAGTGTGCCTGTGGTTGTGAGTGGGTATATGTCCGTGTGCGGGAGTGTGTATTTGTGAGTTCTTGATGTTTAGTTTAGTCGACGGATCGACATCACGGCACACGGGTGTAACCCATAAGTGCTCTGTTCTACTCCGAACTCAAGCCTGAGTCCGGAGAATCTCAACTCAGTGCACGAACTCGTAGCACCGGCGATGATCCTGAAATAATTTGGGTAGATATTTAACACGAAAGTTTGTCCGGTCAGCGCCGTTAGGCTACTCTTTTTCGATTTCCAGCTGCCAAGGGATTCTTTACGGGTGCAACAATACACACTGGCGTCCCATCTCACTACCCAGAGACCAGGCGAAATGTTGTTACTAGACGTCCACGTGAAAAAAATCCCGGGATCTCCAGCACTCCAGACGGACACCATACCTCGAGACCACTCCGCCCCTCTGTGAGTCATAGAATGGGTATTTAACTGTACTTTTGTATGGATGTAAAGCGTGGACAGTGGGCGGAGGGGCTGAAAAACAACTGATGGCTGTTGAAATGAGGTTTCTAGGGAAATTGTAAAGAATACCACGGACAGATATAAAAGCCAATGACCAAGACCTACAAGAAACAAATGAAAACCGTAAACAGATTAGAGAAATTAGACGTAGACAATCAGCATATTCTTGGACACAATACGAGAAGGCATAAATAGGAGAACTTGGTGACACCTGGCGAGAAGAATATACCTGTATGGCTTGGTTACGTATTATGGTCGAGACAAGAACACAGAGCTGATCCACGACTCTGTGATCGTATGAGATGGCGAAAAATGACCGCCCACGCTTATTGGCTAGGCGCATAATGATGGTGATGAGTGTGTGTATAACTGTGTGAGCTTATGCAAATGATGTATTTCAGTATGCATAGTTATAAGAATGTATGTATGTTTTTATGCATGTGTGCATGTGTGTGCGTGCGTGCGTGCGTGCGTGTGTGTGTGTGTGTGTATGTGTGTGTGTGTGTGTGTGTGTGTGTGTGTGTGTGCCTGATTGTCTACCTGTCTCATAACATGGTAATAAGCATTGTTCACATAATTCATTTGAAAATATTTTTCCATGTTAATGTAACATGGCTGTCTCCCTGGTCTAGGCGTTACACGACTTTCTCCGTAATCCTGTATACTCTCGTGATTGACGTGATGTGCGCGAGAATTGGTAGCGGTTCTCTCCGTGTCTGTAACTTACGGAGTATTTGAGTAGGTCGATGAGAAAGCAATGGCAACCTACTGAGCGTAATCTTGCCAGGAAATCAACAATCAGCTGAAAAATTATGATGATGACAGCGATGTCCTGTAAAGGATATGCCAACAAAAAAAAATGTAACATGCATAATATATAATCTGTGTACGAAAGTTGAGTGGTTGGAAGGGCTGCATGTAAGACGGGCCTGCGTTCCAAATATGTGACCCTTTAAAAATGAAGTTCGTTTGAATATATTTTTGGCTGCGTCGACCTGGAGGCCTAGTTAAATCGCAATTATCTGCCTTAATGTCTATTGGACCAAAGAAACACTTTCCTGAAGGCAAGCGTGATGGCCACTGCTATACTTGTCTTCCTACTTTGACTGACAGGTCACCATTATATTGGGTAGCTGAATGTTCTTTCTCTGACATGCTGCCATCAATAATAAATATGACGTGCTTGTGTCTTTGAGAAAGAAATAATATATAATATGTTGGTGTAAGTGCTAGTGGCTTTGGTAAAGAAATAATACATACTATGTTGGTATAAGTGCTTGTGGCCTTGGTAAAGTAGCAATTCATGCTATTTTGGTGTCAGATGTGCTTGTGACAGTGGTAAAGGAATATTACATAATATATTCGTGTAAGATGCGCTAGTGGTTTTGGTAAAGAAATAATACACAATATATTTGGTGTAAGATGCGCTAGTGGTGTTGGTAAAGGAATATTGTATACTACATTGTATTATGTTGTAATGTATACTACTACTTCACTCTTGTTCAGTTCACTCAGTGGATCATAAAGTTTATTTTCCACTGTTGTTTCTCAGTGCCATACATTTGTGCCTGGAGATGTCGTATTCGTGGCAGTCTCGGAATATATGATCTGCTACCTACGACGTCAATCAACATCTGGACATGGCTAATTAGCCAGTCCTGTATTGTGTATACATTTGATTGCTAATAGATTGTATCCCGTTGTTACATGCTTGTATGATGTAGTTATTCTAAAAAGGTCTTCTTTTCCTTTTCTTTGCTCCTGTATTCTTAATATTAGATGTCACCATGGCGGACAGTATAAGAGCACTGAATCTTAAATTTTCTGTGATCTGGTCGCGGATAGCGAGTTCATTCCCTACACCTGTCAGTTGGACATTAACGTTGACTTTCATTCATTCATATCATTGGCAAGCTACTGAAAGCAACTTTACTTTGAAAAACAGCTTGTGGTTGATGGCAACGTACAGCTAGGAACATGCAGCATGTTACAGGTCTACGTGGTCGCGCAGTTAAATTTACGGGATTGTTTCCAGTCAGTTGACTTCCAGCTTGGTTTCTCGTTTAGAAAGCAATGACAAACTACTAACCATAGAAATGTCCATCTATACCAATCTTGGGGTTGGGGCAGATCGAAGCATTTGTGTTTTAAATACGAGACTTCCTATGTCTTTTAATACATTGTTAATGTGTCCCAAAGCAGTTTCTTGCCATGAGTCTGAGTTGTGATAGCGTCAACACATTTTGTAGGCCGGAGTGTACGAAAGGATAGGGGGGTCAGTCTTTCTCTCACTTTTGCATGTGATGACCGCAGGAATCGGACCCGCGTCCTACCGTGATCATGATATTGCTAGCGCAGTTAGCTAACGCGCCAGCCTTTCATGTCTATTACACAATGTGTATTACTTGCTGTCTATTTCGCCATGTCTAGTACTCAGTGTGATCATTGTGGCGTGTAGGGATCTGTTCGAATTCCCGTCGACGCAGATTTTTGCATTTGGATACTTGCCACATCGCCCATCGATAGCCGATTTGTCTGTACAAATATGGGGCTAGCGTCTTAGCATGGTGTGTACAGGGTAGTTTACTATCTCTTAATTATTACAACACGTCTATTACATCGTTTCTAGTGTTCCATGTCTGTTACATTTTCATTACTTTATATAAAAGTAAAGTTAATGCATTACCATTCCCCACGCCTTTAGGCATATTTGATCTATGGTGAGCAAAAGTAAAGTGTCTTTTCACGCTAAAAGGGCATCAGACATACTGGAATAAACCTATAGCTTTCTACACCAAACGAATTAAATTGATGATGTGGACCAACCGCTTTAATCTCCAAAGACATTTTTGATTTCCATTTTTGACTGAGTCGACACCAGGAACACTGGTAAGTTTTTTTTTTTTTTTTTTAAATTCTGAAACCGCCCTGATGTGGATCGAACTTAAGACCGCCGGTACCGATGCTACGCTACAGCAGATTGATTTGGTATTTGGTGCTAATCAAATATGATGTTATTTACCCACAGGCAATCAATGGATTATATGGTCAATATGACGCCTGGCGCCTTTACTTTACACATGTCCTTGTACCAGTGTGAGACTAGGTCAGCATGGAGCCCAGGTTAGATTTTAATATAGCCCAGTGTCGGTGAGGAGTCGGACACGTAACCACCGGGTGGGCTATGAAGCGAGCTATCAGCTGACATAACCCGTTTGTGTACTGTGTGTGAATATTCTAGTTAATTGTATAGTTGACAGTATCAATGATCATTCATGATTCAACGGGCAAGATGGTGTTTACCTGCAAAGCGTTGTGGAACGTGATGGGCCGGGCAAGGCACGTAGAGCGAGCGCCCTGGTCATCCACTGCATCTGTATTCGTCTCCAGTCGTCTTGACTAGTCTTACCAATGGACTCAGATGGGCTCAGGAGAGAGAGAGAGAGTGTGTGATCGACGAATTGTGTAACACTTCCTCACTTTAATTAATTTCATCGCGCAAGTCATTATTTATCCAGCCATCTTAGAACTCACGGCTCCATACTTTCAACCCCACTGGATGAAATTAATCGTCATCATCATTCTTGATGGACAAACAACCTGAATAACCTAACTGTTGGCAAACTCATCAAATTAGAGTAGACCTATTGTGTTTTACAGGATACATGTTAAGGCAGGACCCTGTTATTGATTGTAATGCGATGCGGTTTTCTTATTGTGTTGGCATCGGAGGAATAGGTAACCATCTTTCACACACTTAAAGAGACGACGAACGCAGGAGACGAGCCCCAGTCCAACAGACACTTGACATTATCAACGAAATTCTAGCAAGAAACCTAACTCGCCCGCTTTAACATCTCTATGGCTACTATTAAATGCCTTTACTTTAGAACTGAAGACTGAAACTTCACTTGTTAGTTGCATGCCCTTTACATGACGTTGTAATCAACCCCAGAATTCATTGTCTGTTTGTGATTTACTAGCGATTGTTAGCTCAGCAATTTGATATTGTTTTCTGAACAGCTTACAATCGAAATATAATTGAAATCAAAGCAAAGCGGTCTGCTTTGAAATAGTCAAAACATGATATATGATATGCGGCTGAATTCTTTGTTATTTGCTAGACATGTTAGATCTGTAGGTTTTCATTGCAATTTGAATGGCTGACGCCTCATGCTATCAAAATCAACGCATAGCTGCCTGCTTCCAGATTGCTAACAGCTGATTTCGAACATTTGACTTGGTTTGACGGGGAGTCGCGAAACTGTGCGTCTGACCATCCCCCAAGCCACAGACTGAACTTGTTAATACGGAAAGGTGGACATTTAGCGATAACTTAGTAATAAAAATAGGATTTAACATACCAGAATAAAATGCCCATGTGGCACATCACACAGCCCGTGTTTGCGGTATTCTGTTCTCATATATAATGTATGATTATGTTCCAAATCTCTAGTCACTGTGTATCAATACTGCTCAGTATATCTTTAATATATACTTACTATAACTCTGAGTCCCTTGCTTGCTGTACGCAGTTTAACAATGGCCGGACACACCAAGTGGATGTTTCGAAGTAAGTCATTTGGAAACAGAAGGCTTTGCGTTGATTTCGAACGTATGAGTGTCGACTTCTCAAAAAATGGTCGTAACGAGCTATTATACGTAATACTAACCAGTAAATCACAAGGAATAAATTGTTTAGGGTTAATTGCAACATCTGGTAAACTTATATCCCACTAAATTGTATTAAGCATACACACACACGCGCGCGCATACACACACATACACACACGCGCGCGCGCACACATGCACACACACACTCACACACGAATCCAGAAGCAGAACCAGCCATGAGCCTGTGATGTGACAAGGCCATGATATGTTGTACACCTGGACGCACACAGACATGAGTGTCCAGCCTTTCCCGAACTGGCTGGCGAAGTAATCAGACGTGCAACCCTCGTCCGACAGCACTCACATTATCAGAGCAAGCGACTGTCGATTACAATAATAGGCTAACAAATACACAACAGAAGAGGAAACTCGATCAACTGTAAAAGCGTCCGGAATTGACACAGTTGTATCCCCTACACAGAGTGAAGAATGAGCATTCAGTAACAATCCAGTAACGCCCTTTTTACTTCTCACTAACAGCTTAATGCCCGGCTCTGTTTCGAAGCAGTTACAAATGCAAGTCGTATTCCCGCATACCGCGTTCTACACTCAGGTGCGGGTGATTTGGAAGTAGACCGCCTTGCGTTGGTTTCCCTACAATGGTATGAATGCCGGCCGTTCAGAAAGCAATGGCAAACTACTGAACGTAATCTTGCCCAGGAATCACAAACATTAAAATACCTCCTAAATGCTGGAATTGACTGCTACGTCCTGTAAAGGATATTCAACTAACTATAATAGCTTATTGAGGGATACCCGGTAGCGCAGTAGTTAGCACGACTGTTTGTCGGTCTGGTGATCATTGGTTTAACTTCACATCCAGGCGGAGTTGTAAACACGACCTGGCCCTCAGGTCGACCCAGCCAACGAGAACCGGGGAATGTCATGAGAAGTAGAGACGACCAGTGTAGTTTTGATCGTACTGGGGAAAGTGTTGTTTTTATTTTAGTTGTCATTTCGTATTCTACCAATGGTAGACTCAGCGGGGAAAGAAGACCCTGTTGAGCTAGACTCTAGTCCGACTTTGTGAAGACACATGAAGGGTGTAGCATAGGTGGGAGCGCAAGCGCAATTGAAATACCACTACTTTTATCTTCACTTATTCAGTCAGTCTGGTCGCGAGAAGGAGGAAAGGATAAGAGATTTGCTCGCAACAGACGAGCAATATCTCCGACGATATCTCCGTCGAGCCTATTCCCGCTGGTCGCGGGGTCCGCTAATGTCAGGCGGAGAGTCTGACGATAGTGCACGCTTTACACAGGTCCTGACACTTGTGATTGACAGATATGCGCGCCCTTAGGGTCCAGGCGCGTACGAGGCCCTCACCTGAGGGACATGGCTGAACGTCTCTAAGCCGGGTCCCTTGGGTTCCAGTGTCTGGCCACCACTCGCCACCTGCTCGTGGTGGCGAGGTCACGGAGGTTTGACGCTGCTGCCGCCAGCGTCTGCAGCCTACCTTGTACCAGACGTATTGGTTACCCATTCCTCTGGAATACACAAGACTAGGCCGAGAGAGGGAACATGTCGTTTGGGCACCACGTGTTGCTCTGAAGCTCTGCCCAGACATTGTGATGGAATATTGGCCACATTCCAACTCACATACTTTGGTCTGTCAAGACTGCACGGTCCCACTCACTCACATTGCGTATTCTACCAATGGTAGAATCAGCGGGGAAATAGACCCTGTTGAGCTTGACTCTAGTCCGACTTTGTGAAGACACATGAAGGTTGTAGCATAGGTGGGAGCGCAAACGCAATTGAAATTCCACTACTTTTATCGTTTCTTCACTTATTCAGTCAGTCTGGTCGCGACAAGGAGGAAAGAATGGGAGATTTGCTCGCAACAGACGAGCAATATCTCCGACGATATCTCCGGCGGGCCTATTCCCGGTGGTCGCGGGATCCGCAAAAGTCAGGAGGGGAGCCTGACGATAGTGCACGCTTTACACAGGTCCTGACACTTGTGTTGACAGATATACGCGCCCTACGGTTCAGGCGCGTACGAGGCCCTCACCTGTGAGACTTGGCTGAACGCCTCTAAGTCGGGTCCCTCGGGTTCCAGGGTCTGGCCACCACTCGCCACCTGCTCGTGATGGCGAGGTCTTTGAGGTTTGACGCTACTGCCGCCAGCGTCTGCAGCCTACCTTGTGCCAGACGTATTGGTTACCCATTCCTCTGGAACACACAAGGCAAGACCGAGAGAGGGAACATGTCGTTTGGGCACCACATGTTTCTCTAAAGCTCTGCCCAGGCATTGTGATGGAATTTTGGCCACATTCCAACTCACATACTTTGGTCTGTCAAGACTGCAAGGTGCCACTCACATTGCGTATTGGTGATGTAACATTGATATGGCATTGATGTAGAATAAATGTGGCACAGATGTTGCATTGTATTGACATAGATGTGGCATGGTGTGGCATTGGTTAAGCATTGATGTGGCTTTGGGATGGCATTGGTGTAGCATTTATGTAGCATTGATGAGTTATTGATGTTGCAGACAGACAGAGAAAGAGATAGAGAGAGAGAGAGAGAATGACACAGACAGACAGACAGACAGACAGACAGACAGACAGACAGACAGACAGACAGACAGACAGACAGACAGACAGACAGACAGACAGACAGGCAGGCAGGCAATCAGGCAGGCAGGCAGGCAGGCAGGCAGGCAGGCAAGCAGTCAGGCAGATATCATATAGAAAGTACACACTTGATCAATGCGTTGATATACTGATAACATGAGGATAAAATATTAATAATTAACTTTCGGGGGATATAGAAGTAATTTAGTATGTCATTATGAAGAGATTTTATCATTTAAAGTAAATACACAGTTATAACACAGTTACATTCACACCAAGATTGTTGTAAAATCGCTACGTTTAATACGTGCCTCAATGTGTGCACCTCTTGTTTGTTTTTATCTATTCTGTTTGCATCACAAGTTGAGAATAGAATGACATGCTATGTCACGTGTGATACATAACCACCACCACGTATGATATCACCACCACTGTCTAAGATTTAGTTAATGAAAGAATATTGAAAAATAAAATAAATAAATCTGTATAAGAACCATGCATCAATTATATAGTGGAATGGCTTCAAATGGAAACTTGAATTCTTTTTTTTTTATTTTGTGGGGGGAGGGGGGAGAGAGGGGGGTGAATATATTCTGAAAGTGTACAGAACAAATTTCATCTCACCTCATCCCATTATGTTCCTCTTGTACCTTTCGGTGACGTGGTGAAGTATAAACGTTTAATATTATGGGTTGTATGTATCGATATTCCCATGGACTCTGCTATTCCCTTTGTTATTCTTTGCGTCCATTGTTTATGTGGTCGGCCTCTTCCTCTGCTTCCCTCTGGTCTGTACATCATTGCTTGTTGTGGTATACTGTTAGTTGGTAACCTACTTGCATGGCTAAACCATTTAATTTGCTGTCTTCTAATAACATATAGTGCAGATATAACCCCCACTTTATTCCTGATTTCTTCATTTCTGATCTTATCTCTTCTTGATACATTGAGTATTCTTCTCAGGAATCTCATTTCTGTTGTTGTGATTTTCTTTTCTCTTTTTCTATCATTGCCCGGGTTTGACATTGGTAGCACAGAGTTGTCGGTAGGAAGATTGTGTTGTAAAGTGCTTTCTTACTAGTTATTGATAAAGTTTGTTCTTTAGTAGTCGTGTCATTTGTCCAGTGAGTTGGTTCTTCTGATTTGCCATTTGATGATATTATACTTCCTAGGTACTTGAAACTCGTTACTTGTTTCAAGGGATGTTCGTTTACGTAAATCATTGTTGCTGTTTCTTCTTTATTTACAGTCATACCCTCTGTTTTACGTGTGCTACTTTTCATGTTATGTTCCCTACACATTTCGTTTAGACTATTCATGTGGTCTTGTAATTCAGCTTCTGGTTTTGCTATTAGTGCTTGGTCATCCGCAAACAGGAGTTCTCTAATGGTTAGATTTGCAGATGGTTTTCTTCCGTGTTCTCGTCATGCGGTGTTCTTGCGGTCTCCGTTTGTCTGGTTTCTTTACATATGTTGTCTAAATATGTTATGAACAAGAGAAGGGACAGAACAAATATATCATCTTTGATGTAGTGACCGCTGCGTCAATGCAAGACCTCCAACGCCGATAAAATTCTTGAATTCCTGTTGAAAAATCGACTCTGTGGTCACTACTCGGTGTGCCTGACCCGGTCATGAACAGTCTGCCACGGACGTCCCGCCATTTTGAAACTCTACTCCACTAATACACTTGCTGTATTTTCAGACAAGTTGGGAAATACCTAACACAATCTAGACAAATTATATAATGATGACAGGAACACTGCAGTGGAATGTATGATATGAATGACTGTGAATATATGAATGAGATACATAAACCAATGACAGCAGAGACAGAACCTGAACCCTCATTAGATGAAAGTGCATGGAAAATAAAGAACCTGAAGAATGGTAAATAACCAGGATGTTATGAGATACCAGCTAAAATAATTAAAGCCGAGAAGAAAGCATACAAAGATATGGCAATATAGTATATGGCAAACAGATTGGAAGAAAACTATCGTCATTCCAATATCAAAAAAGGACAACCTGATATTATTCACCAACTATAGAACTGTTGCCCTGATCAGTCAGGCAAGTAAAATTCTACTAGACATCATAATGAGAAGACTTCGTTAGAAAATGGAAGAAGAGATTAACGTTGTTCAAGCTGGATTTAGACAGGGGAGAGGGACAAGTGATCACATATTCAAAATGCGTTGATTTGACATCAACAAATAGTCCTTCAGATCTTTGTTTTGTCCCCCTATTTGTTTAATCTGTACGCCAAAACTATACTGAGAAATGTGAGAGATAATATAACCAGGGGGCAATACGATGCCCTAATTATCGTTGGTCATGAAATACCAGAGATTCAATATGCTGATGATACAGTATTACTATCCACATCACAGACTTGTATAGAAAACCTAATAACCTCAACCCCAATGACTAGTGAAAATAACAACTTATATATCTTAACATAGCAAAAACAAAGATAATGCATACAAATAAAACTACTATGGAGAAAGAAATATACGAGGGTAAGTTAATAACTAAGTCACAAATGGCTGTAGAAAAATAACTAAATATGATAACTTCAAACCAGTTTATTTTTATACAAACATTGTCCCTTTATTTCTCAACATAATTTCCACCAACATTGATGCACTTATCCCATCGTCTTATCAGTCATCCAAATCGGCTGCATAGAATTGCGTGCTCTGTTTTCTAAACCACGTTTTCACTTCACATTTAACTTCGGCGTCACTCACGAAATGTCTCCCGCCAAGGTGGTTTTTCAGTGGACGTGGCTCCTAGCGATTTCCCGTAAAGCGGTGCATAGCTGGGTAGAAAAGTTACGCGTGCGAGTCAATAAGTAAGTCACACAGTTCTGTGGGATGGCGGGTAAATGACAAAAGTGCACGCAGTTTTATGCAGCCGAATTGGGAGGATTGATAAAACGGTGCGATAAATGCCTCTGTGTTGGTGGAAATTATGTTGCGAAATAAAGGGACAATGTATGTATAAATAAAAACTGGTTTCAAGTTGTTATCATAGTTATTTTTTCTACAGCCATTTGTGACTTAATTATTAACTTACCCTCGTATATTAGTGAGGAAACATTGGAGGTGGTGGAAAATATCGAATATCTTGGGTCATTGATTACCAACAATGGTGACACAATGAAAGCAATAAAACGGCGACTATCAATTTCTCATCAAAGACTAAACCAATTGAATACAGTATGGAGTGGTCTAGACAGAACTACACAAATTAGATTTTTAAGAGCATGCATCTTTCCCATTGCAACATACGTATGTGAGACGTGGACACTTACTAAACAAGCTGAACAGTGCATAAATGCCTTTGAATATAAATGTTATAAACGGTTTCTAAGAATATCTTGGATTAAGAAAAAAAAACAAATGCATCCATACTTAAAGAGCTGAATATTAAATAAGGTTGGCTATTAACGACGACAAAACAAAGGAAATGGTAATATATTAGTTATATGAAACGTTATGAACGTTTGGAGAGAACGATTATGGAGGAGTATATGCCTGGGAAGAGAGGAAGAAGATGGTCAAAGAGAAGATGGGTGCAGGGTGTGGCGGATGATCACCAGATGGGTGTATAGGACGCGGGACATCTTGCTTATGATCGAGATGTTTTTCGGAAGGTTGTTTTGATGGCGATGTTCTGCAAAGGACATGCTACTGAATGAATGAATGACGTTTTATAATGCTTACATTCTCGGGTACTCCACAATGCCGTTTTTCTTCATTGTCCAGATGTTCAATAAAATTACTCACAGATAACAATAATCTCTTTAAGTGATATTTGTTTCGCATATTTACATTTTGCTAGTCATGAGTAATATCGCAACTACCAAAGAAGTTAATTTGAGCTCTTAGAATACCTTAAAACAAAATGAAGAAACAATACTAACGCCAAGATCTGAACATGAAGAAAATTGGCTCGTCAATAGCAATTTGTCTCGTAAACTGAAATACTTTCTCTATAGTACACGTCTCAGTGGTTTGGAAATAACAACAATAGAATGTATCGTTCCCCTTATATGGAGCAAGGGTTTACCATCACAAATATCGGCACAGGACATTGAAGACACCTTAGACATGGACTTCTTGCTACAGGGTAAATAGCAAGTGATCGAGAATCTTTGCAACAGGCCGTGATGAGAGTGATATTCAGCGAAGGACCTGCTAAATTCTGATGATTTTCACATCTGAAGATATGCATGTAATTGAAGGCAAACTAATTGTATCTATATAATCTTTGCAATGTATATGGTACGTAAAATAAACACGGGCAGATATTCCATGCACATAAAGTTTAGTCGTTACTTTTGTGGTAAATGAGGAACTTGTCCCGAATAATTCCTCCCACCATCAACCTTGACTAGTTCACCAGTGATAAAACCCGCAGCATCCGATGCCAAGAAGGCAATAGCTTCAGCAACGTCTTCTGTAACTCCGACTCTGTTTTTCAGTGGTGTTTGATCTGACTCTGATTTTTGAATTTCTTTTAAAATTGTTTCTGCATCGTCTAAACCTCTGAAGATAAGTGTTAGGAAATACCCAGGATTTACAGAGTTCACACGAATACCTTTTGATCCGAGGTCTACAGCCAGGCAGCGAGTTAGATGATCAAGTGCTACCTTTGATAATGAGTATGTTGTAAATAATGGGCTTACTATATGTGAAGCAACAGAGGAAATGTTGACAATGTTTCCCCTGGTCTTCTCTAGGTGAGGTACAGCTTCTTGAATGAGAAAAAACACCGACTTCAAGTTGGTGTTGAGAATATTGTCATAATTTGCTTCAGTTTCGTTTAAAAATGAATGACGATCTCCAACAATACCTGCGTTAGCTACAAGAATGTCCAGCCGTCCAAACTTGTTACAGGTTTGTTCAATTATTGCCTTTCTAACACTCACGTCATTCAAGTCTCCTGGAACTGTAAGAAACCGATCAAGATGACCACCACTGACCTTCAGAGCCTTGTCCAGCACTGACTTCAGTCGGTCTTGATCACGTCCACATAGAGTGACCCTCGCTCCCCTTGAGGCAAACAGAAGAGCAATAGCTTCACCCAAACCAGCGCTGGAACCCGTCACAACGGCCACTTTGTCGTTAAACTGCTGCGCCATGATGGATAGTAATGTGTATGTGGTGTTGCAGACAGAACAGAATGACTTGTGGTTTATCAGCCGGTATGCCCAACTGAGTGACTGTGGCAGTTGTTTGTATCTAGTTATGTATAAG